>SJYX01014046.1:467967-486193 GCA_006410675.1 Oreotragus oreotragus
CTTTGGCCACCTCATGCGAAGAGTTGACTCACTGGAAGAGACTCTGATGCTGGGAGGGATTGGGGGCAGGAGGAGAAGGGGACGACAGAGGATGAGATGGCTGGATGGTATCACGGACTCGATGGATGTGAGTCTGAGTGAATTCCTGGAGATGGTGATGAACAGGGAGGCCTGGGGTGCTGTGATGCATGGGGTCGCAAAGAGTCGGACACGACTGAGCGACTGAACTGAACTGATCACGTGTTCACACTCTTTTCGTATCTCCAATTTAGTCTCTCTAATTCTCTCTTTGGCTTTAACACTTTTCTTTATTATTTGTTTGGTGAGGGTGGGCTCTCCTCTATCTTTATATGTCTCTCAACCTTACTCTTTATGTTTATGCGTGTTAGTATTTTCTATTTATCTGGCATTTTTCTGTCTTATTCCCTGGAGAGAGAGAGGCTTAGAAGTGACTCAAGGATGATCCTCTTTTAGAGACTGTAATACAGAGTCACGGTCCAAATTTTTGCAGTACTTCTGGGAGCCAGATGAAGAGAAGTAGGACTTAAATATATCAGGGGGAAAAAACTGAGTTCGATGAAAAGGCCCTCCTAACAGGGAAGAACCGTTAGGATGGATCATAGTGCGTGAACGATACCCTCTCCCCTCTCCAGGTTTCCACAGGGCCAGTTTGGCTGCCTCTTGGGACGCTGGCCAAGTGTTGACAGTATTCCTTTTACATGTGATGTGAAATCACAGGGACAGGGAGGGAAAACAGAGCTCACTACTAATGCTTATTTGTAATGGCACCCCACTCCAGTACTCTTGCCTGGAAAATCCCATGGATGGAGGAGCCTGGTGGGCTGCAGTCCATGGGGTCGCCGAGAGTCGGACACGGCTGAGTGACTTCACTTTCACTTTTCACTTTCATGCACTGGAGAAGGAAATGGCAACCCACTCCAGTGTTCTTGCCTGGAGAATCCCAGGGACGGGGGAGCTGTCTATGGGGTTGCACAGAGTCGGACACGACTGAAGTGACTTAGCATGCTGGCCACTAATTATATATTATTAGTTAATTTTCATTTTGTAGGAGAAAAAAACTTGAGAATCAACTAGCCAACTCCACACAATAGTAAGTGACAGTGCTAAGGTTGAATTTCAGGTATGCCTGCCTTCAAAGCCTCTGTACTTTGCCACCTGACTTACGGTTTCTCTCCAGTATTCTTGCCTGGAGAATCCCAGGGACGGGGGAGCTGTCTATGGGGTTGCACAGAGTCGGACACGACTGAAGTGACTTAGCATGCTGGCCACTAATTATATATTATTAGTTAATTTTCATTTTGTAGGAGAAAAAAACTTGAGAATCAACTAGCCAACTCCACACAATAGTAAGTGACAGTGCTAAGGTTGAATTTCAGGTATGCCTGCCTTCAAAGCCTCTGTACTTTGCCACCTGACTTACGGTTTCTCTCTAACAGGTTCCAGGCATGGTTTTTTATTCTTGAAATATATAACTGTTCACCTCTTAAAATCATTTCTTGGTCCAGGAATCTCCCTGGGTTTCAGCCTTTTTCTTTTATCCTATCGGTACACATTTCTGTTTCTGTCTCTCTGTCTCTCATACCCCTCACTTTTTCTCTCTCTTTATTCTTTTTTCTAAGATTTTTAAAGTCATTGAAATTTTTTCATGCGTTTTAAATTGCAAAATAGCTCAGGTTAACTAATGCTATAGAATAGCTGAAGTTATCCAATCTATTGATGTTCAATAATTCTCCTTGATTACTAAGTTCTCCTCTCAGTTTCATATTCATTCGCCTTTGGACATATACAAAGAACTTGAATATTCAGAGCAAGATCATTATGGATACTTTTGCAAATCATTTCCTGTCTCGTTTCCTTGGTTACCTAGTTGTTTTACTCTTTGTTTAAGTATCTATATTAAAAGTAACTATGAGAAGGAAGAAGAGAAAGAAGTCTAGTCTCCATTTAGGACTCAGCTGGAGGCTGAATAGGGATGATAGAAGGAGATCAAGTTTCAGGAGATGGAAGGAGGTACAATATGGAGTTAAAACCTCAGCTATAAAATGAAATTGAGGTTATTTTTGGCATTTCCATTATTTATGGTGTCTCCCATTAGTGCTGATCAACAGAAAGGGTCTTCTGGGAGATCTGGTGACTTACATTTACCTTTTAGATGTCGCAGCAATCTAAGTCATCACAGGCATCTGAAATGCCCAGCCATGGCATATTTATAACACCAGTCCAGGCCAGGCCATCGTCAAAGGATTCAGGTACTTCAGAGTTCCTGTTTCAGAAAGGTATAGATAAATTGAAGCGGATTCAGCAGCATGGAGGAGGATGAAGCAAAAAAGAAAGCAGAAGACTGGGAGCAACAAGAGAATTTAGAACATTTCTACAATTTACACAAATGAATGAATCTCTGTTGCAAGCCAGTTACTGGCAATACCCTATGAAGAGCAAAGTGTCCATCTTGCTAAGAAAAAGGAAATGGGAAGAAATTTAAAATAGAAAAGAGGGGGGAAACAGGTAGGCCTATAGAAACACTTCTGAAGTATTTTCTAATACATTGGCATGACTGCTAAGTTGTAACTGAGATGGCAGCAGAGGCCTCCAAGGACTCACACTAATGATTAATTGTCCTTCTGTAAAAGCCATCTATCTACATGTTTCCTCAAAATACCTTTCCAACCATGGATCCATATGCTTTTGTCTACACGATTTTGTTAGGTAATACGTGGCAAAATTGTATTTCCTATGGTCTGCCAATTTTATTCCTAATTTCCTCAAAGTTCACGTATATGCTAGTGAAAATCATGGAGTTCCAGAATTACATCGCACATGCTAAAATCTTTTAAAATGCCATAATTCCAAGGCATTCTAAATAATATGTGCAACCAGCAAGAAAAACAATTATTCTTTTCTGACCATTTAAGGATTTGGTAGAGGCCTGGCCCTTACCAGATCACGGGGTCAGTGCAATAGGATGAAGGGCCAGAGAGGCCTGCATACAGGGGCTCTGCTCTTACAAGGTTTTTCTAGTTTCTCTCCTTTTTGCTCCCAGTGAACAGACCCACTATAATTTCCCCTCCTTCTGACATCCCTGCTATGAGATACTACCCAACTGGGTACAACTATTTGGTTCTCCTCCTATACAGATGGGCAGTAAAATCTTTCAAACAACCCAACAATTGTACATTCTTTCTGATCTCTAGTTGTGGATGAAGGGGGATCTCACTAATATTCAATACAGATCTCAGTTGCCCTTCTTTTCTAAGAGGGCTAATTCAGGGCTCATCCCTCGTGGATTTCTGACTTGTCATCATGTCTATATTTTTGAATGATAAATGGTCCTATTTTTCTTTTTAAGTTTGATTTCTAACTTATGTTAGTTTTACTATTTAATAAAAAGGCATATGTTCTCTCATTCTTGGTTAACAAAGAGAAATTGATTGGCCACTTTAGGGTGAACTACACATTCTCTGAGCTGGAATCAGGGGAGCAGATACCTTTGTCTTCTTCCTGAAGGCTGCCTTTCATCTAATCTTATTTGATTAGGAGAATTTTCAGAGATGGAAGAGGGAATACAAGTCTTATAAATCTTAAGGGCTGGTTTTTAGTTCTCAGCTTTGAAATGCAAGGGAAATTTTCACTCAATCCTCAAATAAACCCCAATGAGTTCACATTTTTTACTGTATATAATTGATTTCAAAATTATTATGTATTGGCCATTATGGAATTTGGTACCTCCACCCTATTCATACATTGTCAAATTTGGAGCAGAAATTTTTATCTTCCCTAATAAAGATTGAACAGAAAGTGCTTTTCATCTATCTGTCCTTTATATAACAATAATGACACCTCCCTTAATAATTCAGTTTACTATAAGAACATCTTTTTATGGCTACTTTTGCCTTTAAGTCTTCTCAAAGTTTAGTTATAATTTCAACTTTGTACGTAATCTGAAATAATTTGGACTTAACTTAGGTTCTCACTTAGTGATTATTTTTTTCTTTTACAAAAATCNCTTGGACTGCAAGGAGATCCAACCAGTCCATTCTGAAGGAGATCAACCCTGGGATTTCTTTGGAAGGACTGATGCTAAAGCTGAAACTCTAGTACTTTGGCCACCTCATGCGAAGAGTTGACTCACTGGAAGAGACTCTGATGCTGGGAGGGATTGGGGGCAGGAGGAGAAGGGGACGACAGAGGATGAGATGGCTGGATGGTATCACGGACTCGATGGATGTGAGTCTGAGTGAATTCCTGGAGATGGTGATGAACAGGGAGGCCTGGGGTGCTGTGATGCATGGGGTCGCAAAGAGTCGGACACGACTGAGCGACTGAACTGAACTGATCACGTGTTCACACTCTTTTCGTATCTCCAATTTAGTCTCTCTAATTCTCTCTTTGGCTTTAACACTTTTCTTTATTATTTGTTTGGTGAGGGTGGGCTCTCCTCTATCTTTATATGTCTCTCAACCTTACTCTTTATGTTTATGCGTGTTAGTATTTTCTATTTATCTGGCATTTTTCTGTCTTATTCCCTGGAGAGAGAGAGGCTTAGAAGTGACTCAAGGATGATCCTCTTTTAGAGACTGTAATACAGAGTCACGGTCCATATTTTTGCAGTACTTCTGGGAGCCAGATGAAGAGAAGTAGGACTTAAATATATCAGGGGGAAAAAACTGAGTTCGATGAAAAGGCCCTCCTAACAGGGAAGAACCATTAGGATGGATCATAGTGCGTGAACGATACCCTCTCCCCTCTCCAGGTTTCCACAGGGCCAGTTTGGCTGCCTCTTGGGACGCTGGCCAAGTGTTGACAGTATTCCTTTTACATGTGATGTGAAATCACAGGGACAGGGAGGGAAAACAGAGCTCACTACTAATGCTTATTTGTAATGGCACCCCACTCCAGTACTCTTGCCTGGAAAATCCCATGGATGGAGGAGCCTGGTGGGCTGCAGTCCATGGGGTCGCCGAGAGTCGGACACGGCTGAGTGACTTCACTTTCACTTTTCACTTTCATGCACTGGAGAAGGAAATGGCAACCCACTCCAGTGTTCTTGCCTGGAGAATCCCAGGGACGGGGGAGCTGTCTATGGGGTTGCACAGAGTCGGACACGACTGAAGTGACTTAGCATGCTGGCCACTAATTATATATTATTAGTTAATTTTCATTTTGTAGGAGAAAAAAACTTGAGAATCAACTAGCCAACTCCACACAATAGTAAGTGACAGTGCTAAGGTTGAATTTCAGGTATGCCTGCCTTCAAAGCCTCTGTACTTTGCCACCTGACTTACAGTTTCTCTCTAACAGGTTCCAGGCATGGTTTTTTATTCTTGAAATATATAACTGTTCACCTCTTAAAATCATTTATTTCTTGGTCCAGGAATCTCCCTGGGTTTCAGCCTTTTTCTTTTATCCTATCGGTACACATTTCTGTTTCTGTCTCTCTGTCTCTCATACCCCTCACTTTTTCTCTCTCTTTATTCTTTTTTCTAAGATTTTTAAAGTCATTGAAATTTTTTCATGCGCTTTAAATTGCAAAATAGCTCAGGTTAACTAATGCCATAGAATAGCTGAAGTTTTTTCTAGTTTCTCTCCTTTTTGCTCCCAGTGAACAGACCCACTATAATTTCCCCTCCTTCTGACATCCCTGCTATGAGATACTACCCAACTGGGTACAACTATTTGGTTCTCTTCCTATACAGATGGGCAGTAAAATCTTTCAAACAACCCAACAATTGTACATTCTTTCTGATCTCTAGTTGTGGATGAAGGGGGCTCTCACTAATATTCAATACAGATCTCAGTTGCCCTTCTTTCTTAAGAGGGCTAATTCAGGGTTCATCCCTCGTGGATTTCTGACTTGTCATCATGTCTATATTTCTGAATGATAAATGGTCCTATTTTTCTTTTTAAGTTTGATTTCTAACTTATGTTAGTTTTACTATTTAATAAAAAGGCATATGTTCTCTCATTCTTGGTTAACAAAGAGAAATTGATTGGCCACTTTAGGGTGAACTACACATTCTCTGAGCTGGAATCAGGGGAGCAGATACCTTTGTCTTCTTCCTGAAGGCTGCCTTTCATCTAATCTTATTTGATTAGGAGAATTTTCAGAGATGGAAGAGGGAATACAAGTCTTATAAATCTTAAGGGCTGGTTTTTAGTTCTCAGCTTTGAAATGCAAGGGAAATTTTCACTCAATCTTCAAATAAACCCCAATGAGTTCACATTTTTTACTGTATATAATTGATTTCAAAATTATTATGTATTGGCCATTATGGAATTTGGTACCTCCACCCTATTCATACATTGTCAAATTTGGAGCAGAAATTTTTATCTTCCCTAATAAAGATTGAACAGAAAGTGCTTTTCATCTATCTGTCCTTTATATAACAATAATGACACCTCCCTTAATAATTCAGTTTACTATAAGAACATCTTTTTATGGCTACTTTTGCCTTTAAGTCTTCTCAAAGTTTAGTTATAATTTCAACTTTGTACGTAATCTGAAATAATTTGGACTTAACTTAGGTTCTCACTTAGTGATTATTTTTTTCTTTTACAAAAATGCCTTTTTCCAAGAACATTTTTTAATATGTCAGTCATTAGCAAATATTTTTCTTACACCTGATATTTTTTTCTTCTTGTGCACATTTTCCCCAAGTATTTTATTATTTCATTACTCTTCAGAACCCCCAGTATTTTATTGAAGCCCCATTAGAGCTCTTAATCATCTTGTATTATATAATATTTAACTTGTAAATTATTACTGCCATCAACTATACTGTGTACTCTACCAGAATTTAATGAAAGTGAAAAGCGAAAGTGTTAGTCACTCAGTCATGTCTTACTCTTTGTGACCCCATGGACTGTAGCCTGCCAGGCTCCTCTGTCCATGGAATTCTCCCGGGAAGAATACTGGAGTGGGTAGCCATAGAGTACGTAGACATTCCCTTCTCCAGATGACCTTCCTGACCCAGGAATCAAACCCTGGGTCTCCTGCATTGTGGGCAGATTATTTTCCATTTGAGCCACCAGAGAAGCCCAAAGTCATATCACTGCTTAAGTGCCTGCCCTTGTGGGACAGGAAGTTCCTTTAGCTACCATTTCTGGTTTTCCTAACCTTGAAAGAAATTGAAAACCACTGCCCTCCATAGCCATACTCCCAGGATGGACCTTCTTAAGTGCCTTGAAGCTCCATTTTACTGTTGTTGTTTCACCACCTCCTCCCAATTCCACTCCCAATTTTAAAAAATTAGTATTTTCTCTGGGTAAGGTCTGGTTACTCATATGGCCAGAGGCACTGCCTCCCTGGTGATTCAGAATGTCATTTTCTGAACTTATGTCGTAATAAGCTATTTAGTTACTTATTGCACTCTCTTCCCCATCCCAACTCAGTTGTCTGTGTTCGTAGGTCAGTTTATTTTCTTTTATTTGTAATGGAAATATTGGAGTATAGGTCTGGAGAAAATCAACAAGGAGGCTTCTCAGGTAGTATTACTATTTTAGGGCTTAGGCTACTGAGTGACTCGGGAAAACAAATAAAAGCTTAACATGTGGTCTACCTCAAACATGACAGCTAGGATATCTCCCACACAAGGGCTGGGAGCCGAAGCCCCAGCTAGTGATAAACTACTTGCCTTGCCTTGCCTTTCTTTGAGATATCTTGGGAATATCTGTAGTCTCAAAAGTTCATTGGCGCTGGAACTGGGTGCTCAACCATTGCTCAATCACTTTCCATAGGAGACACTTTTTAAAATTTTATATTGGGGTAGAGCTGATTAACAATGTTATGATAGTTTCAGGTGAGCAGTGAAGGGACTCAGCGATATACACATGTATCCATTCTCTCCCAAATTCCCTTCCCATCCAGCCTGTCACGTAACATTGAGCAGAGTCTCATATGCTATACAGTATATCCTTGTTGGTTATCCATTTTAAATAGAGCAGTGTGTACATGTCAATCCCAAACTACCTAATTGTCCTTCCCCCTCATCCTTTCCCCCAGCAACTGTAAGTTCATCACAGGAGACACTTTTGAGGAAACAAACAATTGTGTGAGATAAAAGAGTACTTTCATGTTCAGTTTAAAGAAGAGAAACCTATAGGAATTTAATGACTCCAAATCTCTAAATCACAAGTTTTTTCAATTGTTGTGAGTTTCAGCTACCTTTTAGAAGTTGACTGAACTGTGAACTCACCAAGAAAAAAGGCTGTTACACACACAACTTTTCCTACAACATTTCAGACATGTACAGACACTATGAAACATATCTATCTAGCAGTCCATGAATCCTGGGATAAATGTATCTACCATAAAGATTTTTCACCTGTAAAAATGATGCATTTTTGCTTTGAGGTCACAAAATGTTGTATTTAATCCAAAAAGTATTAAATTATAGTATGCAAAAGAGGAACCATATTTCAAGCTGTGTAGGATTAAAATTGCTAGAGGCACATTTTCTTTAAAGGAGCCTCATAGAGTCTGAAGTTCTTTCTAAGAGAAGAGTTTACATGATTTTAAATAAGGCTGGTGAGTCCCTCTTTACAACTTAAGTAAGCCAACCTCATCCCTAAAAGAAACATACTCCACAGAATAAATAAGCAATATATTGCTATATTATATTTTCTCTTCCTAGGTCATAGCATGTTAGGAAGGCAACAGTTACATTGTGGCTAAATGCTGAATTATTCAAAAGGGACCTAGTCCTCTTCAGGAGATATGACAGGAACCAGAGTCTTATTTTACAATGAGACATTTTCCCATCAGTCTAGTCTATAGTAGCACACTTTGTTCGTTGTGCTCCTGTGGTCAAGGAATATAGACTTAACTCACCAGCACTGTTTTTTGAGAATTCAGTGTATGCATATCAGCAAAATTGCTCTCTCTCAGGATCTGCCAAACACCATTATGGCTCAGTATCTTTGGTTTTGGCCAAAGCTTGATCATACTTCTTTGTTTGTAATTTTATTTCTATATATGTGATAGTGTTACAGTAATAATCTATTGGGACTTGAGGAGGCCCAGGAAATAATACTACTCTTTCCCATCATTTCTGAATCAACTGAGAAATGAGACTGCAAATGGAGGATAAAATCCCAATTTTCTTTATAACAAAGTAGAAATTTTAGCAATTGGACTTCCTAATGCAGAAGCACAGAGTTAGACTTTTTCCCCTATAAATGGCAGCCCAGTACACCGTCAGAGCCTCCCCAAACAAGGGTAAGTCTTCCCTGAGAAAAGCCACTCATTCCCAAGGGGAGGCTAGAGGAGACAGACACATGTGCTCAACTTTTCTTCTAAAATCACAAATCAAGTAAGCTACTCAGCCTCCCAGGAGATAGTGTGAATGAAGGCGAAGGGAAGGGTCAGGAGTGTGGTGCTACTTCAGTTCCGTTCCTGTGGAAGGAAACATCAGGAACATGGAGGCAGTTATCCCCCACCCTACACACCCCTCACAGTATCTAGCTTTGTGTTCTCTTGCCTCACTAAGTCTCTGGTTAACCAGAGGTGTGGTATATTAAGACAGTCCCACTTCTACTTTGATATGGCTGCTCCTCCAATGCAAATCACTGCTCTGTTGAAAGGCTCTTGGAGCTTTGCTTGCAGACAGTTCTAAAATGATCAGAACTGTGAGTTAACAAAATCAAATCTGAGGTCAGACTAGACCACAACTGAAAATTCATTTTCTATTCTTTTCTCCTTAACAAACTGTGTTTTAGCTGCAGTGTCCAAAATGACAGAGGTTCTTCAATGAGGTTAAATTGTATTCTTAAATTGTAATAATAAATTGGAGAGTCAAACATTATGATATATGTGAACGACTTTATAAAATACTGTTAATTTAAATGAAATTACAGACTCCCAGTTCTTTAAATAAGAAACCCAAGGAGTCATGGGTAGTTATTTATTTTATCTCTAAGCACTTGGCAGAAGAAAATCCCATGACTAACGAATGTCATAAGTATATAGACCTTTCAGAAAACAGAGAGATATTAACTTAAATAACACTATGGCCATAATTAATACCTCCAATTAAAATTATATTTTAGGGGTTTGAAATTAGCTTTATAGCACATAGCAACAATTTCTAATGTCCAGTCTTAGAAGAATCTTTGTCAGAAATAATATTTGCAAGGACATGTTTTATATTACAGAATAATGTTAGCTTATCTGAAGCTCTAGGAGAATGAATGTTTTCTTATTTTCTTGCTGATATTTCTTCAGCTAACAGATAAGACAGCATTATGATTTTCAAGTCATGGTGCTAAAATTCAATTCGTTAGCACAGAGACAAAATTTAAAATCCTGAAGAAGGTAAAAATATACTCTATAACAAAGGTGGAGGCAAAATAAGGTTATTAACAAATGGATATGTGACATGTAAGACTGATACCTATTCTATAAAGCACAGTACACACAACTTAAATTATTATTTAATATTTAAGAACATTCATCACCCGTGGTATAGATGACAGAGAAATAACAAGGTCATCACACAAAACTTCTCTTCCAGAGTGGCCCACCAGGTCAGACCACCCTCCCTGGACAAGTTCTTCAAACACCATGAGTTTCTCTGTTATTTGCCACAGTGATTCAGAGACAAACGTGATTATCAGTCAAGCAACAGGATGAGGTAGGATGTGATTTTCAAGATATTGTCCCATTTACTTACACAAATGTTTAACTGGTTAACCCCTGATGGTAGTTAACAAGGCACTACGTATCACAGCGGGGAAGGCAATGGCACCCCACCCCAGTACTCTTGCCTGGAAAATCCAATGGACGGAGGAGCCTGGTGGGCTGCAGTCCATGGGGTCGCTAACAGTCGGACAGACTGAGCGACTTCACTTTCACTTTTCTCTTTCATGCATTGGAGAAGGAAATGGCAACCCACTCCAGTATTCTTGCCTGGAGAATCCCAGGGATGGGGGAGCCTGGTGGGCTGCCGTCTATGGGGTCACACAGAGTCAGACACGACTGAAGTGACTTAGCAGCAGCAGCAGGTATCACAGAATATTCTCTCCAACAAACAAACCACAAATAAACATTTGTGCTCCTGTAGATCAGAATAATTCCATAAATTGAACTTCAGTTTCTTCTTAGTGAAGTCCACCTGTCTGAAATGTAGCTCACTTACTTCTCCTGCCCAGACTCTGACCTCAGTGGCAACAAGTCCACAGGGGCCCAGGATTCAAAGCCACTCTTGGATTAAATAGTTCACTCTGCCCCTCCGTGACATTTCTGGGCCCTCAATATGAAAATTTCTAGGTTCAAGTTCTAGGGGATCATTCCAAAACAGATATAATGAGAATGGCCTACTCCCCAAACACTGCCTATGCCTATCAAGAAACACCTACAGGGAATGCAAAGCTAAAAAATTGGCAGTAACAGCATATATATCTTCTAAAATTAAGATAGGCAACATGAGAGATTTAAAGACATGGAGAGCAGAGGGGAATTCAACCAGAGGCAGCTCAATGACAGATATTGACCACCAGAGATGAGAAAGGAAGAAGGAAAAGAAAAGAGAAGTAGAAATAAGTGGAAAAACTGGGTGAAAGGAAAACAGAGGGGGGAAATTGAGAGTGTGTAGAAAAGGAAGTGGAAGAAAAGGAAATGAAGAACTAAACATTAAGAAGGAATACAGTGTCTATAAGCATCTGAAAGTAGAAGGGATCTATCTGATATATCCTAACTCCAAAACACGATTAAAAAGTAGGAGAGATTTAATATGGACATAATGACTTCCTAAACGTTACAGTGAGAATAGAGCATGCAAATTCTGAATGCTTGTTCTCTGATGATAGAAAAAGAAAAAGACTTACTGCTATTAGTAAAGGGAGAGATTGAAGTTGTCTGAAGGTCTATTCAGAAATATTGGATCTGTGCCCTACTCAGAACTCCCCTGTTCTCACAGGATGATTGGATCCTTTCCACCCAATTATGTATAGCGCTAAATTCCTACCTAAGAAGGAAAACTGATAGGTAGCATGCAAGAGCTCACAACCAGGCCCATCTCCAGCATGCACCACGTGGGTCGTCAATGCAGCAGCAGCAAACACCGGGAGCCTGAGACTGGAAAGAAGTAGAATGATTGAGACAAGCTGAGCATGATATTTCAAGTTATGCTAATCATTTTCACCTAAGAGATAATCCTGAGGATTAGCATGTTTTAATTTTCTCTAAAGGGGCTTCCCTGGTGGCTCAGATGGTAAAGAATCTGCCTGCAATGCAAGAGACCCAAGACTCTGATGATGGGAAAGATCGAAGACAGGAGGTGAAGGGGGCAACAGAGGATGAGATGGTTGGATGATATCACCAACTCAGTGGACGTGAGTTTGAGCAAACTCTGGGAGATAGTGAAGGACAGGGAAGCCTGGTGTGCTGCAGTCCATGGGGTTGCAAAGAGTTGGACACCACTTAGTGACTGAACAACAACAATTTTCTCTAAAAATTCAACCCATTCATTGTTTTAAATAAGNTCTGGGAGATAGTGAAGGACAGGGAAGCCTGGTGTGCTGCAGTCCATGGGGTTGCAAAGAGTTGGACACCACTTAGTGACTGAACAACAACAATTTTCTCTAAAAATTCAACCCATTCATTGTTTTAAATAAGTAGCTCAGTTGGTAAATTATCTACCTGCAATGCAGGAGACCCGGCTTCAATTCCTAGATCAGGAAGATCCCCTAGAGAAGGAAATGGCAACCCACTCCAGTATTCTTGCCTGGAAGAATCCCATGGACAGAGGAGCCTGGCAGGCTATAGTCCACGGGATTGCGAGAGTCGGACACAACTTAGTGAGTAAACCACCACCACCATACTTGAGCTTTTCTTCTTTTTTAGAAAAATACATCTTCAAGTGTCTGTCAAGTGCATCCTTGATATAATCTTCTATGAGCTAACATCCTTTCCTCTGAAATACTCCACTCCTCTGTTTGGCATGGGTTCTGGAAATCTATCTCGTTTTTTCACCTCTGAATGCATTTTGACTAAAGGCTAATCTTTCAACACTGAGGATCCTGGAGCAGATACTTTACTTGACTTCAGCCTGATTAAACTAGAATAAAATAAAGCCAAACTAGAATAAAATATAGCCACCACTTCCTTATTTTTAATGTTAGGACTCCATGGATGCAGCCTATGGTGACCATGGTACTCTCACTGCCCCATACAGTGCCAATCACATTATGTTTACTTAAGTTACAAAATATTTATCACCACTCACCCATCTTGTGCTATTATAGCTGTGTTTCTGGGATCAAGTGAGTACCTTGCATTACTCTACAGCTGTCTCTCTTGTGCTTTTCTTGTCCTTTGTCCTCAAGCACATCCAAGCCAGCGGACCTAAGGAATGGCAGCACCGTGACAGAGTTTATCCTCGTGGGCTTTGAGCAGAGCTCCTCCTCCACTCGGGCATTGCTCTTTGCCCTCTTCCTAGCCCTCTACAGCCTTGCCATGGCCACGAATGGCCTCATCATCTTCATCACCTGGACAGACCCCAGGCTCAACAGCCCCAGGTACTTCTTCCTTGGCCACCTGTCCTTCCTGGATGGCTGCTTCATCACCACCACCATCCCACAGATGCTGATCCACTTAGTGATACAGAATCACACTCTCACCTTTGCCTCCTGCTTAACCCAGATGTATCTGGTTTTTGGTGTGGGTGTGGCTGAGTGCATCCTCTTGGCTTTCATGGCCTATGACCGTTATGTTGCCATCTGCCACCCACTGGCCTATGCCCAGATCATGAGCCGGCAGGTCTGTGTGAGCCTGGTGAGTATTGCCTGGTCCTTTGGGCTGATCAGTGGCATCCTTCTTGACTACATGACATTCCGTGGTCCCTTCTGCAGAGACAACCACATAGAAAACTTCCTCTGTGAGGCCCGCATAGTGATTGCTCTCTCCTGTGGAGACCCCAGTTTAGTCTGAGAGTCATCTCTGCCGACGCCATCGTGGTGCTGCTCAGCCCCATGGTGCCCATCGTCATCTCCTATGCCCGCATCCTGGCCTCCATCCTGGGCAGGAACTCCTCCTCTGGTCGGGGAAAGACCTTCTCTACTTGTGCCTCCCATCTGACCGTGGTCATCTTTCTCTACACCTCAGCCATGTTCTCTTACATGAACCCCCGCAGCACACACGGTCCTGACAAAGACAAGCCTTTCTCCCTCCTCTACACCATCATCACCCCCATGTGCAACCCCGTCATCTACAGTTTCCGAAACAATGAAATGAAGGGGGCCATGGTGAGGGCCCTTGGGAGGAGCAGCCTTTCCCAGGCAGAGTCTGTCTAGTGGGAAGATGCCTGGAGGGGCAGCTTTCTCCTCCAGTCCTGAGAGTGGCTAACTTCCCTGTGCTGAGAGGCTCCAGGAAAGAGCATTCATAGGTTTCTTTGCACCACCATCAGGCCTGGAAGTTCCTATTGATATTTAATGCTCATCTGTCTGATGTACATTTGAACATTGTGTTCTCTTGGACCTTCTTCATGAGACTTGGAAATCTTCCTGGTGAGTAATTTTCTTCTAAGTTCTCACAACAGGGTCTATAAACACGTAAGTACACTTAATCCTATTTCATTTTCTTTGCATAGCACTTTTATATGCTCTTCCCAGCCTGAGTTCTGCCTAGACATTTAGGAGTAAACTTTTTCTTTCAACTTAATCTTTTTTTTTTTTTTCCTCACATTCCACTCTCTCTTCCTGAATCTGCCCTCATCCACTCTGCTCCTATGAGAAACAGTAGAGGAAGAAGTAAGAAAAAAGGAATCGGGGAGCAGTGTTAGACATTAAGAAAAGAGAGCTAGAGACAAGAATAAAAAGAAAAATTAGGGAGCAGCAGCCTAAACTTCATCTTGTTGCCTCCACTAGCCCATGAGGGGGAATCTGTGGTGGCATTAAATTATCAACACTGCATTTGGTGTATGTTTGTGCTTCTCTGTGTTGGGAAAGGGCAAGTAGGAGTTGCCAGGTGTCACATGCTTTCTTCTAAGTCCTCCGGTTTCCTTAAATGCATGACTATTTGATATTTTCCATTATATCCAAGTAATATGTACCTCTATCAAGTTTCTCAGACTACCAGTTTCTTCCCTGTTACCCATGCCCCTAATTAACTCTCCTCTCCCTACTTCTTTTTTGGCAGTTATCTATCATTAATTCCATTTCAGTCCTATTCCATCTTACCTCTTCATCTTAAGTGGAAACATTTCACTCCCTGTATTTTAAGGAACATCACTCCAACACTACTTCCACCATTTCAGAAGACTTTCTATTTGTGATCTCAATCTTTCTAGCCTCATCTAGCTTCTCTCCTTAACTTATCCAACATACCTTGCTTGCTGCTAAGTCGCTTTAGTCGTGTCCGACTCTGTGTGACCCCATAGACGGCAGCCCACCAGGCTCCACCGTCCTTGGGATTCTCCAGGCAAGAACACTGGAGTGGGTTGCCACTTCCTACTCCAATGCATTAAAGTGAACAGTGAAAGTGAAGACGCTCAGTCATGCCCGACTCAGCGAACCCCATGGACTGCAACCTACCAGGCTCCTTCGTCCATGGGATTTTCCAGGCAAGAGTACTGGAGTGGGTTGCCATTGCCTTCTCTGAAAGGGCATTATATTCTCAGCTGTTCTTTCTTTGAAGACTGAATCTTTCCATGCTCCTTTCATAATAGGTAGGAAAGAAAATGATACAGGCCTGTGCTTTGTTTTCTGGTGCTACTTCCATTAAGATGAATGCACCTCACTTGGGATGCTCTCAGATAGATATACAACCCTTTCCACATCCTGCATATCACCTACTACCCTCTACAGTGACCTAAAGTAGTAGCTTCACTAAACTGGTGAGTCTGTAGATATGAGAATATGTAAGAAGCACTTCTCAGATAACAAGGAGGAAATGAGACACTACTATAATCAAGAAGAAACAATAAGAAAAGTACTTAAACATTTACATCATCAAAGAAAAACTACACCAGGGCAAAGTGAAGCAGGCAAGAAAGACTTTATTTAAGACTACTGCAACAGGGAGATCGAATTCAACTCTGCTGAAACAAGCAGCGGGAGAGTTTTTAAGAGCTGCAGTAGGGAGATATTTAGGCGACCTGTGGGTGGTAATTGCTCTTACTCAAAGTAAAAGTAAGCTTGCATGCTATAGTTTATAATTTGGGGCCAGACACCCATTAAAGTTAGATCCCTACCCTCCCACAGAGACTAGGAAATAGGGGTGCAATCTTCCTTGAGGATTATATTTCAAAGGGATGGCTCCTGGGTCCTTGAGTAAGACATTCCCTTGGTCCAAAAACTGGAAAGCGGTTTTTAGGTAGGTTTCTGTACATTTCAAAGGGGCAGAGAAAGAATTTGCAATTCCAAGTTCCTAAAGTGAATGCTCTAAGAGATCAGGGACAACAGTCAAGAAGAAACTTGTCCTAAGTGTAGTCCAGGGAAAGGGGAATGTTAAGGTCCTCCTGGTCACCATTATTCTTCCCTCGGGATCTCCAATTTGAAAGTTTCTGTTTCAAAAAGGCTTAAAAGTTTGTTAAAAGGTGGAGGTGGGAGAAAAGAGAAAAAAGAAGGAAAAAAAAGAAGGGGAAAGGAGAGGAAAGTGAGCTTTAAAAAAAAAAAAAGTCTTCTGAGAAATAATTTTATATTTTCCCAGCACTGTTGCATGCTAACATAAACAAGACACAGTTCCAGCTTTTAAGCTCTAAGTCTATTAGGGCTGGTAAGAACGACTCAATGGACATGAGCTTGGGTGAACTCCAGGAGCTGGTGATGGACAGGGAGGCCTGGTGTGCTGTGGTTCATGGGGTCGCAAAGAGACACGACTGAGCGACTGAACTGAACTGAAGAACCAGTAATGGTAATACAAAGGGCAGACATATAACAGGCCTATACAAAATAGAAGACTATGAGAAGACAGATAACAGCACTCACATTTATTAAGTACTTAGGTTCTAACAGCTTCTTTCAGTCTTCACAGAGTCCTTTAGGCACTAGTACTACCTCCATTTTGAGTTGCAAAACTGAGGTTTGAAGAGGCTGATTTGTTCAAAATTCCATCACATTTCAAATGTCATAGATGTAATTCTACATTAAGCAACAGTTCCAGAGCCTGAACTCCTTAAGAGGTAATCGAATACTTTCCTGAAGAATGGGGCAGGCTTTATACTGAGAAGGTGATATTAGAACTAAGCCTTAAAGAATGATCAGTAAATTAAAGGTAGAAAATGGGGTGGAGCTGACAGAGGTTGACACGGACTAGTAATTCCAGACTAGAGGAGCTGCCTGATCATAGACATAGTGTGTTAAACGTGGGTGGTGACGGGCGAGTATGGCCAGGAACCCTGGTATTTGGCTGAGTGACCTAGAACTGTCTTCCCAAAGCCATTTAAGGTCTTGGGCTCCCAGGAGAGCCGGGTGCCGGATAGGAACCAACGCATTGGTGTAGGGGGTTAGCAGAGACTGGCCCAGGAGTAGAAAAGTGTGGGGAAGGAAACCGAAGAATTCTACCCAGAGTCCCGGCTCAGCCCGCCCTCAGTTGTAGCCCAGCCCAGGGCTCTTTTCATCTAAAGCTGGCCCCGTACTTCCCAGCCTGGTTAGCTGCCACACCACTAAACTACCCAGAAGGCCTCAGGGTCCCGACCAGATTGCAGCCACCAGAAGAGGTGGGCGTGGTCTGAGTTAAAAACCTGCACCAATTAGCCTTCCCCAGCCTCTCGAAGCTCCACTAAAACAACCAATGAGCGCCTTCTCCTTGGCCACTCATTCCCCGCGTGAGAGCTGGAACCTGATCACTCTGGGAGACACCAGCTATTGTGTGAGGCTCTGTAGGGGCCTGCTCCTGCTAGGGCCTACGGGCCTCTGGCTTAGGATACCTTCCCAGCCCCGGGCAATTTGTTGTTGCTGTTGTTTGTTTGTTTGTTTAATATAAACTTATTTATTTCTATTGGAGGCTAATTACTTTACAATATTGTATTGGTTTTGCCATACATCAACATGAATCCGTCACGGGTATACACATGTTCCCCATCCTGAACCCCCCCACCCACCTCCCTCCCCGTACCATCCCTCTGGGTCATCCCACTGCACCAGCCCCAAGCATCCTGTACCATGCATCGAACCTGGACTGGCGATTCGTTCAGTTCAGTTCAGTTCAGTCCCTCAGTCATGTCCAACTCTGTGACCCCATGAGTCGCAGAGCGCCAGGCCTCCCTGTCCA
>SJYX01014046.1:489410-512030 GCA_006410675.1 Oreotragus oreotragus
ACGTACTCCTTTTCCTATTTGGAACCAGTCTGTTGTTCCATGTCCAGTTCCAACTGTTGCTTCCTGACCTGCATACAGATTTCTCAAGAGGCAGGTTAGGTGGTCTGGTATTCCCATCTCTCTCAGAATTTTCCACAGTTTATTGTGATCCACACAGTCAAAGGCTTTGGCATAGTCAATAAAGGAGAAATAGATGTTTTTCTGGAACTCTCTTGCTTTTTCCATGATCCAGAGGACGTTGGCAATTTGATCTCTGGTTCCTCTGCCTTTTCTAAAACCAGCTTGAACATCAGGAAGTTCACGATTCATGTATTGCTGAAGCCTGGCTTGGAGAATTTTGAGCATTACTTTACTAGCATGTGAGATGAGTGCAATTGTGCAGTAGTTTGAGCATTCTTTGGCATCGTTTCATGTATGATATTATACATGTTTCAATGCCATTCTCCTAAATCATCCAGTTGTTGAAATGGCACTCCAGTTTGACGGAGGATGGGATGGGGGCGGAGCAAGGCTGAAGGCAGGTGTGAGGGTAGATCTTTGCATATCACGTGGAATCACCCTAGCTCCTATCCTTGTCATGGATCTGTAATCTCGTTCCTTCCAAGCAATATCCCCTGTTTCAGAGAGTTGCATAGTTGTCGAATTCCTCTTCCCTCTTTTGGACAACATTAGTGTTCTCTGAATTTCTTTACCTCCCTTTCCAGTTACTGACTCCTGAGTGACTAAGCGCAAAACAACAGATTCCCTTCATAACCTGTGCGTTTTCCTAACACTGTATGCTGTCATTTAGCTTTTCTGACTTCCTCACTAATCTGAGATTCATTTTTGAGTCCTTAGCACATTGCCTGACTATAGGTGGTGCTATACCTCTGTTTGCTCAGTTAAATCTGATGCAGAATCCTGATGTAATAACCATACTAAAGCAAAGCTGTTCTGATGAAAGTGTCCAGAGCCCTGGACCTTCAAGGAAGGCCTTGAGGCACAATAATTAATGACATCACCTAATGTAATCAGTTTAATATATATGGCTTACCCAAAACATGAAAATTAAACATATCTGGAATCTCTAGGAACACCCTTAAAAAAATCTCATTTTTGAATTTCAAATGTGATTACACGTGTTTATTTTTATTTTCCAGTCCAAAGACCTAGAGAGTTGTTTTTCTCTTTAGTGTAATCCCTCACTCTCTTCACTTAGCTCTCAGCTTCACAGGCTAAACAGTGCGGACCACATCAACAGATTCCCTTACCTCTGACTTTCTACTGGGTTCAGCCAGTGAGTAACACAGGCAGCATATCAGAGGGAAGTAGGAATGTGAGGTTGAGGCATTTAATCCTTTGGACCTCGGTTTCCCTGTGAGGGTTGTGGACTCACTTTAGCCCTTGCTAAAAATCTCACTCCCACCTTGTGGCCCTACTTAGTTCTCTGTTTTTGTTTCCATTTTTTTAACTGATTGATGATTGGTTTACAATATTGGTTTGAACCACCATCTCCCATTACCTCTTAAGGCTGAGCCCCTCTAATGTTAGATTTCAGGAACTGCCCACCTCCCTTGTGATTTCCCTATACCATGCCCACACCTTTGCAAATAAATCTTTATTAAACTTCTTCAAATTATTGTGATTTGAATGTGCCATCTGTTTCCTGGAAATGCTCTTATACAAGACCTTTCTCTTTTACTGAGGTATGGAAACAGTTATCACAGATGCAAACGTTTGAAGGCTGTATGATGTATTAGAAAAATCATGGGCTTTGAAGTTGAAGAACACTGAGTCTCATGTCATTCGTTCATTTGGCAGATGTTGCTCAGTCCTGTTAGTTATGGTAGAGATTTTAGAAACACAGACCATTCCCCAAGAACCCTCTTCTTCTCCCACAGTGGTGGGTGCTGGCAACCACTTTAGTTAAGTATCATGGGACACCACCCCTCCCCCATCATCACCACAATCCGTACCATCAAGCTGGATCAACTAGGACCTCTTTCCTGGGATTTTGGTATGCAGTAAGTACAGTCCATTTCTAGCCTGAAACAAGCAGACACTCAAGCTATGAAATAGTTGTCTTCTGCCATGTACCTGAAGAAACAAAACAAAACAAAAAAAAAATTGGCAGGGAGAATAGGTGAAAGTCATCGGACAGAGGGAAACAGAGGTAAAATAACGTGTCTCCGGACAAACAACCTAAGATAATGACTGCCCAGGATTTGGTCAGCTTTGGAGATCTGCCTACATTCTTGCTCTCGTGTTTATGAGATAACCATGCGTCATTATATAAACTCCCATTTTTTCCCTCAAAACTATTACAGATGAGTTTCTGTTTCTCACAACAAAAAGTCTTGACTAAGACAGTATCTAGCTCAATGTGGTTATAAAGACTGAGTGATAAATGAGATAAAGTATTTCAGATATCTAAATCAGAACCTTCAAAACATTACTTTTTTCCTTCCAACTGTAAATGACACCCATGTGTCTGAGAATCAGACTTACATGTTTTTTAGACTTCTTATTCAGAATGAAAAGCCCATATCACTGTCAGTATTTTTGTGAGCTGTTCATTATTCCAGCTTTTCCTCTTTCAAATGCTATTTTGTTCATGTTCTAGGTGCTAATATATTTATGTTTGTGTTTTCATGTTTTGTTTTAAAATTTTGTTCCTGGGAGGATTGAGTTAATTACATTCCTCTGTTCCTGACAAGCCATCATTGGTCCCTGCAAGGAAAGACCCTCTTGTTTTATGTCTTTAATAATTTTTATTCTGTCTTTATACCCTTTATCTCCACTCCCCTCACCCCACTGCTGCAACAGTAGACAATTTTCTAATGTGCTTAAATGTATATACTTTGGTTTAAATGTGTTCTCAAAAGCTAGTTTTTATTTTGTAGGCATGAGAAGATAAATTTGAAATGCTAGAGAAAGGTAGAGACCCTCAATCTAACAAAGGGAATCCACAGAAACAAACAAAAAAACCTATAGTTCATATCATACTTAAGACGAAATCTTGAATACTTTTTCCTTCATATAAGGAATAAAACAACTATTTCCATTCTTGGTATTTTAATCAGTATTAAGGCCTAAAGAGTGAAGAGGAAGAATTAAAACTGTCTTTACTAACAAACAGCATGATGGTACATACATAAAATCCATGCAAGATTCATAACAAAGGTGGAACTGCAAAGCAGCATGGAGAAAGGTTTTTGAATTAAGGATACCCAAACAACTTGGCTTCCCCAATGGCTCAGTGGCAAAGCATCTGCTTGCCAATGCAGGAGATGTGGGTTCAGTCCCTGGGTCAGGAAGATCCCCTGGAGCACGATATAGCAACCTACTCCAGTATGCGTGCTTACAGAATTCTATGGAAAGAGAAGGCTGGTGAGCTACAGTCCATGGGGGTCACAAAGACTGAGAAATGACTGAGCAATTGAGCACACCCACACACAGACAACTACTTCTCATATAGAAAACAAGTGACACCAACATTTGCCTCCTACTTGATGTATGCAGAATACAAAAGCAACTTCCATATAATTTATTAGGTTTAATTGATAAAACAATAAAGCTTTAGAAGATAAAATAGAAAAATATTTACATGATGTCAGGGTTGGGAAATATTCCTTAAGACAAAAGCACTAACAAAAAAATGGGCAATCTTACATATGACTATATTAAAATTAAGAAATTCTGTTTACCATGTCCCAAAGAAAGACACAAAATTGTGTGAGCTGTGTATAGTAGCCTGTCAGTTGTTATACTTTTCTACCATTTATTAAATATTAGTAACAGTGCTGATGCCCCAGACCAAAACTTTAGCTGGAAGCTTCACAAGGACTTCATGACATGTGATAAAGACAAGTTTTGTCATCCTTTCTGTACAACAATGCTTGTTCTCAAAAAAATTAATGTCACCCTTTATGGAGTTAATCATCTTAATTCAGGACAGTTATTTCCCTTTTAAAAAATTACACCCAGCTTCAAAATTTGTTAGATTGCACAATATGGTATTTTGTATTTTGATCAGTTAAAAATTGGATAAGGATGGGTTTTTTCTTTCACACTAATACCTACAGATGGTACAATATATTTGATATTACTCTTTCAGACTTAGTGACAAGTGAGTGAAAGACTTTAGGACTTCATTTGTGGTTAAGGAACAAAGGATCCAGTGTTATTCCTGTACAGAGGTCTATTTCTCACCCCAGAAAAAAATTTCCCTCAAGAATGAATCCAAGAGCCTGAGGAAAGGTCAGGATATGTCTCTTCATCTTGATTCAAAGTCAGCGGGAGATAGATTTAAAGCTATTTCTATACTACCTAGATTGGAAGCTGTCCATTTTCTTCACTTCAGGTATTAATTTCAAAATAACATTCCTTCCCTAAAGATACTCCTAGAAGAGGTTGACCCCGTTTCTCACCTTGTTCTACAGATGACAGTTTCCTGACCTCCTGGCACGGTGGCCTTTGTTTGCCTTACCCTCTTCTCTGGTTTCTCCTCATGTTGCACTAATGTCCTGAACACAAGCAGTTCCTAATAAAGGGCTTCTTTCATCACCCCAGTAGACTGTCTCTTGGCACATGATATCAAAGATTGCTTGAGGAGAAAGTGAAAATAGAGGTAGAGGTTTAAACATGGCACACTATCACGTTATCAGCCCTGTAGTCCCTGGCCAGATTTGATGAAATGCTGCTCCTATAGCTTCAACCCTGTGCCATTGCTAAACCCATCCGAGCAAGGCAGGGGAGGAAGTTAGAACCTTCCCACTGCCAGCAGAGGTATCAGTCTTATTGACATGGCCCACTCTCTCCCATGCTGGGCTGCTTATAAGGTCTTGCTTGGATTCTTACACTAACAAACCAACTGTTTAAAAAAAAGAGTATACAAGACAAGTAGGACGTTTTGAACGTGACTAGATAGTCGATTTCATTTAGGAACTGTACTGAATTAAACATTTTTCCAAAGAAGACTTCATTTCCTGGCATTTCACATTAGACTGAATCTTCCTTAATCCCTCGGGTTGAGGGGGACAGTGATAGGTTATAGGTAGGTTCTACCTCTGGGGAATGGGGATTCTTTGTCTGACATAAGGGGTCAAAAAAACAGAAATATCACGACTTCTAGTTCTTACAAACAGCAGTCTTGGGTGGGGAAAAAAATGTTCTGCCTGGCAAATCTGAAACTAACCCAGAATTTCCAGGGCGCATTGCCAATGGACATGTTTCCCTGAGGATCCTAAGACTGCTCTGATCTGCTTAGACTCCTGAGACCTGATCAGATAAAGACAGACTTAAAAATGGATTCTTCAGCTGTTATAAGTTTCCTATAGTAGCCAGAGAGAAGCAGTCTCTGCTTCCATGATGTTGTGAGCCTGTTGGGTCTCTTGCTCCATTGGTGTGTGCATGTGTGTCTGTGGTGACAGAGTGAGAAAGAAAGCATGGAGAGTGTAGTAGAGTCAGAGGGAATAGAGACTTGGAAGCTCACACTGCACACGAGCAGCTGGCTTACAGCAGAACTCACAGCACCTTCACTCTGGGCCTGACAGCAGCACAGCCAATGTCCTCACTTTTATACGTCAAAGCCCGTGGAAAAGGTCAGTGAATGTATACTTCCCCTATGCTGAAGGCTGACTCTGCCTCTGTTGGCATCCATCAGAGATGAACACTCACTGTCTCCCTCAAAAACCACTTGTGTTCAGATCACACAGGATTCAGCACAGAGTGGTGTATACAAGATGTCACAGGTTTTTGTTTTTAATTTTAAAAAGCCAAATGTCATAGATCTTGACTCAGTTAACCCCTTGCTCTGTTTCTTCCTCTCTAGATGACTAGCTATGCGTCTGGTTTCCCAACTATCTCCAGTTAGTTGCTTCTTCTGTGTCTCCCCTCCGTGTGTCTATCAGGCTCTCTGAGTCTGCCCACCTGCCCTTCTTACTCTGGCTGAGGGGCAGATGGCTTGGATGAGACAGCTGGTCTGGTTTTGAAGTGACCTCAGGCAGAAAGAGACCAAAATCAGACCAGTTCTTCTGAGTCACCTGGTTGAACTGAGAGGGTTCCAGACTCCTAGATTAGTGGGTTGATTCTGTACCACCCAAGGACATGTGCCGTTTTGCTTATGTGGGCCTCTCAGTCTGTTTCCTCTTTGGCTTTTCCTCTTTCTGGGAGTTTTTCTTTCTCTTTCTCTGGCTCTGTCTGCCCTCACCATGTCCTTCATCTGCCTCTCTCTCTCTATCCCCACCTTTAATAATTTTCCCATTCTCCTTCAGCATGAATAGCAGAAAGGGCACTGTCCCAGGACCAGAAAGTTTCTTTTGGTTTTCATACACTATTGATAAATGGCCTTGACCCACAGGGGTTTTGAGGATACTAAATGGCCACAATTAGAGTCTTACCTCTCTGCGTTTCTAGATACTTGACAATTCAGGTCACTTCCTCTTTTCCAAGGTTCCACTTCCATTTTAAAGTCTTGTAGGTGGCACCTTTTCACGTGAAGTCCCTCACAGATTGTTGTGAGGCATACGTGAGAGAATCTAAACCATGAAGAATCACAGAAGTGGAAAGGATGGTCCCACTTAGGTTTTCACTATCTCGTCTTACTTTATTTCTAATTTTCACATTTTTCCCTGATTTGACTTTATCTTCCATTTTCTTCCCATCCACCTTTTTTCCTTTTATCTTCCTCATGATGTGTGTCTCTTCCTCCTTTCCCAGTTGTGCTTTTCTTTCACTTCGTTTGCCTGTGAATAGTTTTCTTGTTTATCTGTGCATTTTTCTTTCCTGTTCCTTTGAGAAAAGATGGGTGAGGAAGTCTCAAAGAGGTTTGTGACATATTACAAAACAAGCAAATAACATGAAAATTCAGTTTTTCCCATTTTCTCTAAGGAATACAAAATAAATAAATTTAAAAGGAGGTAGGGCAAGGAGCTGAGATGAGACAGGAGTTTAATCTGATATACAAAATAATTTCCTGATCCAGAAGAGTGATTTTTTTAAAACCACTAGTTTCTACCCAGGAATTTTCAATGGCAGTGGAACATTGGATCAAGATTTTAAAAGATCTCTTCCAACATATGGAGTGCAAAGAAGAAAAGAAGGGAGAAAAGAAGTAAAGGAGAGGGTAATGAATGTGTACTAACAACTACTGTTGGTCAGTCACATTGAATATAGGTTTTCCCTTATCAATTAATATTTATACCAGTCAACAAAATGTAATTAGTAAGTTTATCTACTTCCAAACCCTAAGCTTTTTCTATACATCTGCATATATATGTATATTTCACATGTAGATGTTAGTTTTCAAAATAGTATCTCCATCACCTCTAAATATTAATGCAATGTATGTCATTGACCTGATAATGCTTTAGTTCTTTCAAAGACTTTCAGATGGTCTGTCTTCTCTCCCTACTTTTGTATTTCTGATTCTTTTTACAATCCATACAGGTTTTCTAGACAACATAAATGGCACTGGAGTTCACATCAACTGTAGCCCTATGACTTCTAAAACAAGCCTATCTAGTGCTCAATTTTGACCTCATCAATCCAAAGGTACCTGTATAGTTTCCAACAATCTCATCTTGCACAAATAGCCAGGGCTTTAATGTTCAGGGACTAATCATTCTAAAGGGTTTCCCTGATGGATCAGGCAGTAAAGAATCCACCTGCAATGTAGGAGACCTGAGTTCTATGCCTTGGGTGGGAGGATTCCCTGGAGAAGGGCATGGCAACCCACTCCAGTATTCTTGCCTGGAGAATTCCATGGACAGAGGAGCCTGGCGGGCTTCAGTCCATGGAGTCACTAAGAGATGGGCACAAGTGAGTGACTAAGCACATTCACAGATCATTCTAAAAGTAGATTAACTTGTCACCTTTTCACTTTGTTTTCCCTCTGCTTTTTAGAGTATTGGAAGTGAAATGTTTTTTTCAGGGGTGAACTTTTCCCCAAATTATGTAAAACCCCTTCTAGGGGTGATTATTTTCAGAAGGTTTTTATTTGGTTTTTGCTCTATAGCTTAGATTGTGTCTCTGGGGAGGAGACAATGAACACCCATCACGTGGAAACAAAGTGGATATGAAGTCCATCTAAAAATAAGAAAGTAAATTGAAAGAAAGATCTAAAATCACAGCTCACTTGTGGGTGCCAGAGAAGTTTCTTTATGAATACAGCTGTGCTTTTGTCTTGTCCGTAGCAGTAAAGATCTGTCATGCCAAGTGAGGGCCCTCACAATGTCAGACCAACATGCGATATGAAGTATAATTCTGCATGTTTCAGAAATATGGAGATTTTGCAGTAGATCTAACTATAAAAGAATAGAATCTAGAAGAGTCGGAGTCAGGGGGAAAGGTCACATTTACCTTGAAAAATGTCTACTACATAGTAAAGAAAGGATTGAACATAAGTCTTATTTTTTGCTAAGGCTATGACAGTAAAAATTGCTCTATAATAGATGAAGGTTAGACTTAGCCAGGTATTTGATAACAATATTTCTTTGAATTCCCATAAAAATCACAAAAGCTATTTAGATATTAATTCCACCGCAGCCTAAAGGGAGTGAACTAAGTATCCTAAAACTAATCCTCCTGTGAGACTAATGGTTAATTTTCACAATGACAGATTCACATAAAATTCACATTTAACAAATTCATAACAGCTTATGTGTATCGATAGTTGGATGATTTCAACTCTTTAAGAGTTTTCTATTTTTGCATCTGCTTAGGGGTCTGTCTTTATTTCTCTTAATTTTAACGTCCAAGGAAATCATCTCAGAATATGACTGTCGGAAATGCATATGTCTAAGAATTATTAAATTTGATGGACTTTGGTTAATAATACCATGAGTTTAACCCTTCTAAATCTTTTTTAGTCCTTTGAGGTGTATATTTTTAGCCACTTCAACATTCTTTTAGCCAAAGCCATTTCTATTTTATTTTCTTAATTCCAATATAATGGAAGCATCATGAGGACAGTCTTTGTTGCTGTTCAGCTGCTCAGTTGTGTCCGACTCTGCAACCACATGGACTGCAGTAAACCAGGCTTCTCTGTCCTTCCCTACCTCCCAGAGTTTGTTCAAACTCATATGCATTGAGTCAGCGATGCCACCCAACCATCTCATCCTCTGTCACCCTCTTCTGCTTCTGCCCTCAGTCTTCCCTAGCATCAGGGTCTTGATCAATTGCTCTTTCCCAAGTGTCTAAAACAGGGCCTGGTTCATAATAAGTTCTTTATGAATATTTGTTGAGTGAATGAATAAATTATGTATTTATTAAGTTGATCTATTTCTTTTTAATATACCTAATATATTTTAACTACATATACATATAGCTTTATTAAACAAACTAATTATATACAATATTTACTCTGTTTAACAAGGGTATTTTAAACACTAGGAGTAAGAAAATGTAATGAGTGAGAGTGTGTTTATCTTCGGTGCATTTTATAAATCATACCAAAATAATGTTATTACACATAATATCACTTTATGCCATAAAAATGTATGTATAGCAATATATGAAAGTACAAGGAACCACTTTTAACATTTTGGTGAGCTTCCTTTGATCATTTATCAATGCAAAGGAAAATGCTGTTTAATTAATGTACTCATGAGTATACCAAATATGCTGGTTTATATTTTGTTCTTTGTTTCACTTAAAATTACTAAGTATTTCAGCATCATTATAGAGAGTTCATAAACATAATTTTAATGACTATATATTTCAACACTTTAATCTTCTATAATATAGATAACTGTTTCTCTATTATACCTTGTTATTTTTTGCTGTTATAAATAATGCCATGATTTGCAGTTTTGTGTATAAAGCTTTGGTAATTAATTTCTTGGAGTAAATTTGTAAATGGTTGATTCTATTCACATTAGAAAACTTATTTAGCACTGTGTGCCAGGCACTAGTCAAAAAACTTCACAAATATCGATTCATTTAATCCTCATAATGATCTAATAATGTAGTTACTGGGCTTCCCTGGTGGCTCAGATGGTAAAGAATCTGCCTGCAAAGCAGGAGTCCCTGGGTTTGATCCCTGGGTCAGGAAGATCCCCTGGAAAAGAAAATGGTAACCCACTCTGGTACTCTTGCCTGGAAAATTCCATGGAAAGAGGAGCTCGGTGGGCTACAGTCCTTAGGGTCACAAAAAGTCGGACACACCTGAGCAACTAATATAATGTAGTTACTATCATTATTATTCTATCTTAGAGATGAGGAAGCTGAGGCATGTTAAGTCACCTCAGTTTACACAGCTGGTATGTGTTGAAGCCAGAATTTTATTTATTTATTTTGTCAGATATCTTTGCTTTATTTGTTTGGGTAGATAGAGCACAACATTGTTGTGTTCAATACAGTGAAGCCAGAATTTTAATCCAGATAATTGAACTCTGGGGTCAGTATTATTTAAAAGATCCTAAGTTAAAAGAAATGAACATTTTTAAAGCTTTTGTTACATGTTTTCAAACTGCTTTCCAGCCAAGAGTGGAGCACCATTTAACCAGCATGTTATAATTTTATAATTTATATAATTCAATGGATCATAAATAGTATCTGTTTTAAAACTATTGTTTGTTATTAATGAGTTTGAACACTTTGGAATGGTTTTTCCATTTTATGAATTATTAGTTCTTGTCCTTTTATCTCTTAAGATCTTGCTGTTTTGACAAGCTCTTTAAAATAAATTTCATATATTGTTGCCTCTTATATTTTCTTTTTTTAGTTCCACCAGTTTTCCATTTGATATGGTCCGATCTATCTTTCTTTTCATGATTTCTAGTGTGACTTAGGCAAAGCCTGAATTCCTATCAGAACATACTGCAGTGGAGTGACAAGTAAGAGTCTTGGGACTGGGACAGGCTAGAGGCTTCTAATAAACTAATTAACTCTATTAGTTATTGATAAGAACAGGCACAGTGCAGGAAGATCTTCTGATTGTTTTTTCCTGAGAAGTTTATATCTTGAGTTTCACATGAGATGTCCTTCAGAGGAAAGACTGTGGCTTAATAAAGCACATCTGTTTGAGCCAAAAGGCTGATTGATGATTTATCACCTTTGGCACAGAAGTTCCCCTTCATTGAAAATTCAATTCTATTTTCTTCCGTTCTTTCTTTGGGCTTTTGAAATATACTCAAAATTTTATACAGCTATGGTTAAGTTATGGTGTGAAGCTTCCTTAAAACAAACTAAATAAAAAATCAATTTACATTCCTCAGTTTGCTTCCCTTGCCCTCAAGTTTCTCTCTTTTTCATTCTTGGAAAGCAGAAGGAGCAATGAAATAGTGAAGAAATATTCAGCATTATCATGGTGGTTTCTCTAATTTGTCCCTTTTTTTCTGTATTGCATGCTCTCATTTCCTGAGTAGTACATATTTTTGTTTATTTAAAATTAAGGTAGGAGGATACATAGATCAATTAGAATTTAAAACTCCTTGAAATGTTCAAAAGAAAGCTAAAAATGCAAAATTTTCAGACTTAATTATGTATCAAATATTTCAAATTTGATAAATATGAACTTCAGGTAAATTTCAGTTAGTGGGTTACATAGATAGAAAGTGATCAACAAAAATCACATTGTTTAAATATTCATTTACTTGTTCAAAAACCATTAATCAAAAGTTTACTTTGTGCTGGAGAACCAATAAATATTTTTGTCCCACCATTAACGATTCTACAGTTATTTTCCTTTCACTGTTGTGGCCTTCTGATTGATTCTATGTTAGTGAATAACAGCATTTAAATCAGAATTATACCAGCACCACTGAATTATTGATATGACTTAATCTTAATAAACTCATTAATACAAATTAATTCCTTGATCAGTTTTCTAGTATAGTACTTAAAATATTTCCAGTTTTGTCATGTGAATAAAAATACTGAAGTTATTTTGATCCAGACTAACTTATTTATGTTTAACTTATCAGTATTTTGTTCAAATCAATTTTACTATAATAGCTTCTGCTTCCATGAGATTTGTTTTGTGGGCCTTATTTTTATCCAGTCCCATTTTCCCAAGTCCAAATTTATAGATCTATATCTTGCTGCATATAGTTTTTCAGTTTTATTTTGTATTGATTATTTCAATGTTATATTTAGTATTTATTTCTTAGCTAATCTATGATAAAGATTGCTAAATATATCAGTATTGGTCTACTGCCAGAATTGTCTGTTATAAAGCTAATTTAATTTTTCTGATCATTTGAAGGGCCTTGTATTAACTGTCCACAACATTTGTGGCTTAAAGAGCAAATAATGGAATCAAAATAGCTTACTTCTGAAAAGAAATTAAGTGATTTTTCATTAAAAGAAAAGGACAGGAGAGATGATAGGTTATTGGAGAAGGCTTCGCTGAGGAGGTAGTGTATAATTTGCATCACAAAAGATAAGAAAGAATTCACCAGAAGCCAATAGGGTTAAAGGACAATGACATAAAAAGCAACCAGTATGTGTAAAAGTGTGGAGGCCAGGACTGGAGTGCGCGCATGGCAGGCACCAAACAAAAACTGAACGAACAAATAGATGGATTTGTGTATGGTAAATCATAAATGGAGTGGAGGGTGCATACAGCTGGAAGGGGAGGTTGAAAAGAGGGAACGAACGGCTAATTGGATATGGAGAGGAGTGAGAGTGGCTGTATCTTAATGCTGTTAACACACAAGCAAACACAGAAGGAAGCACAGGCTCCAGTCCACTGTGCTTTTGGTCCATTTTGACCTGAAATGAGACCTGATGCACTGAAATCTGTCCTATTTGCAATGAGTACAGAAAAGATCTTTCATTACTGCTTGGTCAGTCGCTTTATGCTTTCAAACTCCTTGTTAAAATACTAAAACATTCCTTTAGTCTAACTTAATACTCTGGTTGCACTTACCTCTATTTTCTATTGTTCTGTCTTATGATCATTAAAGAAGAGCTCTTTACTATATTTGAATAGGGGTATCTCCCAGAATATTCCTTCTTAACCTCTTTAGTCTTTCTTTTCAGTGTTCTGATTCAGCGCCCTCCACAATACATTCTTTGTTTCAAGGATGACCTCATCGGTCTGTTGGCCAGGGGTATTATATACACTGAATATTTTAAATACAAAGTGTATGTGCTTCTTTAGTTCTTATACTTGTCTCCAAGCTTCCAATCAGTGTCTTCTCTAGTTGCTTCTTTTCTTATTTCTGGAAACTTTAAAGGTAATGAGGAAATAAGGATAGCAAGGCATCATAGAAGGGCCTGTAAATATTTGCTGCTGCTGCTGCTGCTAAGTCACTTCAGTCATGTCCGACTCTGTGCGACCCCACAGACGGCAGCCCATCGGGCTCCGCCATCCCTGGGATTCTCCAGGCAAGAACACTGGTGTGGGTTGCCATTTCCTTCTCCAATGCATGAAAGTGAAAAGTGAAAGTGAAGTCGCTCAGTCATGTCTGACTCAGCGACCCCATGGACTGCAGCCTACCAGGCTCCTCCATCCATGGGAGTTTCCAGGGGAAAAAGGCTAATCAATAGATCCAAATCTTAAAGATAATTCTTCCTTCATAATATATTGTTTTTATTAGGGATCAATTTCAAAGAAGGAAGCCTATAACTATAATGAAATATGAATTATAACATATGTGTGTGTACATGGGTCGGTGTGTGTGTCTATTCCTGACCAAAATGTGACATTAAGTAATTGTAGAACCTACAGTAGGTAGTGACATCTCTGCCCTAAGCAGCTTGGGAAAAAGGTATTCTAAGGGCTTAAAAGGCCTGGTCTGAATCTCACTACTTTTATTTGCTAGACATATGATCTTGGGCAAGTTACTTTAGCTCTCTTAGCCTCAGCTTTCCTCCTCTGTAAAATGGATATAGTACCTATTTAATAGGTTTTTATAACAGTTAAACGGAATAATATACATAAATATGCTGTGTAAACTAGATATTATTATAAGTGAGTAAAGAAACTTTATCTGAGTTGACATTCATCTGGAATGATTTGAGAAATTTCATGTAAGAAATTCCATGTAAGCTAATGGGGTACTGTTTCTTCCAGAGAGGACCCCAAGTTCCAATGTCCTGCCTAGGCTAGCTCATCCACAGCTTCCATGAGACTGTCCCTCTTACCTGTTGAAATGGTTTGGTGACAAACAGACCATTTCTAGCTATAGCAACAGAATGAGGTAAGACATAACTTCTTCAAGATTTTCCCATTTTTTGTATGTGCCATAATATGTATAACCAGCAGGAAAGGCAATGGCACCCCACCCCAGTACTCTTGCCTGGAAAATCCAATGGACAGAGGAGCCTGGTGGGCTGCAGTCCATGGGGTCGCTAACAGTCGGACAGACTGAGCGACTTCACTTTCACTTTTCTCTTTCATGCATTGGAGAAGGGAATGGCAACCCACTCCAGTGTTCTTGCCTGAAGAATCCCAGGGATGGGGGAGCCTGGTGGGCTGCCGTCTATGGGGTCGCACAGAGTCAGACACGACTGAAGTGACTTAGCAAGAGCAGCAGCATGTATAACCAGTGCTCAACTGAGGGATATTTAAGTTATTTCTACAGGAAAGATGAACAGTGAGGTCAAAAGTGTTTTCTGTATCCTTATCCTATCCCCTTCTAGGTAGAAAATCTGGCCTCCCTGTAAGCTGAGGCAGAAGCATAAAGAGAAAAGAAGAAATGCAGTTAATCCTAAAAGTCTTCACCAATGCTAACAATACGCTTGCAAATGATAATCCTGCCCTTCTTTTTCATTCCAGTGGTGTGCTGAACCCAGCTGGCACCAGCTCTGAAGAACCAATTGTTAAATTTTGAGGCATTTTAAGAACTGATTGTTAAACATGGCCATTTTAACATATTATAACCAACCATTAAATATATTATAAGACAAAGGTAATAGATACTAAAAATTCATTACTTCCTAAATTTTTCACTACATTTTACTATTATCTATCCTCTCAAGGTCATGTATTTACATCTGTTGTATCTGTATGGTTGGAAAAGCATACAACAGTAATGTAACGTGCATCCCTTCCTAACTCCGTGTTTAGTGGTGTCACATTTCTAGCAAAGTGGGTCATACGGGAATATTTACACCATGGAAATTGGCAAATGTTACAAATCAGGTGTCCCTGGCAGAGCCATCTGTTAAACATGTACCAATATACTACCTCTTGAATTCATTTTTCAGATACTTTGGCTAGTAATTATAGGGCATCCAAAACCCTGAAGCTGTGAGGGTAGTTGACAGTGTACCTTTTGGAATCAGACTCTCAGATTTTAATTCAAGTGTCTGCATGATATTGGGCAAATTGCTCACCTTTTCTGTGTGTTTGTAAAATAAGGATGAAAGAAAGACTATCTATTCCATGTGTGGTTTTGAAGCTTTAAAAACTTACTATCTATTACACATCAGAACAAATAATACATAATGCATAGTGTGTATCATAATTATTTTTATTTAGATAAGTTTTTAAATTATGACATGGAAACCTCTTTCAAGTACTGCTTTACTATTGAATTTTATCAAACATCTCATTTAGAATTTAGAATATTCTCACTTTGACATATTCTTATGGTAGTTGCAGTACTAGAATTCCTAAAAGAAGCAGAATCCACTGGAATGGATTTCACTAGATCATGATGTATTTTTCTTTGCATTGATGAATTCCATTTGTTAAGATTTTACTTTGCCTGACTCATCATTATTAAGAAACTGTCTTAGTTATAATTTTCTTTTGTATACTTCTCAGATTTTGGATTCAATGATTTGATGACTTTGTAAAAGTAGTTAGGAACCCATTATTTTTTCTATCATAAACTGTCAAAAATATTTGATTGCTGCAAAATTAGAAAGAATTCAGGAAACCATCATGGTCTGGAGCCATTTGGGGCTTAGCTCTTTGTCAATTTTCTCTGTTTTAGTAAGTCCCAAACTTGACTGCAACATTGGAGCCACCTGGGAAGTTTTTAAAAACACTGATGCCTGAATCCCTCCCCTTACATTGTTTTATGTCTGGTTTGCAACATAGGCACGGCAACATCACAGCAACATTTTAAAACTCTTCGAGAGACTATAACGTGAAGCCAAAGTTCAGAACTGCTTCATTTCATTAAGTTTGGTTTGGTTTAGTTAGTTTGGTTTCTATATTTTCTTTAATGAATTTTAGTAATTTATATTAACAGGTACCTGGGAAATTATCTTTTCCTCTGAACTTCAAACCTGATGGTCATAGGCAAAATACTGTGGCATAATTATTTTTGTTTCCTTTGTAGCTGTGATTATTAAAACTTCTTGTTTATAACTTGTATATTGTGCTTTCTTCCTCTCATCTCATTTTTGTTGTTCTTATGTAACAACATATAGACGAACTGTAACAACATAGTTTGTCTATTTTATTGACATTTTCAAAGGACCAATTTCTTTGAAATTATTTATTATCTTTGAGTTTATTTATTAACTCTGAGTTTATTTATTAACTACTTTCTTCTGTTTTTGTATTCAATTATTTCTTCTTTGATCTTTCCATATTCCCTTTTGGTCTTGCTTATGTTTATTTTATCTGCTTCTAACCTCTTGAGCTATTTCACTTCATTTAATTTATCTTTTTCTTATTCTTAATGCAAGTATTTCAGGCTATTAACTTTTCCTTTAACAAATACCTGTGTATATATTTATTGATATATGCTTCCTTTTATTGTCATTATTTTTTTAGATAGTCTATAATTAATCTTTTGATTCCTGTTTGATCTATCTAAAAGTTGTTTTCAGAGGGCTTTTTGTTTTTCAATGTTTACTATATGGAGTGTTTTTCATAATCATGCCTAGTTTTATTGTTGTTACAAAATCCCTTCTGGTTTAGTTGCAAAATTCTTCTAAAACATCCATTCTATCTTAATTGAACATGTGTAACAGCAGGCATTTAAAGAAAATAACTCATATAATAAGTTTAATAAACAGAAAAGCAAGTGGCACCAGCTGCCCTTCCATCCCAGGCAGGTTGATCTCTTAGTTTGAGTCTTCTAATTGGGAGGGAAGTACTTGAGACTCAGCCTACCAGAATCCCAGGTGTGTGATCAGGAATAAGGCCTTTTTCTCATTGCCTCCTTTACATGCTCCTGTCTATTGGAGGCAAGTCCACTCTACAATCATAAGATTATGCAAGAGCCAGCAAACATTTTCTCTAAAGGATCAGACAGTAAATACTTTAACCTCCATGCATTGCTTTACTAGTATTGCTGGGAACATATTTGTAATAAAAAATTTATTCATTGATTATCTGAAAAATCATATTTACCTGGGCATCTAATATTTTTATTTGCTAAATCTGACAGTCATATTTGCAGGCTAAATGGTCTCTGGCAAATATTCAGCTCTGCCTTTGTAGTGGAAAAACAACCACAGACAATACATAAGCAGATTAGTGTGGCTGTGTTCCAATTAAATTTTATTTATAAAAATAAACAATGGACTATATTTGTCTTGAGGGCTATACTTTGTCTTCACCTGCGTCAGTAGTTTTTCAACATTTAATGTACATCAGAATCATGTGGAAGACTTGTTAAAACAGTGACTGCTAGACTCCATCCCCAGGGTTTATGATTCTGTAGATCTGGAGTGAGGCCCCAGCATAATTTCTATGAAGTTCCCAGGTGACGCTTCTGCTGCTGCTAGTCTGTGGACCACACTTTGAGTACTACCACATTAGAAGAAACACCTACTGCCTTTTCATTCATAAAACCCACCCAGTAGAACATAGGCGTATTTATTATTATTCTTTCAAAGACTTCACCAGTCTTATCAGATGAAAAAAAAAAAACAAGTGGTGAAATTTAATTATCCTCATGGCCACATCTTCCTAACATACATGGTATATTCGGGTTAATTTTAAAAAGTCCCTCCCTCTCAGAACAGGATTAGAAGAAAGGTACCACTTTGAATCCACACAGCCCCTCACCAGGGTACACGGCTTGGTTAAGCTGAGCAAAGGCTGGACACTTCAGCAGCCACTGTGACCTTCAGGAGCCTTTGGGCAGTGCGCAAATGGTACAACACTCCTGGCAGCCCTGCTGATAAGAGAATGTTATCCACAATTTATCAAAACAGTACCCTCTAAATTTATATATTCAGTAAGAGTTTACTTCTTTTCTTAAAGTTAAAAAAAAATGAGCAAGCAATATTCCTTTTTTTTTCCCACTTGGATTTGACAGGCCTTTTTTCACCTTCATTAAGGCATAATTGAAAAAAATATATGACATTTAAAGTGTGCGATGTGATGATGAACAGTATTCTTAAGAAAATCCCATACACTAGGTGACACCTGTACTCTTTTTCTCTCATAAATTTTAAGAAATCTCCTCTATGTGGAAATTTAAGAAGAATTTTAATGCCTAGTTTTAGTGTGGTCAATATGACCTGAACTTTTTTGGACCTTAGGAATTCATTGAAGATTTTTTTATACTCTAATATACCAATAATATGTTGCAAGTGTTTCATGACCCTTCCAAAGGGTACATTCCCTGTATGGAGGCAATAGAGTTGAAATATATCTGCCTATACATGTTTGCTTTTTATTAATATTGTCCATATGTTATATGGATTTTCTATGAGCTCACTTATCCCCCTGATTTAATGACTTGGGGTATAGTATAATATCCATGGAGTCAGGGAGGAAGTTCTCTGCATGATTTTATATCCTTGGCACCCAGCTCAGTATATGGAACACACTAGGCACTCGTTTATTAAATGAATAAACCATTTTTGACTGTAAAGTGGAGCGGAGTGCAGTTGTTCCCAGTTCCGCATTCAAATGAAGAATGAATTTTTATCCTTTTTACTGCCTCCCTATTGCATTGCATTCCCCAACCTGGAATCAGCTGTAATCATTGCATTTCTTCTTGAAAATATACTCCCCCTCACTTAAGTTCCTATGGAAGTTTCCACTCAGCCTTGTTTTGGTCTTCAAAGCTTTTAAATATAAACATAAAAAAAAAAAAAACCCTACTGAAAAGACATGAACTAAAATATAGATTGTGGTTTCCCTCTGGTTGATTCTATTCATTTATTTAGCTTTTGCTTTTTTGATATTTTCCAGATGTTCCACAAGGAGCAGGCATTGGTTGTATACTTAAAAGAACAAAGAAAATTTATAATAAGAAAGAGCAGTCATTTTTTTCTCTAATATTTCTACTCTCTTGTTTGAGTTCTACTCATTGAGGTTGCATAGAAAAAGTAAGTTCTCTCTTTTGGAGGTAAAACCTATGAACATTTAAAAAGGACCTCTCACAGTGTCCCTAAGACTCCCCCTTAAAGTTTCCTTTAAAAGTCCGTCACGTGGTTTCGAGATCATTCACCATCTTTTTTGTCTGAACATAATCCCTTTGGTGGATAATCATTTAAAATAGAGTTCCAGAACTGGATATGGTATTTCAAGTACAGCTTAATTCATAGAAAGGATAATAGAATCTCCCTTGGTTGTACTATGGTTCCATTATCGCAGCCTGCAATCGAACTGGTATTTTCAGTGCCCATGACAGTGCTGACTCACATTCAGTTTACTGAAATTCCCATATCTTTCACTCATTTTCCCTTAACTATACCCTACTCTCTTATCTGTGCTTTATCTATCTTCCCTTCTCAAGCAGGCCCCAGATGGTAGACACAAGGAATGGCAGCACCGTGACAGAGTTTATCCTCGTGGGCTTTGAGCAGAGCTCCTCCTCCACTCGGGCATTGCTCTTTGCCCTCTTCCTAGCCCTCTACAGCCTTGCCATGGCCACGAATGGCCTCATCATCTTCATCACCTGGACAGACCCCAGGCTCAACAGCCCCAGGTACTTCTTCCTTGGCCACCTGTCCTTCCTGGATGGCTGCTTCATCACCACCACCATCCCACAGATGCTGATCCACTTAGTGATACAGAATCACACTCTCACCTTTGCCTCCTGCTTAACCCAGATGTATCTGGTTTTTGGTGTGGGTGTGGCTGAGTGCATCCTCTTGGCTTTCATGGCCTATGACCGTTATGTTGCCATCTGCCACCCACTGGCCTATGCCCAGATCATGAGCCGGCAGGTCTGTGTGAGCCTGGTGAGTATTGCCTGGTCCTTTGGGCTGATCAGTGGCATCCTTCTTGACTACATGACATTCCGTGGTCCCTTCTGCAGAGACAACCACATAGAAAACTTCTCCTGTGAGGCCCGCATAGTGATTGCTCTCTCCTGTGGAGACCCCAGTTTAGTCTGAGAGTCATCTCTGCCGACGCCATCGTGGTGCTGCTCAGCGCCATGGTGCCCATCGTCATCTCCTATGCCCGCATCCTGGCCTCCATCCTGGGCAGGAACTCCTCCTCTGGTCGGGGAAAGACCTTCTCTACTTGTGCCTCCCATCTGACCGTGGTCATCTTTCTCTACACCTCAGCCATGTTCTCTTACATGAACCCCCGCAGCACACACGGTCCTGACAAAGACAAGCCTTTCTCCCTCCTCTACACCATCATCACCCCCATGTGCAACCCCGTCATCTACAGTTTCCGAAACAATGAAATGAAGGGGGCCATGGTGAGGGCCCTTGGGAGGAGCAGCCTTTCCCAGGCAGAGTCTGTGTAGTTAGAAACACTTGGAGGGGCAGCTACTTCCCCTGACTTCCCCTCCTGCAGCCCGAAGAAGGGGGAGACTCACTAGCTGACAAGCTCCAGGAAGGAGTACTCATGGCTTCCTTTCTGCTAATATAAGACCTGAAAGATGCTGTTGTTGTTGTTTAGTTGCTAAGTTGTATCTGACTCTTTATGACCCCATGGACTGCTGCACACAAGGCTTCCCTATCCTTCACTATTTCCCAGAGTTTGCTCAAACTCATCTCCATTAAGTCAGTGATGCTATCTAACCCTCTCATCCTCTGCCACCCCCTTCTCCTCTTGCTCTCAATCTTCCCCAGCATCAGGGTCTTTTCCAATGAGTCAGCTCTTCAAACCAAGTATTCGAACTTCAGTTTCAGCATTAGTCCTTCCAATGAATATTCAGGGTTGATTTCCTTTAGGATTAACTGGTTTGATCTCCTTGCTGTCCAAGGGACTCTCAAGAGTCTTCTCCAGCACCACAGTCTTTATGGAAAATCCTGTTGATGTTTAATAATGCTCATCTATCTAATTTCACTTCCACCAGATTTCTCTTAGTTATACATTTTCATGATTGGAGGGGCAAGTGTTATAAAATGGAGGAGTGTATTCCAAAATTTGGGGGAAAGTAGTATTGTCCTCTAGAGAAATTCATCAAAGAGGGTGACAAGTTCATTCTTTCCAGAGCATTTCTTTCCAGGGCAAAGTCAACTGGTAGGAACCTTAAGATTGAGAAAGGACCAGACTGAGAGCCACGAGGAAAACAAAAGGATGTGGAACATAGGGAAAAAGCAGTGAGTAGGAGAAATATGCTGTAACTATCCCTATATGCTTGCCTCAAAATTCTCCATGAAATTTGTCTCCCTATATAAGAACTGATTAATAGGATTACTTCTCAGGGGCAGCAAGAGGAGGAGCTGTATGTCAAATGCATGTGGATTATTGATGGAGAGGAGGAAGAACAGAAGCAAAGGCAAAAGTCTCTGGAGACACCTACTTCCCCAGGTTGTAAACTGCGGGTGGGAGCTGCAGACAGAAATCTCCTAGGATCAAGAAAGCTTTGAGTGACATCTGCATTATACAAGAATATATAAAAGCTCTTTGACCTATTTACACACTTATTTGCTACAACTTGTAAAATTTGACACTAACCTGGATACAGTTTACTAACAGTTTACTAACCTGGATACAGATACTAACCTGTATTCTTTTTTTCATGAAGATTCCTTCCTATCCCTTGCTTTACCTATAATATATTACATTTCCTGAAACTATACTTACAGTTCTATCTTCTGTCTTCCCTACCACTATTCCATTTCTGAAAATCTAGAGCAGAGGATTCGGACATGACTGAGCGACTTTACTTTCACTTTTCACTTTCATGCACTGGAGAAGAAAATGGCAACCCACTCCAGTGTTCTTGCCTGGAGAATCCCAGGAATGGCGGAGCCTGGTGGGCTGCTGTCTATGGGGTCGCACAGAGTCAGACATGACTGAAGCGACTTAGCATCAGAAGCAGAGCAGAGGAGGTCCTAAGTAGGGATGATTTTCTCCCCCAGAGGTATTTCGCAATATCTGAAGATATTTTTTTGGTTGTCACTACTGGAGGAAAGAGTATGGTACTAGCATCTAGTAGGCAGGGACCAGAGATGCTGCTAAACATTCTATAATACAAAGGAAACCCCCTAAAATAAAGAATTGTATGGCCCAAGATGTCAATAATGTCAAGGAGAGATAAGGTATTAAAATGGAAGAATCATAAAAAATGATGAGAGTTATTGATATGGGGAGGGAAGAGATAGGGGGAAACCAAGGAGAATTTAGAATAAACAGTTCTATCTGCAAAGTTGTTTTCTGCTGGACTACGGGCAGGATTTCTGCTGACAGTGCCATAGCAGCAATCTATGTAAACAGCTGTAATAAAACCTTCCCTGAAACCTGTTTGCCTCTATTTGAACTTACCCTTATAGATGGGGAAACAGTGGAAACAGTGGCTGACTTTATTTTTGGGGGCTCCAAAATCACTGCAGATGGTGACTGCAGCCATGAAATTAAAA
>SJYX01014046.1:512289-611176 GCA_006410675.1 Oreotragus oreotragus
TGTGAAGAAGGCTGAGTGCTGAAGAACTGATGCTTTTGAACTGTGGTGTTGGAGAAGACTCTTGAGAGTCCCTTGGACTGCAAGGAGATCCAACCAGGCCATTCTGAAGGAGATCATCCCTGGGATTTCTTTGGAAGGAATGATGCTAAAGCTGAAACTCCAGTACTTTGGCCACCTCATGCGAAGAGTTGACTCATTGGAAAAGACTCAGATGCTGGGAGGGATTGGGGGCAGGAGGAGAAGGGGACGACAGAGGATGAGATGGCTGGATGGCATCACTGACTTGATGGACATGAGTCTGGGTGAACTCCGGGAGTTGGTGATGGACAGGGAGGCTTGGCATGCTGCAATTCATGAAGTCGCGAAGAGTCGGACACGACTGAGCGACTGAACTAACTTACCCCCACCAAGTTTTTTTTTCAAGTTATAGGAATTTCCTAGCCAGTCATGTCCTTCTGTCTATCACTAGTCTGGATTCCTACTTAAATTCTACCCTTTCCCTCTGTTACTTCCAAGCAAAATTCATCCACCCAATATCCATCCTTCCTTTGTTCCCACCAATCTCATATTTTTGCCTAGCTCAATCTCACCATTATCACCTCCACTTGTTTACAGTGGGACTCTTACAATGCCATTTAGTAAAATGTGTGGAAACCATGTATGCTATTATGGAAATACTACCTATAATTTCAATACTTTTTCTCATCCACTTCACCAATCTCCTCCTTTTACCAATGCTTATATTTCCCCACCCATACGCTCCACCCATCCTGAAGGGTCTGCTCTACCTTTTATGTGTGCTAGACATTTTTTTTTTTTTCCCCTTCTACAACTAAATGCATACTTTCTCCCCTGATCTGTGTCCTGATAGATAGACTTTTGTTGACTGCCTTCATTACCTTCTAAGCTCTGGTTGGGTTCAACTAATAAGAGTTACTTAGTAAGAGTAGAGGAAAGCAGGAAGCGAGTGCATGTGTTTATTTTCCTGTCTCCTTCCCTGATGTTCCAGAGCCCCTATCAAGTGGCCTTCTTTTACAGCTCCATTCTCTGTTCCTGTAAGGTAGTACCTGGTCCCACTCCTGAGAGCCTAAGTGCTTTTCCATCCCTCTTTTACTCCTTCATCTTTATAATTCCCCTTATTGGTCCTATATAAGTACACCAATTATTTCCTTCCGCTGCACCCACTAGGGCTTCCCAGGTGGAACAAGTAGTAAAGAATTTGCCTGCCAGTGCAGGAGATGAAGAGACATGGGTTTGTACCTGGATCAGGAAGATCCTCTAGAATAGGAAATGGCACCCCACTCCAGTATTCTTGCCTGGAAAATTCCATGAATGGAGGAGCCTGACAGGTACAGTCCATGGGGCTGCAAATTTGGACACGACTGAGTGCCTGAGCACCACACCCCCTGGCTGAGTAACAGGTACCTAGTACAAAAACAATTGGGAAATTTCTCAAAATAGCCTGTATGTTGGTCCATAAAACAAACCTTAAAGCATTTCAAAGGTAAGGAATCACACAGGCCAAGTTCTCTAATCACGCTGCTGCTGCTGCTAAGTCGCTTCAGTCGTGTCCGACTCTGTGCGACCCCATAGACGGCAGCCCACCAGGCTCCCCCGTCTCTGGGATTCTCCAGGCTAGAACACTGGAGTGGGTTGCCATTTCGTTCTCCAGTGCATGAAAGTGAAAAGTGAAAGTGAACTCGCTCAGTCGTGTTCGACCCTCAGCAGCCCCATGGACTGCACCCTTCCAGGCTCCTCCGTCCATGGGATTTTCCAGGCAAGAGTACTGGAGTGGGGTGCCATTGCTTTCTCCTGTCTAATCATAATGCAGTTAAAAGTTAGCAATCAGTATCAAAAAGACACCAGGAAAAAACCCATATGTTTGGAAATTGAGAAACATAATTCTAATTAAGAATGAATTATAAGTCTAATCTTACATGGAAAGAGTATGGGGCTTAGAAGTTGTCACTTCCACCCTCATCAGTGAAAAAGAAAAATGAATGAGCAAACAAAATCAACGATACTTCTAAGGTCCATTGGAGAATTGAAGTCACAGGGCAAACCACCATTCCAAAAACTGAGACAGGTGAACACAGAGAATCCCAGCTTCCTTAGGAGCAGAAGCTGCAGCTAGAGCCTGGTCAGAACACTTGAAGGAAAACTGACTAGTTATTGAGACTGAGCATAGGTTGGCTTCATAGAAAAACACTCCTGGAAGCTCATCCTTAGGGAAGCCGTCTTAGTTTTATGAATTTTACTTGCAGCATCCCCACCAGATTCTCATGATGAAGATCAGAAAAAAAAAAAGACAAAAAGTCCCCTTATGCTTCAGCGGTGGGAAGGGAAAATAACCATTCTGAAATAAGCTCAGAGAGCTCTGTTCTCCTTAACAGACTGTCCTCAAGGAACACTACCTTATGAGAACCTAACCAACCTGGGGAAGGATCCAGAAAAAAAAAAGAAAATGTGAGAAGTACTTGTAAATGTCATAGCATAAGGACACAGGCTCACTAGAAAAACAAGACCTCATCGCAGGGCCACAGGATGCTTCCACTGCTCACCACTCACCACCACATCAGTAGGGCTTGAGGGTTTCAAGAAGTACACCCGAAAGACCTACAATCTTCAGTCCCTACTTGGAAGGAGGCTCTAAGAAACAAAAAGATAACAGAGGAGATGAAAGCAAGGACACTAGAGGAAATTTTAGCCTCTGGCACGACAGCTACAGCAATCATAAACACTGCCTAACACCTAGCAAGATCAAAGATTTGGGAGAACAGTCGGTGAATTAGGGGAAAGAAGGTTATTTGAGATTTGAAGGATAGACTTGAGATAATAAAGAGGTAGAGGATGACAGTTAGGAAAGGAGCATGTTATCAATGATGTATGCTCCATCCAGGGAGTGCTTTCCCTTCTTTCTTTCTTTTTTTTTTTTTTTAGAGAGTGCTTTTGACTGTTTACCACCCTATCAGCAGCATTTAATAAGGTAACTGTTTCATACGTGTATTTAGCCGATCTTTCTTTATCGTTGTGTTGAACACAGTGAACATAGTATAATGATATTAAAAAAATATTGAATTGGGGGCACAAGGAAAGATATCTAAGTCATAAGAAACCCTAACTAGAAAATTAATTCAAAATAAAACTGTACAATAGGTGCTCAAGAGTTAAAGGCTCTAAGATTTGAAGCTGAGGACATGAGGATAATGACACTTGCCAGGCCCCCTTAAATATCAACTCATCTCATAAACAGAACAGAAACCCTGAGACTATTCTAGACCTTCCAGGCCACTTGCCATGGAAATAGCCTCACAAGGATATGAGACTATCCCCAAGGGTCCAGTTAAAACGATAAGACTTCAAGATGAGATAGTTGGCCTTATTACATTTGGCTCCCAACAGTGACCAGGTAGAAGCTCATGCCTGCCTGAGTGTGTGTGTGCCTGTGAGTGTGTATCTGTGTGTGTGTCCATGGAGCCCATATTCCCTACCCTATAAATGACCAACTGGTTTGCAGCAGAATTCACTGGACCCTCACTTGATGCCTGTGGATCCCTCCTCTGGGCCTGAGATCAGCACAGGAAATGTTATCACCAGGGTGTGCCAAAGTCAAGGGAGAAGGTCAGTAAACGTGCTCACTTCTTCAGTGAAAGCTGACCCTGAGTCTATTTATCCATCAGAGACAAACATCCCTGGTTCCCTCAGTGACCACTTGTGTTTAGATCACATTAGAATTCTGCACACAGTGGCCATGGAGATGTCACAGATCTTGACTCCATTAACTTCCACCTTGCTCCTTTCTCTCTCTCTAGACACTTAAGTAGCAAAACAGCTTAATGACACAGAATAGCTAAAGTTGTCTAATCCACTGATGTTCAATAATTCTCCTTGATTTCTAAGTTCTCCTTCCAGTTTCATATTCATTTGTCTTTAGACTTATACACAGTCCCTGAATGTTCAGAGAAATATCATTATGGACACTTTATGTATAACTTCCTGTCTCTTTTCCTTGATTGTCTAGTTGTTTTACTCTTTAAGTCTCTGTACTGAAGGAAGGAAGCAACACGTCTAGGGTGGTTTCATTATAGCTTGTAATGGAATCGTGAATTCACTTTAGGACTCAGCTGGAGAATGATTAGGGATGATGGAGGGAGATCAAGTCTCACAAAATGCAGGCACTATCTGGAGTTACAACCTCAGCTATAAATTGAAATGAAGGTTATTGTCAGAATATCCATGATTTATGGTGACTCTCATTAGTGCAGATCCTGTCTCTTATACACATCTCTTTCATCAAGAGGCTTTTTAGCTCCTCCTCACTTTCTGCCATAGGGTGGTGTCATCAGCATATCTGAGGTTATAGATATTCTCCCGGCAATCTTGATTCCAGCTTGGATTAATCTCCCTTAAGATTGACTGATTTGATCTTGCTGGCCAAGGGACTTTCATGAGTCTTCTCTAGCACCACAGTTCAAAGGCATCAATTCTTTGGCATTCTGCCTTCTTTACAGTCCAGCTCTCACAACCATACCTGACCACTGGGAAGACTATAGCTTTGACTATCTAGACTATCGTCGGCAGATTAATGCCTCAGTTTTTCAACACACTGTCTAGGTTTGTCATCACTTTTTCTGCCAAGAGGCAATTGTCTTCTGATTTCATGGCTGCAGTCACTGTCTGCAATAATTTTGGAGCCCAAGAAGAAGAAATCTGTCGCTACTTCCACCTTTTCCCCTTCAACCTGCCATGCAGTAATGGGGCCGGATGCCATGATCTTAGTTTTTCTAATATTTAGTCTTAAGCAGCTCTTTCACTCTCCTCCTTCACCCTCATCAAGAGGCTCTTTAGTTCCTCTTGGCTTTCTGCCATTCATGTGGTATTGTCTGCATGTCTGAGGCTGTTGACGTTTCTCCTGCCTGTCTTGATTCCAGCTTGTAACTCATCCAGCCCGGCATTTCTCATGATGTGCTCATGAAGGGGAATCAGTTATACATGTACATAAATCCACTCTTTTGTAGATCCCCTTCCCATCTAGGTTACCACAGAGAGCTGAGTAGAGTTCCCTGTGCTATAGAGTAGGTTCTCATTAGTTATCTATTGTACTTTATATAAAGGAGGGTATTGATGTCAATTCCAATCTCCCAACTGACACTCCAATTTTTATAAATTATAAGTTTGTGGTACCCTTCACTGAGCAAATCTATCTGCACCTTTTTTCCAATATCATTTGCTTATATCACATTATGGTAATCCTTGCAATATTTCAAACTTTTAGTTAGTATTATATCTGTTATGGTGATCTGTGACCAGTGATCACTGATGTTACCATGAAGACCTACTGAGGACTCAGATGATAGTTAGCATTTTTTAGCAATAAAGTTTATTTAATTGAATAGGTACATTGTATTTTAGACATAATGTTATTGCACACTTACTAGACTATCATATAGTATAAACATAACTTTTATATGCACCAGGAAAACCAAAAAATTTGTATGCAGTGCTTTCTTGCAATACTCACTTTATTTCGGTCGTCTGGAACAGAACCCATAATATTATGGAGGTTTGCCTGTATAATAGAAAAGAGGGAAAGACCTCAAAAAACCGAAAATAGAACTATCATATGACTCAGCAATTACACTCAGGTACATGTCTGAAAGAAAGGAAAACACTAATTCAAAAAGATATATGCTTCCCACTGTTAATAGCAGCATTATTTATGATAGCCAAGATATGAAAGCAACCTAAGTGTCCATCAACAGATGAACAGATAAAGAAGCTGTGGTACATTCATATACAGCAGACTACTATTCAGGCATTTTAAAAAAGAATGAAAGTTTGCTATTTGCAACAACATCAATGGACTTGGAGGGTATTATGCTAAGTGAAATGAGTTGGACAAAGAAAATACATACTCTATGATATGACTTACACGTGGAATCTAAAAAATAAACTAGTGAATATATCAAAAAGGAGGGAAAATCCTCAACTTTTTAAATAACTTTGATACCAATACTTGACAAAGACAAAATAAGCTAATATCACTTATGAATAGAATTGTAAAATTTCTAAACAGAATTGTCTCCCTACATGTTCAAAATATAATACCTTGTATCATGAACAAACTTGAGTCTATCCCAGGACATTCAAAATTTATTTAACATCAGAAAATGAATTAATGTAAATCATTACATTAACAGACAAATGGAGAAAAATCACATGATAATATCAGTAGATGCAGGAAAGGCATCTGTTTTACTGAAAATTCACATCTGTTTTTAATTTAAAAAAACAAACAAACAATTCTCGCCAACCAGGAATAGATACGTACTTCCTTAACCAATACAGTGATCATATACCAAATCTCTGCAACCATCATCCTTAACAGGGAAACATTAAAATTACCTTTAGATTATAAACAAGCCTAGGGTGACCATTATCCCTACTTTTATTCACAGTTGTATTGAAGATGCTGTTGTTGTTATGCAGTTGCTCAGTCCTGTCTGACTCTTTGTGACCCCATTGACTGCAGCACGCCAGACTTCCCTGTCCTTCACTGTCTCCCAGAGTTTGCTCAAACTCATGTCCATTGAATTAGTGATACCATCCAACCATCTCATCTTCTGTCATCCCCTTCTCCTCCTGCCTTCAATCTTTCCCAGCATGAGTGTCTTCTCCAGTGAGTCAGCTCTTAGCATCAGGTGGCCAAAGTGTTGGAGCTTCAGCTTCAGCATCAGTCCTTCCAATAAATATTCAGGGTTGATTTCCTAGACTGAAGATCATATATAGTACAATAAAGCAAGGGAAGTAGATAAGTTGTATAAGAACTAGAAACAAAAATCCAAAACTGTACTTAGGGAGGGCATGATTGTCTTCATAGAAAAACTAAAAAAAAAGTACAGATAATTTATTTAAATTAATAGAATTAAACAAGTTTACTAGATGCAAAAATCTAACTGCATTTTTATATTCCAGCAAATAAAATAGAAAATAGACCATTTTAAATAATGTCCAAAATATAAAATATATGGGAATAACCATAATGAAATAGGGCAGTCCTTCATGGAAACATGCACATAAATTATGGAATGTCACTAGGGAAAATGTAAGTAAACAGAAATATATAAACTGTAACATAACATCAATAGATACACACTTTTTCCTAATGACTCTTGAAGTTATGCCACTTTTGGACACCTTTTTTTGGTATAATTATTTTCACCCACATTTGAATTGAACCCACATTTGTTTGGGTAAGAATTGTGCTAATAAAATGCTCTGGACTGGAGGTGATAAGGAAGTGAGGAGACCAGTGAGCTTCTTGCTTACCGTATCAATGAATGATGTAGAAATAGGTGCTTTAAAAGAGCTTCACAAGTTCACTTTTTTTCAGAAGTTTTTGAGTAGATATCTGAAAGATCATAAAAAATCTTTATTGCAAAGTTCGCTTTCCTGAAGCTTAACTTCTGTGCATTATGTTTCAAAATCAGACTTTCCTCCAAACTCATTTATGTTTAAATTGTATTAGATTTTGTAAGATGCACACTTGGAGGTGGTGGTGGAGGTTTCTATTATACGATGAGACCGGGGGTGAAACCAGCCTGCACAGTTAGACTCTGATGCTAAGTCTCTGATAGATGCTTAGATTCACTCTAGAGTCAGAACACAAGCAGCATAAACTTCAACCTTATAGGAACTGATGCACTCCAAGTGGAAAGAAGAGCTACAGAGAACTGAAGGAGTAAGAGAATTACTGAAGTCCTTTGATTTATGCAGAATCTAATCCAATGTCAAGCAAGATTTGGGAGAACAGTGGGTGAATTAGGGGAAAGAAGGTTATTTGAGATTTGAAGGATAGACTTGAGATAATAAAGAGGTAGAGGATGACAGTTAGGAAAGGAGCATGTTATCAATGATGTATGCTCCATCCAGGGAGTGCTTTCCCTTCTTTCTTTCTTTTTTTTTTTTTTTAGAGAGTGCTTTTGACTGTTTACCACCCTATCAGCAGCATTTAATAAGGTAACTGTTTCATACGTGTATTTAGCCGATCTTTCTTTATCATTGTGTTGAACACAGTGAACATAGTATAATGATATTAAAAAAATATTGAATTGGGGGCACAAGGAAAGATATCTAAGTCATAAGAAACCCTAACTAGAAAATTAATTCAAAATAAAACTGTACAATAGGTGCTCAAGAGTTAAAGGCTCTAAGATTTGAAGCTGAGGACATGAGGATAATGACACTTGCCAGGCCCCCTTAAATATCAACTCATCTCATAAACAGAACAGAAACCCTGAGACTATTCTAGACCTTCCAGGCCACTTGCCATGGAAATAGCCTCACAAGGATATGAGACTATCCCCAAGGGTCCAGTTAAAACGATAAGACTTCAAGATGAGATAGTTGGCCTTATTACATTTGGCTCCCAACAGTGACCAGGTAGAAGCTCATGCCTGCCTGAGTGTGTGTGTGCCTGTGAGTGTGTATCTGTGTGTGTGTCCATGGAGCCCATATTCCCTACCCTATAAATGACCAACTGGTTTGCAGCAGAATTCACTGGACCCTCACTTGATGCCTGTGGATCCCTCCTCTGGGCCTGAGATCAGCACAGGAAATGTTATCACCAGGGTGTGCCAAAGTCAAGGGAGAAGGTCAGTAAACGTGCTCACTTCTTCAGTGAAAGCTGACCCTGAGTCTATTTATCCATCAGAGACAAACATCCCTGGTTCCCTCAGTGACCACTTGTGTTTAGATCACATTAGAATTCTGCACACAGTGGCCATGGAGATGTCACAGATCTTGACTCCATTAACTTCCACCTTGCTCCTTTCTCTCTCTCTAGACACTTAAGTAGCAAAACAGCTTAATGACACAGAATAGCTAAAGTTGTCTAATCCACTGATGTTCAATAATTCTCCTTGATTTCTAAGTTCTCCTTCCAGTTTCATATTCATTTGTCTTTAGACTTATACACAGTCCCTGAATGTTCAGAGAAATATCATTATGGACACTTTATGTATAACTTCCTGTCTCTTTTCCTTGATTGTCTAGTTGTTTTACTCTTTAAGTCTCTGTACTGAAGGAAGGAAGCAACACGTCTAGGGTGGTTTCATTATAGCTTGTAATGGAATCGTGAATTCACTTTAGGACTCAGCTGGAGAATGATTAGGGATGATGGAGGGAGATCAAGCTTCACAAAATGCAGGCACTATCTGGAGTTACAACCTCAGCTATAAATTGAAATGAAGGTTATTGTCAGAATATCCATGATTTATGGTGACTCTCATTAGTGCAGATCAACACGAATGGTCTTCAAGTAGAGTCTGTGACCTACTCTGATTTTTTGACATCACAGGGATCTGGGTCATCACTGCCATCTGCACTGATCTTTTGACATCACAGGGATCTGGGTCATCACAGGCATCTGAAATGCCCAGCCACAGCACATTTACAACATTGGTCCAGGCCAGACCATCACTAAGGGATCCAGGTACTTCAGAGATCCTATTTCAGAAAGATATAGAAATATTGAAGTGGATCCAGTATCAAGGAGAAGGATGAAGCAAAAATAAAGCAGAAGACTGAGACAGTCAAGAGAATTTAGAGTCTTTCTACACTTTAACTCAATTGGATCTCTGTGGCAAGCCAGTTATTGGCAAGGCCCTCTGAGGAGCAAAAAGACTATTCAGTGTCCATCTTGTTTAAGAAAAGGGAAATAGGAAGCAACTTAAAACAGAAAAGAGGGGGGAAACAGGTAAGCCTATAGAAACACTTCTAAGTAAATCTGTAAGACATTGGGATGGGTCGCTAAATTGTAACAGAGTTATCAGCAGAGACCTCCAGGGATTCACACTAAAGACTAGTTGTCCTTCCTTAAAAGTCATTTACATCTGTCCTCAGAATACCTCAATCCCTATGCTTATATCTGGATCCATTTGCTTTTCCTTATATAACTTTATTAGGTAATGGCAAAAATTTATTTCCTATTGTCTCCCAATATGATTCCTAAATTCCTCAAAGTTCATGTAGATGTGTTAGTGAAAACCATGGAGTTCCAGAATTACACCTCATATTTAAAAATCTTTAAAAATGCCATAATTCCAGGGCATTCCTAATAATATGTGAAACCAGCAGGGGAAACAGTTCTTCTTTTCTGACCAGTTAAGGACTTAGTAAGGGCCTGGCCTGTCTTTCTAAAGACAGGTAAGTGCAATAGAACGCAGGGTCAAGGAGACCTGCAGAAGAGGGGCTCTGCTCTTACAAAGCCTTTCCAGTTTCTCTTCTTTTTGTACCTCGTGAACAGACCCACTGTAGTTTCCTCTCCCTCTGGCATTCCTGCAGTGAGACACCACCCAACTGAGTACTATTTTGTTCTCTCCCTGTACAGATAGGCAACAAAATCTTCCAAACAACCCATAATTGTGCATTCCCTCTGATCGCCAGTTGTGGATGACGGCAGTCTCACTAACAAGGATCTCTGTAAACCCTGGTTGCCCTTCTATTTCAACAGTGCTAATTCCGCCCACGGGCAGAGGAGCCTGGCAGGCTACAGTCCATGGGGTCTCAGTAGAGTCAGACATGACTGAGCAACTAAACAATAACAACACAACAATTCAGGACTCGCCCCTCACGGATTTCTGGGGCTTGTCATCCTGTCTATATTTCTGAATGATGAATGGCCCTATATTGCATCTTTTAATCTGATTTCTAAATTCTGTTAGTTTTACTATTCAGTAAAACAGTATATGTTCTCTCATTCTTAGTTAACAAAGAGAAATTGATGGGCCACTTTAGGGTGAACTACACATTCTCTGAGCTGGAATTAGGAGGGTGGATGCCTTTGCCTTCTTCCTGCAGGCTGCCTTTGATCTAATCTCTTCTGATTAGGAGAATTTTCAGAGATGGAAGAGGGAATACAAGCCTTATAAATCCTAAGAGCTGGCTTTTAGTTCCCAGCCTTGAGAAGCAAGGGAAATCTTCACTCGATCTTCAAAGAAGCCCCAATCAATTTACACTTTTTATTGTATATAATTGATTTCTAAATTATTGTGTATTGGCCATCATGGAATGGTTACCTCCAACTTATTCACACATTGTCAAATTGGGAGCAGGAATTTCTATCTTCCCTAATAAAGACTGAAGAGAAATTGCCTTTTATCACAAAATGACATATCCACTAACAATTCAGTTTACTAAAAGAATATCTTTTTATGGTTATTTTCCACCTCTTAAGGTCTCCTCAAGTTTAGATATAATTTCAGCATTATACCTGATGTGAGACATTTGAGGGTTAACTCAGGTTCTCAGATTCTCACGTATAGTGACTATTTTTTCTTACCAAGGATGCCTTTCTCCAAGATCAGCCTTCTTTAGTCTGTCAGTTGTTAGCAAATATTTTTCTTGCATCTGATATTTTCCTTTTTATTCACATTTTCCTGAGTATTTTATGATTTCATTACTCTTCAGATCCCCCAGTATTTTACTGAAGCTTGATTAGAGCTCTTAACCATATGATATTGTATTTAATTTATAAAATACGCCTGTCCTTAACTGTACTATATACTCTACCAGAACTTAATAGTGCTTAAAATATATATTTTTAATATGCAGATTCCGTTTTTAAAAGATTTCAGGAACTTTGAGGATTGTTGTTCAGTCACTCAGTTGTGTCCAACTCTTTGTACTGCTCCCGGAGATGACCCAAGGATGTGGATTTGGAGGGCTCAGAGACTCAAGGCAGCTCCTGGGGCAGAGCGGAGTATATGGGCCAAGGTCAGGGCCGGGGAAGTTTGACTGCAAGGAGTTCAGTTAATGGGCTTTATTTTATTTGCTCATCCTCTTGTTAGTTCATTTCAAGAATTAGTCAGGCCCCCACAGTGCAGAGGAATATATTAGATGCTGTTGTTAGAACAGGGCACCTCCCTTCAAGGAAGGAATACTGTGTCTGTGTTTACCTATCATCAGCAAAGGAGTATAACAAGGGTCTGAGGTTTTCCCATGCCCACTCTAACTTTTCTGGGAAAAGAAGGAAATGAAAAGAAAGTAAGTAAGCTCTTCTCTTTTCCATATGGCGCTCTTTAGTATAGGGTCGTGTGTGTGTGTGATTATTTTTTCTAAACCGAATGATTAGAAGCCAGGTCACGGAATAGGAAGGAAGTCCCTTAGGACAGACGCATAAATGTGGAACACTCTGATCCAGGAGGGAAGGTTCCCCTCTCATAAAGGTAGTCGCAGTTGATATCTTTCACTGCAAACCTTTGGTGTAACATTGATGCCATTTGGCCTTGCTGGGTCTTCTCTGGTCTGGAACACCTAGTTTATCTGGGCTGCAGTGACTCTAGCGTTCAGTCTCATATAGACTTGACTCCTGGAGGATGCTGTGAAATCCCCCTTGCCTAAACTCATTACATGCAGAGCCTGGTAAAGAGCTTTTTAGTAAGGACTTAGACCAGCCTCGGTCTCCTTTGTGGTCATTGCCTATGTGGCATTTACCTGTCTCTGCATCCTGATCAAGTCTACTCCATCTGGCATGGGGGCAGAATCAAAGGCATAAGGAAGTGTGATTTTCCCCAGATTTGAGAAATAAAACCTCCATCTGCAGAATACTGGCCCAGCTTGTGAAGTTCCAGGACACCCTCTTTAAAGTAGCTGTGAGCCCTAGGAAGTCTCCGCCTGTATTCATCCTGGTCCAGTAGAGTAAGCCAGAACTGGAGCCCCTCTGGAGACTCTGTGACCACAGGCAGGCTACTTGACTCCTCTGGGCCTCAGTGAGCCAAGAACCATGCCAGCAGGGCCCTTGCAGGAAATGCACAGATAGTCTGCACTATTCTTCCTGTGTTCCATTTTCTCTAAGGACTCCTGCCAGCAGCTGTGGGGTAACAGTGGATGCCATTAATGGGTGTCTGCTCCATTACCTTGCAACTCTGCCCACAAAGCCATGGGACAGCTGTGAAGTGTACAATCATGTAAAAAGGCCAAATATGAAGAACTTTGGAAGTATTGTTTTTGACAAGACATTTAAGAACTTCTGTGGTTTTAATCACTTGCCTTGAAGGGGTTTTTGGACCCTCTAGGCCTTTGTGTGGGACCTTCCCGCGTCCCTTCCTTCCTGCTTCCCTACTCCTCCAACCGCACCTTCCACATCTATTCAGTCACTCATTCATTAATTCATTATCTTTTGAGCCCTTGAACCTATCCTTGGCCCTGGGGATAAAATAGTAAGTCACACAGACCCAGGCCTGCCCCCATATTGCTAATTCCTATCAGCTGTTTTTTCTGTGTCAGGAGCCAGACTATCTTATTTCCCCCTCAAAAGTCTTTAAGTGTCTTGCCTGAGATCCTGCAGCCTGCGCGAGGCAGTGGTGGAGCCTGGATGGAAGCCAGGCTGACCTCAGAGCCTACTAGATGTTTAAGCACTAGATTCTAGATCCAACTGAACTCACAGTTACATTAAAGTGTGGAAAGTACCTTGAAAGCAGAATTCACGATGAAGTAAAATCACATTTGAGGGGAAGCAGCGCACCCCACTCCAGTATTCTTGCCTGGAAAATCCCATGGGCAGAGGAGCCTGTAGGCTGCAGTCCATGGGGTCGTGAAGAGTTGGACACGACTGAGCAACTTCACTTTCACTTTTCACTTTCATGCATTGGAGAAGGAAATGGCACCCCACTCCAGTGTTCTTGCCTGGAGAATCCCAGGGACGAGGGAGCCTGGTGGGCTGCCGTCTATGGGGTCACACAGAGTCGGACACGACTGAAGCAACTTAGCAGCAGCAGCAGCCTTGGCCAAGGGGCTTCCCTGATGGTTCAAATGGTAAAGAATCTGCCTGCAATCCAAGAGACCCAGGTTCGATCCCTGGGTCAGAAAGGGCCCCTGGAGAAGGGAATGGCAACCCACTCCAGTAACTCTTGCCTGGAGAATTCCATGGACAGGGGAGCCTGGTGGGCTACAGTCCAAAGGGTCCCAAAGAGTCAGACACGACTGAGCGACTCAGCAGCAGCAGCAGTCCTAGCCAGGGAGGCTTGTGACGGGAAGAAGCAATGGCAGCATTAGCCTGATGGCCCCACTTAGAAGGGATGCAGTATCCAGGGGCCAGAGGTCCAGAGAGAGAGCCGTGCAGACACTGAAACACACTGCAGTCTGGTCCTCAAACAGACCAGGCGGGCCCTGCCTTGGTCATTTGCTCTGATGTCCCAGTGCTGGGAATGCTAGTCCCCCGGGTCCCTCCCTGTCTTGCTGCCAGAACTCCCTTTAAGGTTTTGCTCAAAGCTCAGCTTCTCTCAAGATTTCCACCAACTGGCCCCTTTAATCCTGCAACCTGGGATACCATCCCATCCCTCTCACGCTGTTCTTTCCTGTTTTTTTACTGCATCCATTGTCTTCTAATCTAGTCCATAATTGCTTATTAAGATTGCTGTGCTCCACCCAGGCAGCCGCACAGACCCCCAGATACCAAGGACCTGGCTGGCTTTACCTGACTATCCTGTGTCTTTCAGCTAATACATACATACCTTGAGGGCAGGGGTCTTTGTCTTCTTCCTGACGCTTTCCCAGCACCTAGAATAATACCTGGCAGGTGCTCCTTAAACAGGTAAACAGATAAAACATGTGATTCCAGCTTTGCAGAGTAGGAAATAAGGCAAGAGAACCACGAAAGGTTTTGTCAATTGCAGCTTTGGGTTTTATCTAAAGGTAACTGAAAACCAGTTGAGAGTTTTAGATACAGAAAAGCATATTCAGATTTTCAGATTTGACGAGGCTCCTTTGACTGCAGCATGGGGTGGTTCTATAAGATGAAGTAGGAAACCAGTGCCTTGAAAGAAAGTTTTGGCAGCAGGTGGAAGGTTGTCTACTGCTGTGGTCCAAGCAAGATATGACAGTGGCCATACAGCAGGATGTTGCCCTTGGGGGCAGTAAGTGATGTCGAAGAGAGACGAAGGCGGGAGTGGAGTGGATGGCCCCAGGTGACGAGTTCCATGTTGGGCGTGTGCAGATGGAATGAATAGGTCTGGATCTTACAAAAGGGTCTGGGCTGGAGGTATCTTTAGGTGATTCATTTTTGGAATGAAAACAAAGCTGTTTTATGAAAACGTTCCTGTTGGGCTATGACAGTTTCCTTTTCCAATTTCCAGGTATAGAATCCAGGGGTACGATGCTGTGGTTCCCAGCCCTGAAGGGAGGGTGGCTGGCTGGATCTGCTGTTTATCCAATGGGGGGTTCATTGGGTGATGGCAGGTGGGGGTCAGCACATCCAAAGTCTGGATGAGGTGTGATTGGCAGGCTGTGATTAGCAAGGACGGGGAGCAGACTTCTCAGGAGAAAGTGTCATGGAGGGCACCCTGATTGCGTCAGGAAACCCTGACGGTGCAGCTCACACCCAGTGAGTGATGTCAGTTCCTGCCTGTAGTTACCACTGTGTCACCAAGCCAGCCACATCCTGATTGCCCTGTCTGCGTGGCTCATGGGATGGGACAGGACAGCCACGCCCATGCTCCCCAGGGCCTCCTGATGGGGCAACCAGACCTCTGTCCGCTGTGTGAATTTCCTTCAAGCACAGGGATGCAGGCTGTCTGTGAAGTAAGCTAGAGAGACACTATGAGTCTCCTAGGGAAGAGAAGGAAAGAGAAGTTTCTAGAGTGCTGTGAGGTATTTCTTCCACCTTGTCCTCGTTCAGCTCAAGGGTCCACTCCCGGAGTCATTGGACATAGACGTCCAGGGCCTTTCCTAAGGCTGCCTCCCATCCATCCGCTCACGATCTTTCTAACCTTGGCACTACTCATGTCTCTGGACCTGTTTCTTACTGGCAGAGTGGGGATGATGACGTGGTGAGGGTGATGTGAAATGAGACGTAAAAAGGTCTCAGAACAGTGCCTGATGCAGAGGAATGACCAACAGTGTGTTGTTGCTGCTGTNCCTCCCATCCATCCGCTCACGATCTTTCTAACCTTGGCACTACTCATGTCTCTGGACCTGTTTCTTACTGGCAGAGTGGGGATGATGACGTGGTGAGGGTGATGTGAAATGAGACGTAAAAAGGTCTCAGAACAGTGCCTGATGCAGAGGAATGACCAACAGTGTGTTGTTGCTGCTGTTTCGAATATAGGAGAGTCGTTTTACTGTCGTGACAGTAAGACAGCTATCTGTCTACCTAAAAGAGTCAGGATGGGAAAGTCTTCATCTTAGAGGAGATGGTGTTAGTCCTCTATGAGTAAGAAAATTTCCCCAGATATTCTCGATCAAGATGAGGATGGGGGCGGGGGAGGGGTACAATTACGCAATGGACTATTGCTTAGCCATTAAAAAGAAGGAAATAATGCCATGTGCAGCAACATGGATAGACCTAGAGATGGTCATCCTGAGTGAAATAAGTCAGAGAAGGAGAAAGTAAGTCAGAGAAGGAAGGTCAAAAATAAGTTTGACCTCCCTTATATGTGAAATCTAAAGTGAAATAATACACTTGAACTTACAAAACAGAAAAGCACTTAGACTTAGAGAACAGACTTCTGGTTGCCTGCACATACTGCTATGTTTAAAATGGATAACCAACAAGGATGTCCTGTAGAGCACAGGGAACTCTGTTCAGTGTGATGTGACAGCCTGGGTAAGAGGGGAGTTTGGGGGGAATGGATACGTGTATATGAATGGCTGAGTCCCTTTGCTGTTCACCTGAAACTATCACAACATTGTTAATCAGCTATATCCCAATACAAAATAAAAAGTTGGTTTGTTTTTTTTTTTAAACAAGCTAAATGATAAAAAAAATTTTTTAAAGAGGATGAGGGCTTGGGAGGAGAGTCATATAAGAAGAGTCAGGATTTTGTCCTGATGGGAGTCACCAACTGTGTGTCTCAGTGGGGAGAGCAGAGACCATGGAGTGTGAGGTTCTAGAACCTGAGTGGAGGCCTGGCTCTCCCCTGGAATTTACACTTCAGTTTTAATAGGAATAATATTTCAGAAGCAAAATATGTAATTCACCTAGTCCTTTGCAGAGATCTGTTAAATTATCTCCATTTTTGATGCAGATTTTTTCACATTTTACAGTTTCTGAAACTGAGATGTGACTTAACAAAGCCCCTTGACTGCTGATCTTTTTCTCCTAGAAAATGTTTTCCTATATCAGTGTCCCCTTAGAATCTAGAGCTGAGGATTGGAGACTGATCACTCCTCTTGGCAGAGAACTCAAATTCTGGTTCTGGTCTGGTCTGATTTCTGGTAGGGCCAAGTTCCAGTCCTCCCTTCTCTGAAGGCCTAGGGAAAAGTCCCATAACACCTGGGTATCTGTAGGTGGCAGGAGACGTCTGTAAGGCCACCCCTTTCGCGCCCACCTCCTCCCCCTTCTTCTTTTAACCTGGCTTCCTTTCCTCCCTTGAAATCTTTGATGTTAGTACTTGGATCTGAAGTTCTGTGTCTCTATAGGAGGTTTTTTGAGAGACTCTGTTCTTGTATTTAAGGGCTTCCCTGGTGGTGCAGAGGTTAAAGCGTCTGCCTGCAATGTGGGAGACCTGAGTTCGATCCCTGGCTGGGGAAGATCACCTGGAGAAGGAAATGGCAACCCACTCCAGTATTCTTGCCTGGAGAATCCCATGGATGGAGGAGCCTGGTGGGCTACAGTCCACAGGTCACAAAGAGTCGGACATGACTCAGCGACTTCACTTTCACTTTCACTTTGGAATCTAAAAAATATGCCACTATCATTTTTATCAGTATTGTTTCTCTAGGTTTTCCTTTTACCTTAGAGTGCTGGAGGGAAAATGGAGGAGGGGTTGAGTTCTGGGCTAGAGAAGGAAGAACTGAATTGGGAGGTTGATTAGAATCAGTGAGAGAGAAAGATCTTAGGGTCTCAGATCTTAGGGTCCCCTTGAGGACATGACTCAGCGACTTCACTTTCACTTTCACTTTGGAATCTAAAAAATATGCCACTATCATTTTTATCAGTATTGTTTCTCTAGGTTTTCCTTTTACCTTAGAGTGCTGGAGGGAAAATGGAGGAGGGGTTGAGTTCTGGGCTAGAGAAGGAAGAACTGAATTGGGAGGTTGATTAGAATCAGTGAGAGAGAAAGATCTTAGGGTCTCAGATCTTAGGGTCCCCTTGAGGACCTTTTATTCTGTGACCGCAGGGTCTTAGAACCTTGTACTGTTGCCGTTTTTGGTAAATGCCTTGCTTGAGTCTCACAGTTAGAATGGTTACCACCTCCTGTCAGGCCCACAGGATTTTTTTTTTTTTAAAAGTTGGCTTAAAGCTCAACATTCAGAAAACGAAGATCATGGCATCTGGTCCCATCACTTCATGGGAAATAGACCTGTCTCTTATACACATCTAGATGTGTATAAGAGACAGAGGCAGGTCAGGTGGTCTGGTATTCCCATTTCTTTAAGAATTTTCCACAGTTTGTTGTGATCCACACAATCAGTCTTTGGCATAGTCAATAAAGCAGAAGTAGATATTTTTCTGGAACTCTCACTTTTTTGATGATCCAACATGAGGAGTACAGACATTTAAAGATATAAATGTCCTAATTAATATTTTTCATTTATGCAGTGACCTGCAAAAGGAAACAGTATATTAAAATTTGTTGAGCACTTTCATATTGCAGATATTCTATGTGGTTTATGTGCATATTTCTATATAATTATATATTTTTGACTGAATAATTTTCTCCTAATCTTCACAACTACACAGACAAATATAGTTTTCATTTTACAGATGAGAAAACAGGTTTGTAGGAGTTGATTTTTAAAGTTTTGTCATGGACAGCATTAAATAATGTAGAAAGTTGGAACTCAGATGATCGTTTATTCTATTATTCCTTCAACATACATATATTGAACAACTGTGATGTGTTAGGCAGTGTCCCAGAAAACAAGGATGTAAAATCTCTGGAGTTACAGAGTTCAGGAACAAACGCAATTTCAAATAGGCGGATGTGGGTAGAGTTACTGAAGACTTCACTGTGGCTGCAAGAGTTGAGACTGGTCTTGTCGGAGCAGTTTGCCAAATGAAGAAATATACATGAAGATTGAATTCCAAAAAGAGCACTAGTAGAGTCTTGGAGGCTTAGGAAACAACAGTGTATTTGGGAAACAAAAGTTGTAGCTGGGCTGTAGAGTGTTCTGTAGAGGGCAGGGGAAGATAACAGTATTTAATTGCTCAGCAGGTAAAGAATCCACCTACAAGTGAAGGAGACACAGGAGATGCAGGTTAAATCCCGGGGACAGGGAAGATCCCTTGGAGGAGGAAATGGCAAACCACTCCAGCATTCTTGCCTGGAAACTTCCATGGATAGAGGACTCACAATGACTCCGACATGACTGAGCACACGGCATGAAGATGGCAATGTGATATGGAGGTTAGAAAGAGGGGATGGAAAGTCACTTCATGGTTTCTGAACCATGGGGTTCAGTTAATACTGTTAACTAAGGAGGAGATTAAGACAAAGAGCCATGGATGCTCCTGGGGCACTGATAACTGCGCAGACGTCTCTCTATTCTTTATCTTTCACTAGACCAAATCTAAACCAGACTTCCACTGAAAAATTCTCAAAACTCTTAAATGCAGAACAACAGCTTAAATGCCTTTGTGAGACAGGAAGTTCCTCTAGCTACCATTTCTGGTTTTCCTGACCTTAAAAGAAATTGAAAGCCACTGCCCACCATAGCAATGGGCTTCCCTGATAGCTCAGTTGGTAAAGAATCCACCTGCAATGCAGGAGACCCCAGTTCAATTCTTGGGTTGGGAAGATCCCCTGGAGAAGAGATAGGCTACCCACTCCAGTATTCTTGGGCTTCCCTTGTGGCTCAGTTGGTAAAGAATCCACCTGCAATGTGGGAGACCTAGGTTCAATCCCTGGGTTGGGAAGATCCCCTGAAAAAGGGAAAGGCTACCCACTCCAGTATTCTGGCCTAGAGAATTCCATGAACTGTACAGTCCATGCAGTCGCAAAGAGTCAGACACTTTCACTTCAGTTCACTTCACCATAGCAGTATTCCCCAGGATGGACCTTCTTAAGTGCCTTGAAGCTCCATTTTAGTGTTGGTTGTTTTTGTTGTTTTTTTTTACCCTTCACCACCTCCTGCCAATTACACTCATGATAAAAAAATGTTAGTATTCCCTCAGGGTAGGTTCTGGTTACTCATATGGCCAGAGGCACTGCCTGCCTGGTGATTCAGAATGTCATCTTTCAAACCTATGTCATTAATATTGCTGCTGCTGCTGCTGCTATTTAGTTCCTTATTGCACTCTCCTCCGATCCCAACTCAGTTCTCTGTGTTCTTGGGTCACTTTATTCTCCTTTTAATTGTGATGGAAAGATTGGAGTATAGACCTGGAGAAAATCAACAAGGAGGCTTCTTGGCTACTTTAGGCATTGAGGGTTTGGTTTTGTAGGCTTTAAGCTACTGAGTAGCCCAAGGAAAAAAAAAAAAACTTACCAAGTAGTCCACCTCAAACATGAGACCTAGCTTTCCTCAACACGGTTGGGAGCCAAAACCCCAGATAATATGAACTGCCTGGACTTCTTTGAGATACCTTGCAGGTAGCTATAATCTCAAAAGGTCACTGGCAGTGGAATTGGGTGCTCAACAATCACTCACCCACTCTCACCACTTTTGAGGAAACAATTCTGCAAGATAAAAGAGTATGTTCATATTCAGCTTAAAGAAGACAAGTCTACAGGACTTTAGTGACCTGAAATCTCTAAATCACAAGTTTTCACCCTTTGTGAGTTCCAGTTGCTTTTGATTAAACTGTGGAGTTTCCAAGGAAATAGCTCTGACACACACAGTATTTCCTATAACATTTCAGAGTTACATGGACATTCTGAAACATCTATTGATTTCCTTGGGTCCATGAACCCAAGTATGACTATATTTACCTTAACAGTTTTCACCCAGAAGACATTTTCCCGCTTTAAGGTCACCCTTATGGCAGCAAGTGAAGAGGAACTAAAAAGCCTCTTAATGGACGGAGGAGCCTGGTGGGCTGCCGTCCATGGGGTCACACAGAGTCGGACACGACTGAAGCGACTTTCAGCAGCAGCTTTCACGCAAGGTTTCTCCACCTCAGTGCTCTTGACATTTGGGGTTGGGTAATTCATCATTATGGGGGGCTGTCTTGTCATCCCTAGCCTCTACTCACTAGATGCCAGTTGTACCCCCTTCCCCAGTTGTGACAAGCAAACATATCTCCAGGCATCTGCAAGTGTCCCCTGAAGGACAGTGTTTCTCTGTTGTGAACCACTTCCTTAGTGGTTCCATTACTGATTTTTTAAAAAGGTATAGGATGTCCATTGCTGGTGGTGCTGCTATATGTGGTTGATAATGGCCAGTGCCAAAGAAGAAATGAAATCTGAACTTTCTGCCGCTTGTTCATTGGTTCATATCTTGAAGACCCCCTTACCACGTGCCCTTAATGAATGACTTTTGGAGTCAACCCTATGCTCAAGCTTCTACTGTGTGCACTTCAGACTTCCTGTCCCCTTTTTTTATGCTCAACGCTAGCTTCCAAGATGCTTGATCTGTGAATTTTTTCCTCTGTTAGGGCTACAGATAGTTGAATAGCCACTGGTGAATTTCCTCCTCCAGAAGATGAGTTTGCTGTTGTAAGTAGCTAAGTCGTGTCTGACTCTTTGTGACCCCATGAACTGCAGTACACCAGGCTCCTCTGTCCTCCTCTGCCTCCCAGAGTTTGCTCGAATTCATGCCCATTGAATCGGTGATGCTATCCAACAGTCTTGTCCTCTGCTGCCCCCTTCTCCTTCTGCCTTCAATCCGTCCTAGCATCAGGGTCTTTTCCAACGAGTTGGCTCTTTGCATCAGGTGACCGAAGTACTGGAGCTTCAGCATCAGTTCTTCCAATGAATATTCAGGATTGATTTCCTCTAGGATTGACTGGTTTGATCTCCTTGCTATCCAACAGACTCTCAAGAGCCTTCTCCAGCCCCACAGTTCAAAAGCATCAATTCTTTAGTGCTCAGCCTTCTTTATAATGCCTTCATTCCCTTGTACCTGAAAGGAAACTTGATACCAAGGGAAGGCATGATTGAAATGACCTGACTCAGATGCATTCTTAGCCATAAATTTGGGTAGGATCCTCTGGAGTTTTACTTTTCCCTCGGAATCAAAAGACCCAACATGCTACTCATCTCCATACTTGTGAAGAGAGGAAATCATGTCATTCTGTGACTATCACAAGGACATATTTTTTTTTCTCCTAAACACGTACACATAGATTATTAGCAGCATCTAATGTATGACAAGGATGGACGTGGCCTGTCAGGGAAGACAAATGGCTGTTCACTTCTCCGTGCGGTGAAATCTCCATACTTGTGAAGAGAGGAAATCATGTCATTCTGTGACTATCACAAGGACATTTTTTTTTTTCTCCTAAACACGTACACATAGATTATTAGCAGCATCTAATATATGACAAGGACGGACGTGGCCTGTCAGGGAAGACAAATGGCTGTTCTCTTCTCCTTGCGGTGCACTGGGCTTGCGCATCTGGAGAGTGCAGTGGGCAGAGTTGTGTGTGCTGATTCCTTATTGAGATGGATGGAGGGGCTGTTGAAGGGAACACTGTCAGCCAGCATAGGATGGAGTGAAATCACCAGCTTCCTGAGAAGCAGAAGGGTATTTTTTTCATTATCCACCATCTTCATTTGACCAGGAAGCTTGGTTTTCTGTTTTCTGGTTTGCCTTTTGATGGGTCTCAGGACAGCGAAGATGTGGCAATTTGAGGCTTCTCTTCTTTACAGCTTAGATATCAAAAGATCATATCCCATGATGGCAAAAATGCTTAAAAGATGAAAAAAGGATTTCCCAAATCTACCCAATAATCCATTTTCTGGGGCAGGAAGGAAAATGATGTGATACTAGAATATTTTTTTTAAAAAAGAGGCATCCTTTGAAGAATTTTTGGGTGGAAGTGAGAAGGAAGGGCGGGGGGGTTGGTTGGCAGAGATGGAACTTGCTTTTTTCTTATTTAAGTGAACTTTTAAAATTTTTGGAACAGTTTATTATTTACAGAAAAATTTTGAAGTTAGTACAGAGTCCCCATATACCCTGCACCCAGTTTCCCTTATTAATATCTTGAATTAGTTTGGTGCATTTGGGGGATACCTTGCTTTGATGAGATGCCTGATACAGTCCAGATTCTGCATGCACCTGGACGTTCCATATACANTTTTTGGAACAGTTTATTATTTACAGAAAAATTTTGAAGTTAGTACAGAGTCCCCATATACCCTGCACCCAGTTTCCCTTATTAATATCTTGAATTAGTTTGGTGCATTTGGGGGATACCTTGCTTTGATGAGATGCCTGATACAGTCCAGATTCTGCATGCACCTGGACGTTCCATATACATTAGCTCCTTTCATCCTCACAACGATCCTGACAGATGGCTGGTCCAATCTGTGTCTTACAAGAAGGAGAACTAATGCTTTAAAAAGTTAAACAACACACCCAATCATCTACCTGGTAAGTGGGAGAGCCACAGCCTCAGCCCTCAGCCTGTCTTTTTTCATTTGTGGGTTTAGTCCATAGGTTTTTAAGCAGTGCTCCTTGTCCTTCTCAATGTCAGTACTGAGCTGTAAGGATGGGTAAGACGATGCACTAGCCTTCATGAAGGTGAACTCTAGCTGATAATTCAGAAGGGCAAGTAAATACTAAGAAAGGGTTATAGTGAGAGATAGGGGCATGTACCAAGCACAATGCTGCCATCATGGGAGGAGAGATTAACTCTGGGAGCTGGGAAAGTCATCACTCACAACACAGGCAAAAATGGGTCTTGTGGGTTGGCTGGAGATCTCCACATGGGAAAGTGGGACCAAGGAGAACAAAATGGACCAAAACCACGACATGAAACAGGATGGCATGTCGCCTGAACTTCAGGGCATTTCTACTGCTGGAATTCTTCTTGTGCAAAGAATTAAATATGGGTGGATGGATTGGGAACCTGATGGAAGATTGCCAAGTAGGCGGGAGCTAGATAACAGAAGGTGTGGTGTGGCGTGCCACACCAGGGAATTTGGGTTTTTCTAGGAGATAGTGAGAATCCATTGACTATCTCTAAGGCGAAGAGTGACCTCATCAGGCCTTCTCCTCAGGACAGAAAGGTAACTGGGCTACAATGGGCGGGATGGGCTGGATGCATAAAACCAAAAGCAGAGTCCAGTCAGTAATCCAAGAAACCAATGATCATTGCCTGAGCTAAGGTAGGGGAAAGATGAAACAACATAATCATTTAAAGATGGGTGTCCCAGTAAGATGTGGTGTATGAGAGAAAAGATTCATCTCTAGTTTCCCAGTTTAGACGATTAGGTGGGAAACACAAGAGAAAGCATATATTTAGGGTAAGAAAGTAAGTTCAGCACTCTTGGCTCTGTGATTCTGTGCTGCTGCTGGTTAATGTTTATATAACAAATGTTTCCTCATAATGCATCCCATTTGTGCCCCACTGTGGTAGAAGTTCTGTCTTAGCTGCTCAGCATCTGTGCCCCGCTTCCACCAGCATCAGCAGGATGTCTCTCCTTGTCGTGATTGGTTTTCAGTGTGTGTAAAGGTTGGTGATCCAGTCCCTGGTTGCAGGGATGAGGGCATGACCCTGTCCTGCCTAGCAGTGGGACTAGAGTCATCTCTCAGGCTCTGGCGACTGGTCCACAGTGGTGGTATGCCTGAAGCTGAATCCATCGCAACTGATGAGGATAAGCCAAGAACTTTGATGGGAACTTCTGGGAAAGATGTTCTACTACAGTTGCTGTTACTGTGAAAGGATAAGACTGGGACTTTTGTTGGTTGTTTTGCCACTGTGTCAGGGGTCCCCAGGACCACCCCTAGAATTCAGTGTTCTGTTAGGAGAAGTCAACATGATGGAATTCATGGCTGTGACTTATTACAGCAAAGGGCATGAAGTGAAATCAGCAAAGGACAAAGGTGCATGGGCAAAGTCTAGGGGAAACAAGGCTGAGGCTTCCAGAATCTTCTCCCAATGGAGTCACATGGGACACACGTGATTCCTCCGGCAGTTGTGAAATGCTGTCCATCAGAGAAGCTCATTAGAAACTCAGCACCCAGGACCTTTATTCGGGGCTGGTCATGTAGGCATCCTCTCTTGGAGGAGGATGTTGTTGTTTAGTCATTAAGTCTCTCTGACTCTCTTGTAGCCTGCCTGGTTCCTCTGTCCGTGGGACTTCCTAGGCAAGGATACTGTAGTAGGTTGCCATTTCCTCCTCCAGGGGACCTTCCTGACCTAGGGATCGAACCCATGTCTCCTGCATTGGCAAGCAGATTCTTTACTACCGAGCTACCTGGGAAGCCCCAGGCATCCTCTGCTGCTGCTGCTGCTAAGTCGCTTCAGTCGTGCCCTACTCTGTGAGATCCCATGGATGGCAGCTCACCAGGCTCCACCATCCCTGGGATTCTCCAGGCAAGAACACTGGAGTGGGTTGCCATTTCCTTCTCCAATGCATGAAAGTGAAAGTGAGGTCACTCAGTCGTGTCTGACTCGCGACCCCATGGACTGCAGACCCCATGGACTCCAGGCTCCTCTGTCCATGGTATTTTCCAAGCAAGAGTACTGGAGTGGGTTGCCATTGCCTTCTAGCACATAGCAAAATCCAAGACTCCCAAAAGGAAAGCAGGTATTCATCATAAACTATAATGTTTGCATAAGCAATTTTAAACACATTGGGCCATTCTTACCAGGGAATAATATTAATAGGAACCTTCCTGGAACCCACGTTCACACATGCCAGCCAAGGGCCAGCTTCGCAAGCAGGTCTTTCTAAGGATGGCCACCTCAGGCTGGGTGTGTGACCTCTTTCCTGCACAGCCACTGGGTCTGAGAGTGAAAGCAACTCTGATATTCTGAGAAGAGAGACAAATTCCATATTATACTGTGTTGCAGTCTCTAGTTCCATGCTGGGAGCAAAATATCTTTCTTTTTTTTTAATTTCTTAAAGTCAGTTTAAATTTCTGTCACTTGCAGCCTTAAGGAGCACACTGGCTAATAAAACCCATTCTACATACACTGTTCTTTTTTTATTCGGTTCCCACAAACCCCCATCACCATTTCCTGTCTTAGACGGCATCCTCCTCCATGACCATAACAGGTAATAGACATTTGAACATTTTTGAGACATGAAGAGATTTTTCTTTAGCATTTTAGAGTGCTGTTATGTCTAGATGGAGAAGGTAGATTTTGGAACCTACTGGCCCACAGATGTGGTTTAACATACCTGAATATCTCCTTACTCTTCCCTTTTGCAAATTGCTCTGCTCTGAGAAATTGTACGCTGCTCGTGGTAAGTAGTACCTGCAGCCTGGGCTCTGTCCTGGGCTTTCTTCCTTGTTTGGTCTAATTAATTGTGTCATCATTCAAGCAGATGAGGTGTGTGCCTTCCTGGGCCATCAATTACAAAATAAATCAGTGTTTGTCAAAGTGAAAAGGTGACGTGTTGAAAGATAAACTTTCTTTCTGGTCTTATACAGAAACAGGAAACAAGGGACGTTGTAGCGTGGCTTTGCTGGCATGCACACATATAGAAACTAGGATTGAAACGAATCCTCCTCTCGGCCGTTCCTGCACCGTCGCAGCCTGGCACTCTAGGTTGCTGCCCCTGACCTTGGACGTGGGCTAGCTCCTCTCACCCGCGCTTAGTGCGCCGGCCCGGCTCTCGTAAGCGGCCCGTGCTTAGTGCAGAGTCAGAACCATATTAAGGTGTGAGTACCTTTGATATCTTTCTTGCCCTCATGCTCTGCATTTATCTGTTGGCTCGGCCTTCAAGGGCTGTCCCAGTCTGAGCCTGGTTGATGCTAAAAAATTAGTTTCTATAGTCCCCCCTTATCTGCAAGTGGATGCCTGAAACTGGATAGGACCAAATGTTACATAGCCTATGTCTTTTCCTGCATTCCTTTGGCAACAAAGGCCCATCTAGTCAAGTTTATGGTTTTTCCAGTAGTCATTTATGGATGTGAGAGTTGGACTACAAAGAAAGCTGAGTGCCAAAGAATTGATGCTTTTGAACTGTGGTGTTGGAGAAGACTCTTGAGAGTCCCTTGGACTGCAAGGAGATCCAGCCAGTCCATTTAAAGGAGATCCGTCCTGGATGTCCTTTGGAAGGACTGATGATGAAGCTGAAACTTCGTGTTTCATGAAAGATTGAGAAGGATTGGGAAAGGAGGAGAAGGGGATGACAGAGGATGAGATGGTTGGATGGCATCACCGACTCAATGGACATGAGTTTGGGTAAACTCTGGGAGTTGGTGATGGACAGGGAGGCCTGGTGTGCTGAGATCCATGGGGTTGCAGAGTCGGACATGACTGAGTGACTGAACTGAACTGATACATACCTTGGAGTGCAAAGGGATCAAACCAGTCAATCCTGAAGGAAATCAGTCCTGAACATTCATTGGAAGGACTGAAGCTGAAACTGAAGCTCCAATACTTCTCCCACTTGATGCAAAGAACTGACTCACTGGAAAAGACCCTGATGCTGGGAAAGGTTGAAGGCAGGAGGAGAAGGGCATAAGATGGTTGGATGGCATCACCAACTCAATGGACGTGAGTTTGAGCAAGTTCCGGGAGTTGCTGATGGACAGGGAAGCCTGGTGTGCTGCAGTCCATGGGGTCACAAAGAGTCAAACACAACTGAGTAACTGAACTGATATGGACCTACCTATGATAAAGGTAGGTTTAATTTATGAATTAGGCACAGTAAGAGAGTATCCACATTGTCAACATGCGTACTCTTGGCTTTGGGCTGTTGTTAAGTAAAACAAGGGTTCCTTGAACAGAAGCAACAATACCTCAACATCCCATCTAATCATCAAGGCAGCTGTTAATGCTGAATGACTCGTGAGTGGGCTTGTTTTCAGCCGCTAAGTTGTATCTGACTCTGAAGTCCCATGGACTGCAGCATGCCAGACTTCCCTGTCCTTCAGTATCTCCAAACTGAGAGATACTGAGTATATTCAAACTCAGGTCCATTAAGTCGATGACGTCATCCAACCGTCTCATCCTCTTTATTCTCTTCTCCTCCTACCCTCAACCATTCCCAGCATCAGGGTCTTTTCAAATGAGTCAGCTCTTTGTATCAGGTAGCCAAAGTACTGGAGCTTCAGTGTCAGTCCTTCCAATGAAAGACATTAGAAATCAAATTCAGGGTTGATTTCCTTTATGATTGATTGTGTTGATCTCCTTGCTGTCCAAGGGACTCTTGAGAGTCTTCTCCAGCACCACACACAGTTTGAAAGCATCAGTTCTTTGGCACTCAGCCTTCTTTATGGTCCAACTCTCACATCCATACATGACTACTGGAAAAACCATAGCTTTGACTATCTGAACCTTTGTCAGCAAAGTAATGTCTCTGCTTTTTTAATACACTGTCTAGGTTTATCAGAGCTTTCTTTCCAAGGAGCAAGCATCTTTTAATTTCATGGCTGCAGTCACCATCCGCAGTGATTTTGGAGCCCAAGAAGATAAAATCTGCCACCACTGTTTCCACTTTTTCCCCTTCTATTTGCCATGAAGTGATAGGACCAGATGCCATGGTCTCAGTTTTTTTTTTTTTTTTTGAATGCTGAGTTTTAAGCCAACTTTTTCACTCTTCTTTCACCCTTTTCAGGAGGCTCTTTAGCTCCTCTTTGCTTCCTGCCATTAGTGTAGTATCATCTGCATATCTGAGGTTGTTGGTATTTCTCCCAGCATCTTGATTCCAGTTTGTGATTCATCCAGCCCAGCATTCTCCATGATGTACTCTGCATATAAGTTAAATAAACAGGATCACAATATACAGCCTTGTCTTGAATGAGCAAAATTAGCTTTTCAGTTTCTGTGGCCCTTTGGGTTCTACAACATTCTTTTTTTTCCCTTTCTGCTCCTGTGAAGTGGCAAACCACAGACAGCCTGGAGTCACCCTGGGGGCCTGCACCACCAAGTTCCTACACCGGCAAAAAAGCACTATGTAAGGTAGAAACAGAGACACAAGAGTACAGGGGAGTGATGAGGTCAGGCCCCAAACAGTTCCTAGAGAAGTTAGATCTCCCAAGAGTGAGTGGTGACATGTTGGCTCAGCCTAGTGAGAATCTCAGAACAGAAATCTGGGGCTTCCAAACCCATGCTAGGTTCTAGTCTCTATCTCTGGAGATAGTCTTGGAAGCCACTATGGTGGGAGGTGGAGTTTTGAATACTCCTGAAAACTGTTCATAGCAGCATAGAGTAGGTCCTCTTCTCCAAATGCTTGTTTCCCTTAGGACTTTAGAGACGCACTGATGGCATATGACATCCCCTCCCCCTCCCCTCCCCCAAAGATCCCCTGGAGGAGGACATGACAACCAGCTCCAGTATACTTGCCTGGAGAATCCCCATGGACAGAGAAGCCTGGCCGGCTACAGTACCCGGTGTGGCAAAGAGTTGGACATGACTGAATGGCTAAGCATGGAACACAGAGCAGACTATGTACAATGATCTGCAGTATGCGTATATCTCAGTGAGGTACCGTAACGTGAATACTCGTTCTTATACATATGCGCGGGCTTCCCTGGTGGCTCAGATGGTAAAGAATCTACCTGCAATGTGGGAGACCTAGATTCAAACCTTTGATTTGGAAGATCCCCGGAGAACAGTGTGGCTACCCACTCTAGCATTGCTGACTGGTGAATTCCATGGACAAAGGAGCCTAGTGGGTGACAGTTCCGCATATATATATATATATACATACAGAATCTGCTTTCAGAAATTAAGTTATTTAACTGGTTTACTGCTTAAAACATGTTAGAAAATTGTAGTGATTTCAAATTACTGAAAAATAGTGATCACTTTTGTGTCTGTAAAATGTTTGGCCAGCTTTAACCCTTGCCTAGTCAAGATTTCTTTAAGCCCTCAATTAATTCTGTCATTTCTCCTATAAAGATGTCTATGAGGATACCACCATCCAACTTTCCTAACCAAGAGTAAGATATATTTGTTTTATTTATTTTTCAGTATTTGACCAGGACATGCTTAAAGTTATGCTGCAGACATTGCAAGCAGACATTAGCTACTTCAGGCTTGGTTGCATCTCTTAGACAGTATATATAGTTTTTGCTTATTCTTTGGTCACACCGTGTGGCATATGGGATCCTAGTTCCCTGACCAGGGATCAAACCCTTGCCCCTGCTTTGGAAGCTCAGAGTCTTAACCGCTTGATCTCCAGGGAGGTCCATATTATATATATCATTTATGTACACATATGTGTGTGTGTATATATACATATTAGTTTCAAGGAAAATATGAATTCTTTGTAGAACCATAAGATCAGAACTCCAGACAGGACAGGGTGACTGCAGCATGAAGTGTCCCTGGGCATTATGGTACTGAAAGCCCTTCACTTCAGAGGCAGAAACAAGATTTTACTGGACCCTTTCAAAAATAGACTCTTCTGTCGCAGACATCATTAAGGTTCAGGATGTGGATCTCCTTGATATGTGTATGTCATCAATAAAACAGTGCCTATCCATAACACACAATGAAGAAAATACAATTCCTCCTGTGTTTCTACTACGTAGAGTTAAGTATCATTAACATTTTAGGGTAAAAGTTTAATTACTTGTTATTTAAATGTTGTTCTTATAGTTATGCTGGCTTCCCTGAAAGCTCAGTTGGTGAAGAATCCTCCTGCAATGCAGGAGACCCCAGTCTGATTCCTGGGTTGGGAAGGTCCACTGGAGAAGGGATAGGCTACCCACTCCAGTATTCTTGGGCTTCGCTTGTGGCTCAGCTGATAAAAAATCTGCCTGCCATGCGGGAGACCTGGGTTCTATCCCTGGGTTGGAAAGGTCCCCTGGAGAAAGGAAGAGCTACCCACTCCAGTACTCTGGCCTGGAGAATCCCATGGACTGTGGAGTCTGTGGAGTCGCAGAGTCGACACAGCAGAGCAGCTTCCACTTGCATAGCTGTTAGTTATTTTCTTTCGGGCACTTTTGTTTTTCTAATCCATAAATTGGGGTCATGTTAGAGTACTGTTTATATTCTAGCATTTTTTTCTTCACCTGCATATTATGACCATTTCCCCACCTTATGCGTTGGGTCATTTGTTATGCTTCCTGGTGTCCCGTGACTATTATTTATCTGCTCAAGCCTTCGCTTCTCAGTCTGTTTCCAGTTGCTTTGGGTCTTCTGAAAAGAGCAAAATGCTAGTCCTCTCTTGAACTTTAGAAGACTATAGCCTGAGGCTGCTCACATACAGATGTCTATAGATGCTCTGAGCTCAACAGTGCAATGTCATGGCTACAGAAAGAGTCAGACAGCCCTGCATCCAAGTGCCGACTGGCTGTGTGATCTTGGGATAAGCCAGTTAACCTCTCTGAAACTGAGCACTTTCTCCACCAGTTCACAGAGGCTGGCCAGAGTACTGGACCGGATCATCTACCTCTCCGTTCCCTTCACTTCTCCCAAACGCAGTTGTTTTTCACACTGGCTGCAGACTAGAATCATGGCTGGGGGTGGGGATTGCACCTTAAGAAGAAGGATGCCCAGGTCTGCCCTTTGCCAGCCAAGCCAGGATGTCTGGTCTGGACCCTCGACAGCCATACCTTCCAGGCCACTTATCTAAGGCTTATGTGCAGATGGGTCCATGCTCACTGCACAGAAGTTACTGACCCAGGATCTGCTGTCGACTGCAGCAAAAGAGACATTGTGTCTTGGCTGTTTTGTCACTGGGGCAGGGTGGCATTTGGGAGAAGTGTTTGGAGACCAGGATTAAAATCCTGGCACTTGTACCTCCCAGGGAAGTATGCCAACCTGTTTACTTTGTGTCGAGAGCTCAAATAGTGATCAAAATCCGATCCGACATCATAAATACCAGAAAAGGTCAGGGTTGGGCTGGTTATGGGATCAGGCACACACAGCCGCATTGGGGCTGGCACTGGGTCAGCTCCAGACTTTCAGCTGGGGGCAGGGGGACTCAGCCAGACCCAGGCACACAGCACCCCCAGCCAAAGAACAGAGATTCACATGGCTCTGTTGCTTTTACTGAAGGAGGAGAAATGCCATTTTCTCAGCAGGGGTTCTTCTTGACTCATTAGTGAAGTTGGCATGTGGTTATTTTGTAACTTCTCTGCAAACATTCATAGAAAGAGAAGGGGAGCAGAAGGCAGGAGGTATGAATATTTACTGAGCTCCTATTCTGTGCATGCCTTCCCAGGGGTTGACAGGACATTTCCCTTACCCCAGCCCGTGCCCACAGTGCAGCTGAGGGTCCCTAGTCAGTCACACAGCCACCAAGTGGCAGAGATGGGGATTTTGTCTCAGGTCAGCAGAACTTTAAAGCCTGCCTTTTTTTTTTTTCCCCCCTCAAGGCTACACATCATAATAGTTAGGGGGATTTAATTAGGCCATTTCTAGATAATCAGATCTTGATTGTGACAGTGAGAAGGAAATCCCATTGAAGGCTGTTTAAAAGAACTTTCCATGTACATTTTTAAAGCCAGTGGAGATAGTGGAACAAAATGATCAGGTCCTTTCCCCCTTGGGGCTCACATGGGAACCCCACTGGCTCCTTTAATAAAAGAGCATACCAGTCCTCAGGGATGGCAATGGAGGGGGTGTGAAATACAGATACCCATGGGCTTGGGGAGCTTGCCTGCTTTTTATTAAAAGAGCTGGTGGGAAAGATGCCCAATAAAATGCATTAGTGGTGAAAAAAATTTAAGAGCTAGTGGAGTTCACTGCCAGGCTTTGCTTTTTCTTTGTAACCAGATGGAGATATTGGCCCATCCATACTTTTCATAGCTTATTGACTTATTGTGTCCCACAGTAGGAAATACATTTCACATCACAATCCAAAAAATACATAGGTGTGTGTTATACACATCTATACATATATGTATATGTGTGTGTCAGTCACTCAGTCGTGTCTGGCTCTGCGATCCCATGGACTGTAGCCCACCAGGCTCCTCTGTCCGTGGAATTCTCCAGGCAAGATGGAGTGGGTAGCCATTCCCTTCCCCAGAGGATCTTCCCGACCCAGGGATCAAATTCGGGTCTCCTGCATTAGCAGGCAGATTCTTTACCGTCTGAGCCACCAGGGAAGCCCACATATGTATATTCAGACACATTATGTAGATGTGCAGCCTAAATTTTTCTTTCGTAAAACAATACCTCACCTTACTGTGTTCAATGAAGTTTGTATGCTCAGTTTATTTGGTGTTTTAATTGTTAAAATGCTTGTCAAATCCACTCAATTATTTTTACAACCCTGTAGTGTGTGGCAAACTCTAGGTGCAAAATACTGGACCAGAAGCTCTCTTAAGGTGCCTTTTAACTCCATGTTAAGCATTCTGAAGTTCAGCAGAGCTGCCTATAATCGTAGAGGAGATCATGAACTCGTTTTCTGAAATCCATGTGCTGGCGGGGGCCATGGGGATCCCACTGAGGCTACTTCCCTCTTCCCTGGCAGACCTCCACTGAGATCCTTTAAATGAGCTAACGTGTCAGAGTGTCATGCACAGTGGTGGGCACATAGTAGAGGACTCAGTGTGTCTCATTTTCCTTTCCTCCCAGGTAGGTGTCATGTACTATTCATCTCTGTTGCTCACAGCTGGCATAATGCACAGCACTGGGCTCAGTAAATTGACGGGGGGAAATTAAAAAAAAAAGTCTCAGTTCTCTTCTTTTCCTTAGTCTTTGGGGAAGGCTACAGTCTGCCTTTTATCACGCACTTCCTTGCTTTTTCTAAGCTAGTTTCAGTTTAATTCGGGAACATGTAATGAGTGCTCTGCTCTGTGCCAGGCAGTGTTGGGCATGGAAGACACTACACACTCCATACAGAAAGGGATTCCTGCACAAACAGGAAAAAGGAGAGAAAAGGCAGAAAGAGCTGCCAGGTCATGGGATTGTTGCTTGCACAGACAAGTTACCAAAGTTCTCTGGGGGCGTTGAAGATGGAGACCCAGCTCTGCTCAGGAGCGGTAGGAAAAAGATACTGAGGAGAAGCACTTGAGCTGGGCCTTGAAGTTTCAGTAGGAGTTTGTGAGGCACCAAGTAAAGGGAACTTTTAGGCCAGAGAAACACCTTGGAAAAGACATGGAGGAACGGCCTTGTAACGGTGGGAGCACCGGGGCCATGGGTGTGGCTAAAGCTCAAGGTTCAAGGGGGAAGTGGGTGTGCAGGGGAGTTGAGCATTTGGTCTTTGGGCACAAGACTCTGGTCGGAACGCCAGGCTTTCCTCTTTTTGCGGGCATGTGTGATAAGTCACTTCAGTTGTGTCCGACTCTGGGCGACCCCATGGACTGTAGCCTGCCAGGATCCTCTGTCCAAGGGATTCTCCAGGCAAGAATACTGGAGTGGGTTGCCGTGCTCTCCTCCAGGGGATCTTCCCGATCCAGGGATCAAACCCAAGTCTCACATCTCCTGCAATGGCAGGCAGATTCTTTACTGCTAGCGCCACCAGGGAAGCCTTGTAGAAGAATATCTTCATCCTAATTGCTGGAACCTAGGAAAGTTAACATATAAGGCAAAAAGGACCTTGCAGGTGTGATTGAGCTAAGGTTCTCGAGGTGGAAAGATTGTCCTGGACTGTATGTGTCAGCCCTAAATGTGTCTGTGATATAATAAAAGATATGTAATTGGTCTTTGCCCCAGATTCCTCACGAGAGTTCCTAAACTCTTTGGAATTTTCCAAAGGAAAATAGGAACGTCTTTTATTCTATTAAGGCCACTCCTAGTCCCTCAATAACTTTAGTATGGGGCTGGTCGCTGGAAAGACCAGGGCATGATTAGAGTTTAGGAAATTTTAGCCACACCACCTCAAGGCAGAGGGGAGGGGCCGGAGATTGAAGTAGTCACCACTGGCCAGTGATTTGATCAATCCTTCTATGGCCTGAAACCTCTGAACAAAACCCTTAAATGATGGGATTCAGTGAGCTTCCAGGTTGGTGAATACAAGGAGGTGCTGGGAAGGTGGTCCACCCGGAGAGAACCTGGATGCTCTGCGCCCCTTACCTGCCCCATGCATCTCTTCCATATGGATGTTCCCAAACTGAATCTTTTCTAGTAAATGAGTCATGGTGTGTAAAGTGCTTTCCTGAGTTCTCTGAGTCTAGCAAATTATCAAACCTGAAAGGCAAGGGTTGAGGGCACCCCTGACTTTCTAGCCAAGTTGGACAGAAGCGTGGGTACCCTGGAGACCCAACACTGGCATCTGGCATCTAAAGTGAGGGCATCGTTTAAGACTGAGCCCTTCAACTGCTAGGGTCTGTGCCAATTCTCTAAGCATGAATTGGGTTGAAAGACACCCAGGTGGTGTCCAGACTGTTGGGGTGAGGAAAGTGCCTATACATTTGATGTCCCGGGTGTTATGAGTAAAAGCAGTTCCAAGTGTCTTCAGAGGAGGGGGAGAGAGGGAGATTTGACTGCAAGGAGAAGCCACATGATTACAAAAGCAGCGGCTGGAGCAATGTACTCTGAGGAAAGACCATGAGCCAGAAGATGCAGGCAGCGCCAGAAACTGCAGAGAAGATGCAGGCAGCACCAGAAACTGCAGAGAAGAGGCAGGCAGTACCAGAAACTGCAGAGAAGATGCAGGCAGCGCAAGAAACTGCAGAGGGTGAGGGAGTCAGAGTCTCCCCCAGAGCCTCCAGAGGGACGCAGCCCTGCTGACACCTTGACTTTAGCCTCATAGGGTTTGTGTTGATCTCCAGAACCATGAGATAATAAATGTGTGCGACTTTAAGCCACTGAGTTTGTGATATCTTCTGACAGCCATGAAGACACTAACACAATGCCGAAACAGCCTTTGAAAATGACCTCTTCTCAGTGCAGGGATAAATGGGAGTAATCGTAGCGGAGGAACAACCTCATAGGGTTCTAGTGAGGATTGCATATGTAAACTTTACGTGAGGCTTGGCTGAGAATCTGACACAAAGGCAGGCCAGGGAGCAGATAGAGATGAGCTAAAAGAAGCAATCACAGATGGGCTTTACATCTTATTGGGAGTGCATGTTGACATGTCTTTATTTCTGGTGAAATACAATCACCAGACCACACCTATCCATTCATCACTGCTGCTGCTGCTGCTGCTGCTGCTGCTAAGTCACTTCAGTCATGTCCTGTCTGCTAGTATATAGTGGGGTCCCAGCCTGTTTCACCTTCCACAGTTAACTGGTGAACGACTGAATGCAGGTACTGTTGTATTTAAAGGTCTTAAATCAGAGCAGAGAAAGGAACAGCACAGAAGCTGTTTATAGAAGGAGGGGTCCCAGGTAAGTGTGATCAGCACACTGATCCAGAGGAGAGATGCCTTTTCTTCATATCTGGTTAAAATTCCTTTATTGTTGCCCTTTCATGCTCAGGACCTGTCATTCTGTTCTCAGAGCAAGAGAAGAGCTGCCAACTGTCCTCCAACGGTCTCTCCTAAACCACTAATTCTTCTACCTTCTCTTTCCAAGCAAAATGACCCGAATTATTTTGGCTTTCCCTTATGCAGGGTATAGTGTTACAGTGCCTGGCAATGTTCCAGAGGAGTCTGACTTGCACATGCGTTTTAAGTGACCCACACATACTTTTTAAAAAATGTGATTTATACAAGATGGCAGATTGAACACAGGAGCTTATTGTAATACTTTGCCAAAGTCCACTAGAGTGGAGAGAAAGAATAAAGAACAGATATAGTTCACAAGGCCAAAGATAATAGAAAAAGAGAAGAGCAGACAAGTCTGGGAGCCAGAATGTAGATGGAAGGGCAGGGCGTGGCATCTCAGAGCATCGATCTAATTGGGTCACAGGACAGCAGATGAGTGCTTGGCTTCGCTGATCTCAGACAAGGCTCAGCCGTGAGAGGCTGCAGGTATCCCAGATGCAGCATGGAATGAGTACAAAGACAGCTGGGACTCAGCCTTCCTCAGTGCAGCCATTCAGCCCTGTCCCCCAAGGTGCTGGAGCTTTTCTCTTGGGACACACCACACCCTCGTGGCTCAGGACACAGCTCACCATGCACAGACAGAGCTGGACGAGGTGCTAGAGTAAAAGTCTGCATCCAGAAAGAAAAGACCCCTCAGCCCCTTCCTCTGCTCAGAACTTAAGAGGTCAGAGGCTGGTACTGTATTCTGCAGACAAGAAATTGTGTGAAGACTCTGGGGAAAAAAAACCCAGCCAAAGAATCTGGTACTGATGTTTGGGATACCTACATCCCACTGTGTTCACTTAAGGTAATTTTAAGTTATTAGTCTCAGTTTCAAACCTACCCTTCTGGACTGAGCTTTAGGCAGGGACCCTGCTAATATTTTGGTGTTGCCAGGGGCTCCTAGGAAGGTTGACTTTGGGGAAAGAGGGAAACTGAGGCTGGAGGGAATGAAGGGTTCTGCTTCTGCTTGTCCATTTCTATCTTGGGGAGAACCATCCCAGCGGGGCTTCCTCATCTGGTTGTGCAGTTCCTTCTGGTCTGTAGCCCTGCATTTAGATTCCCTCTTCTCCGAGGCTGGGTCCTTGTGCTGTGGCCCCCTTTCCAAGCTCCAAAAGCCTAGGAATCCTGACTCCTTCCTGTCACTGACCCAGCCCTAGGAATGGCGGCTGCCACTTTTAGGTGCTATTTATAGGCTGCCTTTGTATTCCCCTGTTGCTTTTACAGTCCATTGTACCTGGTGAGCAGGTCTTTATTAACATTTCTCTGTGAGGGCTTCCTGGTTTCTTGAATGGACCCTGATGGATGGACTCAATAAAAGTCCATGGTTTGCTTTATTACCCGTTAGTGAAGGCCAGCCACCAAGAAGCCCACCCCCATGAGATGTCAAAAGGTACCAACTTCCACCTGCAAGATTAGCAATTTGGGGACCCAGTGTGCAGCAGGGTGATTATAGCTAATAATGCTGCATCTTATATACTTAAACAACACGGCGAGAATATATTGTACATATTCTTACTACTCAAAAGAAATGTAACTGTGATGGGACTGAGGGGCTACCTAACCCTGCAGTGGTGATCATTTTTCAATTTGTAAATGTATTCAATCTGTATGTTGTACACCTTAAACCTACAGAGTGGTATGTGTCATATCGCAACAAAGCTGAGGGTAGGAAAGAGGCTCACCCACAGACTCAAAGCTACCAAGCCGTCTCTAGGGCCTTACCCATCTGTACTGTGAAGAGTCAGCAGATACTGGAGGGAAAAGGAATGGAAAAGTCAAGGGTCTGTTTTGACAAATTAAAAAAGGAGTAGGTAAGAAACAAGGATATGGCAGAGGGGAGCAGGAAACTTCAAAGAAAAGCTAAGGTCGGTGTCCTCAGGAGAAACGGCTATTTCAGTCATAAGATATGAGCAGATCCTATGTTTAAACAAACCAAAAAAGGATTATTCAGAACACAGTCACTGTTAACAATGAAAGATCTGAGAGCTGATAAGTTATAGCATGGTCCAAAGCTAGAAGACAAGGTTGAACAGTTCTTGAAGCAACATAGAGACAGAGATCTGGAAAAGAAGAGATGGAAGATGATTAGAGGATCAGTTGGGGAGATTTCGACATCTAATCAGTGGGAGATGAAGATGAGGAAACCTTTTTTCTTGTTTTAAATTTTTATTGAAATATAGTTGATTTACAGTGCTATGTTAGTTTCAGGTGTTCAGTTAAATGTGTGTGTACATAGTTTACATTCTCTTACATTCTCCATTAGGATTATTGCAAGACATGGAATATAGTTCCCTGTGCTATACAATAGGTCTTTGTTGCTTATTTTATATTTTTTAAAGCCTACATTTCCAGATTGAATGGGCTCACCAAGTGCTCAGCACAGTAAATAATTAAGAAACATCAAGGCATAGGGAATTTCTGACCCTGACACTTAATAACCTTTGGTCTTAAGAAAGTTACTAAGTAGTTCTGGACTTCTATTTTCTCATAAATAAAATGGGGATGACAATACTTAGTCCCTCATAGAACTCTTGTGAGTGTATATCATAAAATGCAGACATCTAGCAAAGCTCTTGACACAATATTGCATAAACATTTTAATAATAGCAATAAGTAATAAATAATGAGGTTTGTTTAGCTTCATATCTGCTTAGCAGGGAGCCTCACCATCTAGGTTCTTTCACATGTCTTTAAGCACATGAGAGAGAAACACAAATTAACATTTATTGAACACCAAGTGCCAGATCACTGGGCTCACTTTTCTACCCTTTTATTATCCCATTGATTACTGGTGAAAAATCCACAAAGTGTGAGAGTTTTACCTGTGCTGCATTGAGAAACTGATGCTCAGAGATCACTGCCTGATTTCACAGCTCCTGTTAAAAATCCTCTGTGCCTCTGAGAAGGGGAGCTGCATGCCTGCAGAGGCAGCATGCGACAAAGTTTCTGAGGGGCCATATGGACAGACAGCCTCTTCGTTGTCTAGTTAATTTAAAAACAGGAAGGTGTTCCAAACAGAACTCGGCTGATAGGAATAGTCCCAAGTGAAGTCTTGTTCTTTCAGGCATGGACGGGGCCACCCGGCAGCTGACAGCATTAATAAAATTGTCAGGCAGCTATTAGAATAGCTTAAAATTATCCAGATTTGTATAGATACCTGAGGAGTTCGAATAGCTCTTGCCTTTGCTCATAAAATGAACATCTGTTGGCTCCTGAAAGACTGATATCTGCACTTTTTGGCTGAGCCTTAGTGGCTCACTCCTTCTGGGATGCTCACTGATACATCAGCTTTTTACCCCCTCCTCTAAAGTGGTCCTTACAGTAAGTGCATCTGCTTGATGTTTCTTTGTTCTAAATATTTTTTACCTTTTTTTTTTTAATGACTCCCACTGAAAGATCTTGAAGTCAAGAATTCAGATTCAACAAGCATACCTTGAGTCCTACCTCCCATGTGTCTTGCTCTGTGCTGGCATTTGGTGCTCTAGTTTACCATCTCTGTGGCCATTTCTCATGAATCAGTTCAGTTCAGTTCAGTTCCATCACTCAGCTGTGTCCGACTCTTTGTAACTCCATGGATTGCAGACGCCAGGCTTCCCTGTCCATCACCAACTTCCGGACCTTGCTCAAACTCATGTCCATCTAGTCTGTGTGTGATACCATCCTAACTGGAGATTATCTCGCAGCCATTGCCAGCCCAGTTGTGCTTAAACCCTGTGTGTGGCAATCAGGGAGGAATGAACACAAACTTATATATATAAAGGAAAGGGGTCATAAGACTGAATACTTTGATCCTGGTACATCAGCACAATCTGAATGTTATGTCTTCGAAATACCAGGAGGAGGAAGCCTAGAATTTAAGCAACTATTAATAATGGTGTCGATCCTTTGCAGACAAGACCTATGTCACCTGTTGATTGTCTGCTCTTGAATCAAGGACAGTCATGCCCTCTTAGCTTCAGTTTTTATATCTGTAAACTGGGGGTGAAGGATCTCAGCCTTAGAGTGGCAGTATCTCAATTATTTGAGATAATCCACATGAAAGGCACAAATTGGCACCTGCACAAGAGTAGGGCTCAATAAATAGGTATTCAACATTGTTGTTCAGCTGCTAAGTCATGTCCTGCTCTGCGACTCTAGGGCTACAGTCTACAGGACTGTGGCACGACAGGCTTCCCTGTCCTTCACCAGCTCCCGGAGTTTGTACAAACTCACGTGCGTTGAGTCAGTGATGCCATCCAAGCATCTCATCCTCTGTCACCCCCTTCTCCTCCTGCCCTCAATCTTTCCCAGCAGCAGGGTCTTTTCCAGTGAGCTGGCTCTTCGCATCAGGTGGCCAAAGTATTGGAGCTTTAGCATCAGTCCTTCTAATGAATGTTCAGGGTTGATTCCCTTTAGGGTTGACTGGTTTGATCTCCTTGCTGTGTTCTATAATCTCCCTCTTTTTAGGACTTGCACATCTGTGCATTCACCTGTTACAGGCACAAACCCATCTTCCATCTCTGTGGGAACAGAAACAAGCATAACTGGTGTTATAGGTGGGGGAAAAAATGGGACATTGAGAGATTAACAAGACCATGGCTCTCATTGTACAAGAAAAGAAGGATTTGTAGAGGTTAATACTATTAGCACATGATGGAGATAAAATAAGGGAAATACCTGGTCCTCTTCATCCCTGTTCCATTCAGTTCACTTGCTTAGCAAATATTAATTGAATGCCCACTGTGTGTCACACATAGAATTGTACCATTGCTGCATCTAAGTTCATTTAAAAATTGTGCTTAGCCTCCAATTAAAATAAATAAATTTATATTTAAAAATAAAAATTGTACTTAAACAAGTTTTTGAATCTTCTTGGTGCTCCTGAGGCTTCAAGCCCTTGCTTATAAACCCTGCCTTGCAGGTGTGCAGCCTCAGTTGTATATATCCCTTGGAAGGAAGCTCTTCTGGCAAGACAGTCCTCTCTGTTTCTGGGCATCTGGAATAAACTTGGAATGAGCCTGAACCAAGGCTCTGTTACTTCCTCTCTCTGGAGTGAGACCATACGACCAGGGTTGGTTAATCCTCTTCTGACTGTCCTTCTAGTCACTGAAGGCTGTTTCCACACTGCCTGGGGGTTTTTCTACTCCAGCCAAATACTCTGAATTACCCTAAGAAAAGGCTCCCAAGTTCACAGGACCCCTGGCTGGGACAGCAGCGCATAACCACAGAGCAGGAGCTGTTTCCTGTTAAGCTCTACCAGTTTCCAGCTGCATGACGTTGAGGTAGTGAATCAACCAATCTGCATTAGGGCCCCTCAGAAGGAAGTGGCGGTCACAGTGGTGTCCAGCCCCTGGGTCGTGGGAGGGTTAATTGATGTAATTTTACATAGGAGTGTTGTACTTGGGAGTGGGGGTCCCAGTTGTCCACAAGTGCAGAGCTACTGGTCTCAGGTTATCAGTGAGGAGGCTGCAATATGGTCAGGACAGGCCAGTCTCCCAGAGTGGCTCATCTGATGAGGGTGAAAGCGAAGATTGGAAAAGCTGGCTTAAAACTCAACATGCAAAAAAAAAAAAAACACTAAGGTCATGGCATCTGGTCCCATCTCTTCATGGCAAATAGAAGGGGAAAACGTGGAAACAGTGGCAGATTTGATTTTATTGGGCTCCAAAATCATAGATGGGAAACAGTGGAAACTGAGAGATTTAATTTTGGAGGGCTCCAAAATCACTGCAAAAAAAAAAAAAAACACTAAGGTCATGGCATCTGGTCCCATCTCTTCATGGCAAATAGAAGGGGAAAACGTGGAAACAGTGGCAGATTTGATTTTATTGGGCTCCAAAATCATAGATGGGAAACAGTGGAAACTGAGAGATTTAATTTTGGAGGGCTCCAAAATCACTGCAGATGGTGACCGCAGCCATGAAATTAAAAGATCCTTGCTCCTTGGAAGGAAAACTCTGACCAAACTAGACAGTGTGTTAAAAAGCAGAGACATTACTTTGCTAGCAAAGGTCCAGATAGTCAAAGCTATGGTTTTTTCAGTAGTCATGTATGGATGTGAGAGTTGGACCGCAAAGAAGGCTGAGTGCCAAAGAATTGATGCTTTCAAACTGTGGTGCTGAAGACTCTTGAGAGTCCCTTGGACAGCAAGGAGATCAAAGCAGTCAATCCTAAAGGAAATCAACCCTGAATTTGATTTCTAATGTCAGTGATGGTTAACATTGGCACTCACTTTTTTTGTCTTTTTTTTTTTTTTCTTTTACTTTTTTTACTTTATAATACTGTATTGGTTTTGCCATACATCAACATGAATCCACCACGGGTATACATGAGTTCCCAATCCTGAACCCCCCTCCCACCTCCCTCCCCATACCATCTCTCTGGGTCATCCCAGTGCACCAGCCCCAAGCTTCCTGTATCCTGCATCGAACCTAGACAGGCAAATCGTTTCTTACATGATATTATACATGTTTCAATGCCATTCTCCCAAATCATCCCACTCTCTCCCTCTCCCACAGAGTCCAAAAGTCTGTTCTATACATCTGTGTCTCTTTTGCTGTCTCGCTTTTGAGAGAACCTCTGAACCACCACTCTAGAACCACCAGCCATGAGTCTTGTGAAGACTGACCTCCACTGTGAGGATAAATCTCACTGCCCTTGCTCTTGCACCCATTCCACACCCACCTGGCCCTTTGGAGCCCTTGCCACATGACAGTATCATTGTCACTGCACCTGTGTTTCTCAAGGTTGTTCTCAGGACCACAGGCCAGAAGCATGTAGGGCATCCTTGGGAAAGCAGATTTCCATGTCTGGCTCCCCAGACCCACTAGGATTTGTCCTTGGTGATAAGTACTTTTAACCCTCACACAGTGGTGGGACTGCAGTCTTTGGGCCATGCTTTGCAAAACTGCTTGAGCTGCATGGGAGCAATTCTGTGCCCCTGTCTTTGCATTCCCAGCACCTTGCCTGCTATAATTGTTTTTAATTGAATGGTGAGTTAATTGAGTTACTTGATTAATTAGGATACAAAGAGAATAGAAGGTATTCCAGGAAATGGAAAGTTGTAGTTTCCTAAGAGTAAAGCAAAACGGAATTAATCAAAGTTGCCCTGGAAGACCAGAATGGCCTTTATGATTTAAGGACTTGTGTTTGACTTCTCCGTGTGAGCTTTTCTCAGGGCTGCACTCAATGCAGGTGCTGTCCTGAGTCATACACACTGAGACTGCAGGCTCTGGGTCTTGTACTCTGCAGAATATAATCTCAAGCCAGACCCTCAGTCGGAGAACCTCGCTTAAATATAAACAGATGCCTGTACTAGATGGATTCACCTGATCACTGCCTCCCAAGGGCCCAGTCCAGTGTGAGAATCACCTCCTCTCTCAAGTGGATTCTTCTCTCCCCAAGCCAGGCGAGGTCCATCTCTGCTTTATATAAGCACTGCCTGTTTCTGCTGCTGCTGCTAAGTCACTTCAGTCGTGTCCGACTCTGTGTGACCCCATAGACGGCAGCCCACCAGGCTCCCCCATCCCTGGGATTCTCCAGGCAAGAATACTGGAGTGGGTTGCCATTTCCTTCTCCAATGCACGAAAGAGAAAAGTGAAAGTGAAGTCGCTCAGTCTGTCCGACTGTTAGTGACCCCATGGACTGCAGCCCACCAGGCTACTCCGTCCATTGGATTTTCCAGGCAAGAGTACTGGGGTGGGGTGCCATTGCCTTCCCTGGCCTGTTTCTAGACAGACCTCTTTAAGAGCTTTGCATTGTAGTTATTTAATATGTTCATGTGTGTATCTCCATCATTAGACTAGAAGCTCTTGAAGTCAGAACTTCCAGTGCCATATACATAGTTGGTGTATAAATCTTCCTGGAATGGATAAATGGTTAATGGAGTGACCCTGGTTAATGGTTAATGGTTGAGTGATGCTAGTTATGCTTCTTCAGAACTAGCTGACTTCATCCCCCTGCTTCTGATTTTCTTGAATCTCAGAAAATGAATGATTAAGCAGTGGATCAGGCTATGAATGGAGGAAGATGCTAAGAGGTGGGCTGCAGGCTCTTTATTATCCTTTCATAACAGTAGCATAGAGACCAATTACTTTAACTCATCTTCCAAAGTTATAAGGATACTGGTTAACTTGACTTTGATTTTTTTTTTTCCCCCATAGTACTAATTTTTTAGCAGGCATTCATTTACTGGGTTTTCTTCAAGTATTTTATTGGGTAAGCCCATTTCTTTCTTTTTTAAATAGCAGCTTTATTGAGATATAATTCTTAAAATTCACCCTTTTAAAGTATGTGGTTCGGTAATTTTTTAGTATATTTAAGTATTCAAAGAGCTGTGCAGTCATCACGGCTTTCTAATTCAGAACATTTTAATTACCCCGAAATAGATAGCTCTTTCCCATCAGCAGTCACTCACCATCATTCTTTCCTCTACGAGTCCATGGTAACCACTAATCTGTCTCTAGAATTTGCCTGTTCTGGATGTTTCATACACACAGACTCAGACAGTTTGTGATCTTTTGTGACTTGCATCTTTCACCTAGAATCATGTTTTCAAGGCCCATCCATGTTGCAGCACGTAACTGTGCTTCTTTATCTTTTAAGCTCAAATCATATTCCATTGTATGGATGTACCACAGTTTTTGCATGCATTCATTCACTGATACATTGTTTCCACTTTTGGCCAATATGAATAATGCCACTGCAAATATTCACATGCACAGTTTTTGTGTGGATATACTTTCAGTTCTCTTGGGAATAGACTTAGACATGGAATCCCTTAAGTGTCATCCCTAAGCAAGGTGACTCCTGTTTAATATTTTGAGGAACTGCCAGATTGTTTGTGCCCAAGCAACTAGACCATTTGCAAACTTCTATCTTGGACTTAGCTGTTCGTGTGCTAAAAATACCAGTGCTCTGTATCTTTGTTGCATGCCAGCTAATCAGACAGGTGGAGCCGGTGATGAATGTAGAGTGGAGAATTGCAGAATCTTATCCCTGCAGCCACTCTGGGCACCAGTTCAGACCCAATGAGTCGGTCCAGTGCACTGGGTTCAAACACAGAGGATCCTGGGTATAGGGGTCACCAGGGAACAGATGAAGTTGTTTAACCATGAACTAAAGGCGTGATGCTATTTAATAGATTCCCTTGTCTGAGCCTATATCCTATTTACATATCATATATCACTTGCGTTTGTTTGTCTTTATTTTCAGTGATATGTAACAAAATTATTTGAAAATCTATCTTTTGCAGCTTCTCTGCTTGCTTAGGTCTCTTTTTTTCCTTTGCACATTAATCACAATCAAGATTCTTAATCCCTCCAATCTCTAATTGGAGGTTACATGCTCTAAGCTGCAAATTGTGCTGATGCTGTGGCCCTGGGGTGTTGGTGGAAGTTGCACAGGACACGATTTCATTGAAGACCTCTTTTCTCTGGGCCAAGAAAAGAAAGGAGCTGAGCATATTCTTGCCGGAAGGCCTAGGGATCCCTCTGGTCCTGACAGCAGGGCATGTAATGGGACTTTTCTGAATGGAGTCAGGGTTGACACTTGTCCTCCATCCTCCCTGCCCCGATTATGTGTCTCAACTGAGATGGAACTTCCATGCTTATGACAATATCTGCCTGACAGAAAGATCTGACACCAAAACTAAACACGTAAATGCTTCCTAAACCACAAGAGCTTTGTACTAAATTAATAAATGCTTATCCACCTCAGCGGTGGCAGTCCTGCTGTGTTTCAGGCAGATTCTCTGGAGTCCTTGGTGTGCCAGCCAGAGACAAAGTTAGTCGATATGCATGGGGAAGAAAAGGCAGCTGCGCTGTGCCCTCTCCCGCAAGGCTTAGCTTAACTTCTGTGTGTCCATGCACTGCCATGTCTGACTCTTTGCAACCCCATGGACTGTAGCCCACCAGGCTCCTCTGTCCATGGGATTCTCCAGGCCAGAATACTGGAGTGGATTGCCATTTTCTCCTCCAGGGGATCTTCCCAGCCCAGGGATCGAACCCATGTCTCTTGCATTGGCAGGTGGATTCTTTACCTCTGTGCCANACTGTAGCCCACCAGGCTCCTCTGTCCATGGGATTCTCCAGGCCAGAATACTGGAGTGGATTGCCATTTTCTCCTCCAGGGGATCTTCCCAGCCCAGGGATCGAACCCATGTCTCTTGCATTGGCAGGTGGATTCTTTACCTCTGTGCCACCAAGGGATCTTTTTAAAAAATCTCTACCTTGTGAATTTTGGTAGACCTGTGACTTCAGCTAGCCAGAAAAGAGAAGGATCCTTTTCAGACCGCCAGGTGCACCTTATTCCCTTTTCCTCACACCCACATTGGAATGAGAAAAGAGATGGGCTGCTCCTAAGATCTCTGGACTGGGAGACAGTTGTCTGGCACCTGTGATAATTCTAGAAAAGGGGTGGTTATAGAGAATGGGGGAGTTCAGGAAAGTGACAGTGAGTGAGATGTTCTGTGACCCCAGGACCAGTCAGAAGTCTGCTCTGCTCAAGTGAACAAATTTTATATCTAACCCTATACCTGGAGCACTAGAGAAGATTTTATAAGTTGATGAGCATATGAAGAAAGAATAAATATATTAGAAAGGAAATAATATTACCAGTGGCCAGGAGTTAGGGATGATGGGGGAGGGGAGAGTGCAAGGGGATAGCTGTGATTTTTAAAGGGTTAAATTAGGGAGATCTTGGTGGCGATCAAACACTTCTGTATCTTGACTACTGTGATGGTTTAACGAATCTACACCTATGATAAAGTGGTATATACACATGATACTAATGTCAGTTTCCCAGTTTGGTTGCTGTAGCTGTCTAAGGCGATGGTACTTCAGGCCTCTTTGCACTGTGTTGTAACTTTCTGTGCATTTATAATTATTTCAGAAATTAAAAAAAAATGTTTAACCTGGGAGGGGAAAAAAGGGAAATAGTAATGCAAACAGGAAAAAGTAAATTATATGATAGTGAAAATAATGGCATAGCCTCTAGGTAGGTGTAACCTCTATTAGGCTTCTGACAAATGGTGACATTTAAAACAGAAAGATAGCCACACTGTGACTAATGTAGTGGCTGTCATTAAGATTTCCCAAAATGTCTGTTGACTCATGTCACAGACAGTGGGCTTATCTCAAAATTATATACAAAGAACTTCTAGAAATTAATATGGAAAAGACCAATAACCATGGTCAAAGAATATGAATATATGGTTTATAGAGGAGGAAATACAGATTTTTTAATATTTTTTATTTTTATCTCTTTGGTCATACTGTGAGCCTGTGGGATCTTCATTCCCTGACCAGGGATTGAACCTCTGCCCCCTGCAGTGGAAGCATGAAGTCCTAACCACTGCTTAGGACTGGTTCTTCCAAGACTGGTTCTTAAACTCAACTTTGAAAGTGAAAGTGAAGTTGCTCAGTCGTGTCCGACTCTTTGCGACCTCATGGACTATAGCCTACCAGGCTCCTCTGTCCATGGGATTTTCCAGGCAAGAATACTGGAGTGGGTTACCATTTCCTTCTCCAGGGGATCTTCCTGACCCAGGGATCGAACCCGGGTCTCCCGCGTGGGAGGCAGGCACTTTAACCTCTGAGCCACCAGGGAAGACTTTACCACTCAACTTTACCACTATCAAAAAATTTTTTAAACAGTAAAGCAAATTTAAAGATACCAAGATGCCATTTTTTAAACTCCTAGTTTACTGAAAAATCTAAAAATTTGGTAATACATTCTGCTGGTAATGCTGAGACCCTCTCAGGCTTTACTGGTGGCAGCCCAAATGGATACAGCCCGCTACAGACACCTACTTGGCAGTCTTGACACAATTCCTGGAACAGAAATGGCTAACTGTTCACCAAGATTCATTTTTCCCTTCCCTAGTAATACAAATGCAACTGGAAAGTGGCTAAGCAGATACAGAAAACCCTTTCCAGCTCCCTTCCCAGACACGTTGCACGTTCTTTCCAGTGGGATGTGAGTAGGAAAGTAGCGTGTGCATATGCTTGTGCATGTGTGTGTGCCTGTTTGCAAAGGTAGCCAAAAATTCCTCCCCTCCCTGTGCCTGGGTCACGGCTTGGCAGCCCCTCCCAGGAAGAGAAGTCCGTCTTAACTCCCTGAACCTGGCCTGCCCTTATTGCTTACTGCCAGTACAACAGTAAGAGGCGTGCTGGGAGCAGAGACCTGAATGCACTTGCATTGATGCTCACTCTCCTGCTGCTGTGATAGGAACAAGCCTGGGCCAGCCTGTCAAAGGATGGAGGACCACGCAGAGAGAAGCCCCGGTCATCTGAGCTGTCAGGACTGGCGTGTAGTAGCTTTGCCAGCTGGTCCACAGGTGCTGAGCAAGAACAGCCACGAGATCAGCCATACCGGGTCAGATCCAGAGCAGCCTGACTGAGTCAGGCCAGATTGCCCATCTGCACCTTTAAGCCACTGTATTTGGAGTGACTTGTTACACAGCAGTGCTAGCTGATTCAGTGTCCTGCTTCCAGGACAAGGTTTCTCGGAACTGCATATGCAGACGCGGACCTGGGAAGCAGTGGTGGAATGGACCTTGGTTCAGAACTGACCTAACTCCCAGAAGGGTGGTGGGGGCATGTGCTAGAGATGTGTGTTAGAGATGACCTTGTTCTGTGTTTGGCAGAGAGAGGTCTGTTACCTGCAATGCTTGTTGGAAACAGAAGCCCGAAGGGTTCTTTCTGCCCAGCTGTGGGCTCCAGGAAAGGACATTTTATCAACTCCTGCACATGTATCTCAAACCCACAGCAGCTTAAGAACCGCTGGAATAGATGGATAGTTTCTTAGCCTACCAGAGGAGGCCAGATGGAGAAACTGTTTAACCCCAAGGAGAAGAAAATGCTCCTCAAATGAATAACTGATCCCCCTTTCCTTGAGAACATGACTGGGTCATCTTCTTTTTTATGCCTCAAAGTAAAAACAGACTGTAGGCTGGCGATGGATGTAGTCCTCCAGATCAGATCTCTGAGCAATTGGCTTTCCTTTGCTTTCTTTCTTTTCTTTTTTTTTTTTTTCTTCTCCTTTTAAAATACTAAGTTGTTTATTTTGTTAAGTAACAGACTTTCTTCAGTAGAGGATGTAGAAAGGGCAATGATTTAGATGAAATCTGAGAAGGAATCTATCAATTAAAAAAAAATATTTAGGAGGTTAACTGCTTAGGGGTGGGAGATGGGGAACCTAGTGTCTGATCCAGGACCTGAATGGCAGTTTCTGAAGGGTCTGCTTGATTTTATTAGCAGCTCAGGTAAGTAGCCTCAAGACCTGTATCTTAAGGTGGGTTTTAGAGGTAACAGTGCCCCCTCCTGGTGCGAGAGGGGTTTTAAAATATAATGTGCAAATCTGAGCCCACTGGCAGTTTTCCTCTCCTGAGAAGAGGAATCCTTACCTTAGCAGATCTTCTAAGGGATAAACCTCTCTCTGGGGTGTCTCTGTCTTCCCCCACGTGGGCAGCTCAGGGGCCTTCGAGTTTTGCCAGAGATCACTGCATTCCCTGGTGGCTCAGACAGTAAAGAATCTGCCTGCAATGCAGGAGACCCAGGTTTGATCCCTGGGTCGGGAAGATCCCCTGGAGAAGGGAGTAGCTACCCACTCTAGTATTCTTGCCTGGAGAGTCCCATGGACAGAGGAGCCTGTTCATGGGGTCGCAAAGAGTCAGACACGACTGACCAACTANAAGAATCTGCCTGCAATGCAGGAGACCCAGGTTTGATCCCTGGGTCGGGAAGATCCCCTGGAGAAGGGAGTAGCTACCCACTCTAGTATTCTTGCCTGGAGAGTCCCATGGACAGAGGAGCCTGTTCATGGGGTCGCAAAGAGTCAGACACGACTGACCAACTAACATTTTCACTTTCTTTTTTTTTTCCCGCTGTGCCGGGGAGTTCTTCACTTGCTTTTTGAAGCCATCTGGGGTTCGCTTTCCCGTGGCTCAGGTTGTAGGGCCTCCAGATGATCGGCCAGGACTTATTCACAGTTAAGGAGTATCTCCAGAAAAGAAAGGCACACACTGCCTTCCAGAGCTGGCATTCTCATCAGCTCGTCTAAATTACTCACACTCCTCATTCTCGTTATTGTTGTAGATAATAAAGAGCTGGCTGCAGTTTGTAGTCCAAGGACCCAACACAAGAGTGTTTACATTATTGTTTATTTTAAGGCTCTAGAAAAAAACAGATGATGATGCTGGCCTTGTGGGCTTTGCTGTGGGAATCTTGTCATCACTCTCTAGTACATGAGAGACAAGTGCTTAAATAGGAGAAAATTGGGGTGCTCACCCTGGTTAATGCAGGCGTGGTTCTCTAGGGTGTTCTTGGTCAGTCCTCCGCCAGTGGAGTGGTAGGAAGCAGGACCAACTTTGTAATCTGTGGGGTCCAGTGCAAAATTAAACATGGGGCCCTTTTAGAGTGATAGTTATGAATTCCAAAATGGTGACACAGCAGAGCTTCAAACCAAGCAGGCTCCTTCTCAGCACGGGGCCCTGTGTGACTGTGCAGGTCACAGGACCCTGAGACCAGCCGTGACTGGGATGCTAGCATGTGGGGCTCCTTCCCCTAGCCCCACTGCCCTTCAGGCTTGCTCCCCGCGGTGCCTTCATCGTGCTGATCACACGCCTGCCTCATAGCTTCATGCTTGCTGTTCTGTTCCTCTAGATTTCTGCTCAGATGCCATCTAGTGGTGACACCTGGTTCTGCCTTCACATTCCCCCTGCATCCTTTGCAGTAAAGATATGACTCATTATGTACTCCTTGTTTATTATTTTTCAGTGCTCTTACCCCAGCAAAGCGTGAGCTCCTGGAAGACTGGTGCTTGATTGGTGGTGTTCCCCAACATTATCTTTAGGGCTGGTGCAGTGCTGGGCACACAGGTGTGTGTGGCGTGCGCAAGTCAAGGTGCTTGGGCCAGCTGAGGAAGGCAAGCCAAGAGTTAAGAGTTCAAGGAAATGGTGAAGGTTTGCCACTGACACTTGGCCCACTTATCACTGATCTTCTCAGGCAGAAACTCTTTCTTCCTCCTGGTCTCCATCCCTCTGGGTGCCATTTGTAAGATTCAGGACCCTGACCATGAAACAGAGAAACTGCCTTGATGTGACAGATGCCGAATTTGTCACTGATTTTTGAGAATCTGCTAAAACACACTCCTTCCAAGGCGTATTAAGGGCTGCGGTATAGGAGGGCTCTGAAGGAGTATGAGTTAGACAAGGTCACCTGATGCTTGACTGCAGGATGCTCAGGGCCCTTTGTTCGCTGATACACATTCCTTTTCACCAACTTACTAGGCCACAGGAAGCTATAATTCATCAAGCATCACAGGGCACCAGTGATCTCTGAAGTATGCTCATGCCTGCTAAGTCTCTTCAGTCGTGTCCAACTCTTTGCGATCCTATGGACTGTAGCCCGCCAGGCTCCTCTATCCATGGGATTCTCCAGGCAGGACTACTGAAGTGGGTTGCCATGCCCTCCTCCAGGGGATCTTCCTGACCCAGGGATCAAACCCGCATCTCCTGCGGCTCCTGCATAGCAGGCAGATTCTTTACTGCTGAGCCACTGGGGAAGCCCAATCTATGAAATATACAAGGTTATATATTCACCCTGGCGTGGCGGCCTGCACGTCAGGAGACCAAATCCCACCTCCCTCAGCTCTACCTTCTAGTTAGATGAAGTCAAAGCACCACCACCCCTCTCCTGCCCTCTTCAGGCTGTAAAAGGAAGGCTTGTCTGCATTTTACTACTGAATATGTTCTGGTGGAGCCCAGAGTTCCTGTCCGGCTCCAACATTCTAGAAAAGACAGTCTTGGCTTCCTCTTCTCTGATCCCTGTCAAAATTAATTCATTTATTCAACAACTGTGTGTTCAGTGCTTAACATATGCCAGGGATTCTTCTGCCCTTCAAAAAACAGCCGTGAAAATCAACACACCAAACCTCTGCCCTCTGGAGCTCGTTTTCACAGATGTCCGGGACGCTCAGGCTGGTGGGGAAGGGTCTGCCGTCTGCCAAGGTCTGAGTGGATCAGTTAGCATTGACAAAACCCATCATCACACTGTGAAGAAAGGAGCATTGCGACCCAGGTCTAGAGGCCCAGCTTAAAGTCTAGCCCTCGCCACCATCAGGAGTGACTTGGAATCCAGAGTTTGTGCTCTCAAGTCACTCCATGCAGGTCCTGCCTTGGCTCTCCTGCTTGCTGAGACCGTGAGCTCATAACTTCTGAGGGTTAGTTTGGGTTTGTTTTTGTCTTCATCTGGAGGGTGGGGTCGGAACACCTTCCATCACCTTGGAGACGCTGCCCACAAGGCACTGAGTCCAAGGCCTGGTTCCTGCTGTTCGTGTGATCCTGCTGTTCACAGTGCCTTTCTGTTGTCACACCCTCAGCATCCTTAGACAAGTCAGCCTATTTGGGCCTTGCTGTCTTCTCCTGTAAGATGAAGTGCGTGTCTAGCTCCACGTGAGTCTGCGTTTCAGACTCGGTTTGAGTCGTGTTGGAACTTGGATGGCTGTCTCTCCTGCACACGTAGACCAGCCAGCTGGAATGTGGCTGTGTGGGACGTCTTCATCTCTGTGTAGGTTCAGGCATACCTCGCAGATATGGCAGCTGAGTTCCAGACCAGTGCAAGTAAGGCAAAGGTTGAAAAAAGCAAGCCACTCTGATTTCCGGTTTCCCAGTGCACGTACAAGCTATGCTTTGCTGTTGTTACGTTGCTCAGTCATGTCTGACTATTTGTGGTTGCAGCACACCAGGCTTCCCTGTCCTTCACCGTCTCCTGGAGCTTGCTCAAACTCATCTCCTTTGATTCAGTGATGCCCTCCAACCATCTCATCCTCTGTCGTCCCCTACTCCTGCCTTCAATCTTTCCCAGCATCAGGGTCTTTTCCAGTGAGTCAGCTCCACTGTAGTCTGCTGCTGCTGCTGCTGCTAAGTCGCTTCAGTCGTGTCCGACTCTGTGCGACCCCATAGACGGCAGCTCAATAGGCTCCCCCGTCCCTGGGATTCTCCAGGCAAGAACACTGGAGTGGGTTTCCATTTCCTTCTCCAGTGCATGAAAGTGAAAAGTGAAAGTAAAGTTGCTCAGTCGTGTCAGACTCTTCGAGACCCCATGGACTGCAGCCCACCAGGCTCCTCCGTCCATGGGATTTGCCAGGCAAGCGTACTGGAGTGGGGTGCCATTGCCACTGTAGTCTACTAAGTGTGTAATAGAATTATGTCCAAAAAACCCAATGTACATGCCTTAATTAAAAATATTACTAAAAAGTGCTAACCATCATCAGAGTTTTCACTGAGTTGCAGTAGTAACATCAGAGATCGCAGATCACGGTAACAAATTTAGTAACAATGAGAAAGTTCAAAATATTGTGAGAATTACCAAAATGTGACACAGAGACATGAAGTGAGCAAATAGTCTTGGAAAAAATAACACTAATAGACTTGCTAGACACACAGTTGTCAGAAGCCTTCATTTTGTAAAAAAAAATTTTAAAACACAGTATCTGTGAAGTCCAATAAAACTGAATGTGCCTGTATAAATATATATGTGTACATGCTGCTGCTAAGTCACTTCAGTCGTGTCCGACTCTGTGAAAAATGTGACACAGAGACATGAAGTGAGCAAATAGTCTTGGAAAAAATAACACTAATAGACTTGCTAGACACACAGTTGTCAGAAGCCTTCATTTTGTAAAAAAAAATTTTAAAACACAGTATCTGTGAAGTCCAATAAAACTGAATGTGCCTGTATAAATATATATGTGTACATGCTGCTGCTAAGTCACTTCAGTCGTGTCCGACTCTGTGTGACCCCACAGATGGCAGCCCAGCAGGCTCCCCCGTCCCTGGGATTCTCCAGGCAAGAACACTGGAGTGGGTTGCCATTTCCTTCTCCAATGCAGGAAAGTGAAAAGTGAAAGTGAAGTCGCTCAGTCGTGTCTGACTCTTAGCGACCCCATGGACTGCAGCCTACCAGGCTCCTCCGTCCATGGGATTTTCCAGGCAAGAGTGCTGGAGTGGGTGCCATTGCCTTCCCCGATATGTGTACATAAGTCTCCGCATATATATACACCTGTGCTCTGTGTATGTATGCATCATCACTGGTGTATATTTGCATGCACGTACACACGCGCACACACACCTCAGTTTCCAAGTCTCCAAAGCTTTCTGCACTGCACCACAGCCTTTCAGCCAGCCTTCTAGCCTCTGAGACCTGCTGCTTTTGCACTTGCATGTAGGCTCCAGGCTCAGAAAAATGAATTCCTGACCCTTCCAACACAAGAATTCTATCATTCCTGTTGTAATCCAGGGAGATCTCACTTCCTCTTTTGCATAGGTCTTAGTGTTTTGGGGTTTTTTTTTTGCAAGTTGACTCTTCCTCCCTCCTGGGTCTCTATCCATCAATCTGCTTACCACTTTCAGATCTCCTGGGGCAGAAGCATTTTCTTGCTGCTGGTCCACATCCATCTGCCATTTGTAAGATTCAGGACCCCAGCCTTGTAACAGTCTGGAATTGGAACCAAAAAGTGCTTGAATGGCCCCATGCTCAATAATACTCAGATTTCACAAGAGTTAGCCCATTTAGCACACAAAGGAGGCTCAGCCAAAATTTAGACATGGGTAGCTTTTCCTATTACCTTGAAATTAGTCTCGATTACCCTTAAATTATTGAAGATTGACCACCATGCAAAGTGGTTTCCCCTTTCATTAATCTTACTAACCGGCTGCATTTGTTACAAATCTTTTTTTCCCTAGCCAGCAGATGGTTCCTTTTCTGCAGAAAGCCTTCTCTCCTGCAGTGCCTTTCTTTTACATGACTTACTTTTATTTGAGCATTTGATTAATGGTCACACCAGAGCACATCCTGACAGCCTGTTTCTACCTGTGTTTCACCATCAGTGGCATCTGGATGCAGTATTTGCATAGTCTGGGATCCTCGGGTACTAAGGACTTCTTTTTGCAAAAACTTTGGTCTGAGTAATGCAACACATCTGGCTCAGGGATTTAAAAATGATGTAAAAACTAAATAACAGTGAATATGCTTCTTTGTTATAGAGTAAAGCATTTGCATCACAGAATATGTTGGAGACTAGAGAAAATCAGGAGGGAGGAGAGAGAAATCATGTATTGCCTACCTAGAGATTGCCGTTATTTGATTAGTTACTTCCAATTTCTTTTTCTGTGTATTTTTAAATATAGTTGTCTTCCTTCTGTGCACAGTTCTGACTCCTGCTTTGTATTTTCACGTAACATTATTGATCTTAATAATCACTTTCACTGGCTGAGTTATGTTCCATCTAGTGACTTGTCATCATTATTACTTTTAAGACATTCTCTTATTTGGGGCCAGTTAGGAGCGGCTTCACTTTCCCTTTTCAGTTTCATGCATTGGAGAAGGAAATGGCAACCCACTCCAGTGTTCTTGCCTGGAGAATCCCAGAGATGGGGGAGCCTGGTGGGCTGCCGTCTGTGGGGTCGCACAGAGTCAGACACGACTGAAGCTACTTAGCAGCAGCAGCAGCAGGATGTTTCTGAATTTTTGTAGATTTAATGAAGACTTTGTTGAATTTCTTTAGCATATACCATTCGTTCTTTGAGGTTCATCACTGAGTATAAATGAGCAGAATGTGATTTCTGAGTCAAAGGACTTGAATTTTCCTAAGGTTCTTAATCTACAGTGTTGGTTTTCTTCTTAAAAGGCATGTGCTGCTTTATAGTGCAAAAAAAAAAAAAAGATGTCAGAGAGAACCCTAGCAGAGGTAAAATTTTAATGTGTAATGCCGTTATGCTCATGACTGACTTTTCTTTAAGAGGATGGTTTTGATTTAAAAAAAAAAAAAAAAGGTGGAGGGGAATAGTGGCTTTCAAAAAAATCACTTTAATTGTATGCCCACCATCTGACAAAAAGACTGTTCCATTTCCTGGAATTCAGTTTTCCTCCCTGTAAAATGAAAAGATGAGATGAAATGTTACACCCTGGTCCCGTCCTGCGTCGGGGTGGCCTTTACAGGTAGACAGTTAGACAGAAGCATCTCTTCTGGTGGAGCAGAAGGAGGAAAGGCTGGCCACTAAGTAGAAAAATGGCATTTGGTTTCACGGGGAAAAAGCAACTTGGACATCACTCAGATTTGTCTCACGAAGATGGAGTAGGCAGAAAGGGCCTCGAGATAGAAACAGGATGCCATGGAGGCAGTTAGATGTGAGAAGACACGCTCTGTGTAAACATATTTCTTCTTGTTCTCTGAAGCATGCCATCCCTGCCATAGGGGCTTGCAAACGTCATTCTCTAGTCCAGAGTCATCCTGTCTTTATGGGATTAATCTCACTGGTGAAACTGCTTAGTTCACCTAAATCCTTAGAATATTCGGGAACTTATGATAACAGAGCCGGAAAGGCTCTGGGGTTTATGATGCAAAGCTGATTCCTGCTTTGCTCTCTGTAGTAGCAACATGGATAACATGTACAAAACCTCCTTAAATGCCAGGAAAATACCACCCGTGCTGTCTGTGTCAAAGCCTTCAAGCCTCCTTAACAGTGTAAAGGAGACACAAATATTACCACGTAAGGTATTTAGCTTCCAGATCTCTCCACGTAAAGGCATAAGGAGGTGAAGACATAGGTACCATTCACGCGGGCGGTACCAGCGGCGTGAGGAAGAGGCAGCAATTAAAGCTGTGTGTGAAGATGCCCAAGTGCAGCTGCCACATGTGGAAACATCTGGCCAAATGGGAGCAAAATCTGGCTCCCCCAGATTGGTGTCATTAGTCATTTAATAGCCCATCAGTAGAAGAGGAAGAGAGTCGCTTTGTGTGTGATGGATGGCTTGACACTATAGCACCACCGTGGCACCCTCCACCTTAAAACCTGTGCCTTTATGAGCCTGCCACTTTCAAGAACAGGAACTATGTATCTGTCATCAGAAAGCCCTGGGCATATAGCAGACTTCAGAATCAAAAGCTAAGTCAGTTTCTAACTTTGCAGGTTGCAGTTTTCTTATCCACTGAAAGATGGGCGACATCACTCACCAGCAGCTTAGTCCTTAGTCAGTAGGGCCCTCTGGAGCCAGTTAATGTGGGCATACATTTTACCTCCACCTTTTATTAGCGGCATGGCTTTGGCCAAGTGACTTAACCTCTCTGTGGCTCAGTTTCCTCACCTGTGACGTTCCTAACACACAGGGTTGTCTGGTGCTGAAATAAATAAGCAGATACCTGCACAGCGCTCAGAGGGAGTGTGGACCCAGCAGGCACTGTGTGCACGTTCCCGGTATCAGCAGTCCTGCCTCACTCTTTCAGAGGGCTGCAGGGACAGAGACTCATACCCTGCTGCCGCTTGGTGCACAGCAGGCTTCATAACTGGTTGTTACAATGACCACGTGTATACTCTGAGGCCAGAGACTTTCAACAGACCGCCTGGGACCTGCAACGTAGGCACCACTGGGGAACATTTGAGATGTTCACATTCTTGGCCTCCCACCCCAGACCTACTGAATCAGAGTTTCTGGAGGGTGGGGCCCAGTGGTCTGGGCTTTCATAACCCTCCCAGTGATTCTGCCACATAGGAAAGCTTGAGGGCCACTAGGTTAGGCCGAACACTTCAGGCAGGTGATCCCTTTGATAAGACCAGCCTAAGGCCTGGTATACCTGCTCTTTTTCCTCAGTCCCCAAGCAAATATATACCTGTGACCACACAATCAGAGCGGTAAATTGAAGCCAATTAGCAGCTAAGTAACTGCCAGCACTTGTCACCAGGGTAGTTGTTAGTAATTAGCACTAATGACTCTAGAGAGGAAAGCAGTTGTGGTTCAAAGACATCCCCACCATTTGAATTCGCTCAGAGTTTTCTTCAATATCCGCCTGCCATGTTTGTCTTTTACATGCAAACACCATCTCAGTAGGATGGATGCTTCTCTTGAGGCAAGACCACATGAAGCAGTAACACATGGTGGTGTTTTTTTAATGAATGCCAGGATGAGCTGATTCAGTTGGGGCGTACTCGAAAGTTGTGAATCAACCTTTGGGATGCACCCTGCATAGTAACTATAGAGATGTCAGGATATACATTGTAACTTTCTCCAGGAAGTGAAAAGTGATTTATCGGCATGACAGAAATTGATGGATGAGCTCACCAAGTGACAGTTCTTTCTGAATTTTGTGAGAATAGACCCAAAGGGAAGGAAGAGAAGCCAAGAAAGGATGATTTTCAAATAGGAAATCAAATATGTAAACTTTGGTGCTGAGTTACCAAATGCAGGTTTTTAATCAATGCATCATTGATTTGTAGTGTTGTGTTAGTTTCAGGTGTACAGCAAACTGATTCCTCTATGAATATACATACATATATATATTCTTTCTGAGTTTCTTTTTCATTATAGGTTATTGTAGAACATTGAATATAGTTCCCTGTGCTAGACAGCAGGTCCTTGCTCGTTATCTCCCCTGCTTTCCTCTTTGCACACGGTTAAGTTTGTCTTCTATGTCTGTGGGGCTTTTTTAAAGTTCATTTGTATCTTTTTTTTTCAGATTCCACATATAAGTGATATATGACATTTGCCTTTCCCTTTCTAGCTTGCTTCACTTGATATGATAATCTCTATTACACCTGTGTGGCTTCAGACTGCATTATTTTGTGACTTTTTACAGCTGAGTAGTACACCACATCTTCTTTATCCACTCATCTATCAATGGATATTTAGATTGCTTCCATGTTGGCTGTTATAAATAGTGCTGCAGTAACACTGAGAACCCACTCCAGTGTCCTGGCCTGGAGAATCCCAGGGATGGGGGAGCCTGGTGGGCTGCCATCTATGGGGTCACACAGAGTCGGACACGACTGAAGCGACTTAGCAGCAGCAGCAGACATTGAGAAACCTACATGCAGATCAGGAAGCAACAGTTAGAACTGGACATGGAACAATAGATTAGTTCCAAATAGGAAAAGGAGTACGTCAAGGCTGTATATTGTCACCCTGCTTATTTAACTTACATGCAGAGTACACCATGAGAAACGCNGTGTTGACCATCTGGTGATGTCCATGTGTAGAGTCTTCTCTTGTGTTGTTGGAAGAGGATGTTTGCTATGACCAGTGCGTTCTCTTCGCAAAACTCTATTAGCCTTTGCCCTGCTTCATTCTGTATTCCAAGGCCAAATTTTCCTGTTACTCCAGGTGTTTCTTGACTTCCTACTTTTGCATTCCAGTCTCCTATAATGAAATCTTTTTTAGCTGTTAGTTCTAAAATGTCTTGTAGGTCTTCATAGAACTGTTCGACTTCAGCTTCCTCAGCATTAGTGGTTGGGGCATAGGCTTGGATCACCGTGATATTGAATGGTTTGCGTTGGAAAGGAACAGAGATCATTCTGTCGTTTTTGAGATTGCATCCAAGTACTGCATTTTGGACTCTTTTGTTGACCATGATAGCTACTCCATTTCTTCTAAGGGATTCCTGCCCACAGTATTAGTTACAATGGTCATCTGAGTTAAATTCACCATTCAAGTCCATTTTAGTTCGCTGATTCCTAGAATTTCAATGTTCACTCTCGCCATCTCCTGTTTGACCACTTCCAATTTGCCTTGATTCATGGACCTAACATTCCAGGTTCCTATGCAATATTGCTCTTTACAGCATTGGACCTTGCTTCTATCACCAGTCATATCCACAAGTGGGTATTGTTTTTGCTTTGGCTCCATCCCTTCATTCTTTCTGGAGTTATTTCTCCAGTGATCTCCTGTAGCATATTGGGCACCTACCAACCTGGGGAGTTCCTCTTTCAGTATCCTATCATTTTGCCTTTTCATACTGTTCATGGGGTTCTCAAGGCAAGAATACTGAAGTGGTTTGCCATTCCCTTCTCCAGTGGACCACATTCTGTCAGACCTCTCCACCATGACCCGCCCATCTTGGGTGGCCCCACACGGCATGGCTTAGTTTCATTGAGTTAGACAAGGCTGTGGTCTGTGTGATCAGATTGGCTAGTTTTCTGTGATTATGGTTTCAGTGTGTCTGCCCTCTGATGCCCTCTTGCAACACCTACCATCTCACTTGGGTTTCTCTTACCTTGGACGTCGGCTATCTCTTCACGGCTGTTCCAGCAAAGCACAGCCAGTGCTCCTTACCTTGGACGAGGTCACCCCTCCTGACCTTGAACGTGGAGTAGCTCCGCTTGGCTGCGTGTCCAACTTTTTTTGACCCCATGTACTGCAGAGCTCCAGGCTCCTCTGTCCATGGGACTCCCCAGGAAAAAATATTGGAGCGAGTTGCCATTTCCTTCTCCAGGGCTACAGTCCATATGGTTGCAAAGAGTCGGACAAGACTGAGCAGGTTAGCACACATGATAGCCATAAGGCTGTTCCTTTATGGCCTAGGGGGTAAAAACTTGGAAGCAGGATTTTTTCTGCTTAGGAATTGGGCAGTTTCAGAACTTGTAGAAATAAAAAGATATTTAGAGATTATTTCAGCCAATGGTCTTACTTTACAAATTAGAAAACTGATACTCAAACAAATGGGATGAAATAACTATGAATCTTAGGACTAGGACAAAGACCTAGGTCTTCTGTACTCCAGCTTCTCTTCCTACCATCCTGGTTTGCACATAACTTTGAACAAGAGCTGCCAAAGCATAGAACCTTTGAAAAGGGATGGATCACACCCTTCAGAAGCAGTACTTTCACTTGCTGGGTCCATTTTTGCTGTGAACCTATGGGGACCTTCTCCTTTTGTGCACTGGCTTCTCTGAAAAAGAATGGTGGATCTCCTAGAGCTAGATCCAATAAGATATGAAGGCCTGAATGGTAGGATAGTTCTGTGGCTTGTGCTCTACTTGAGAAAGCTATGAGTGGTGCTGTGGAGAGTATCACCTTACTGGATCTTGAGAGACAGGCTTAACAAGCCTGGGCCCACAGCATCATGGAATGGAGTGTATTACAACTCTGCTTCTTACCTCATTAATTCCTCAGCCAAGTCGGACTGAAAGGAGTTCAAGGTAGAGTATGCCATTGGGTTATTCATGTGAGTCACACAGTTCTGGATACAGGGAAGGGAGTTTAAGAGCTTAAGCAAGACATGTATCTGTAGGTGGATGGATTTTTCCTGTGACATTGCCTGCTGGTGGAAGGATAGGTTCACAGAATGAACTCCCCCATTTTGCATCAGCACCAACACAGATATCTCTTGCCCCTATATTTGGAGGCTGAACCTTCCTAGGGCCTGGTTTGATCTCCTTGCAGTCCAAGGGACTCTCAAGAGTCTTCTCCAATACCACAGTTCAAAAGCATCGATTCGTTGGTGCTCAGCTTTCTTTTAGTCCAACTCTCACATCCACACATGACTACTGGAAAAACCATAGCCTTGACTAGACAGACCTTTGTTGGCAGAGTAATGTCTCTGCTTTTGAATATGCTGTCTAGGTTGGTCATAACTTTCCTTCCAAGGAGCAAGTGTCTTTTAATTTCATGGCTACAGTCACCATCTACAGTGATTTTGGAGCCCAGGAAAATAAAGTCTGTCACTGTTTCCACTGTTTCCCCATCTATTTGCCATGAAGAGATGGGACCAGATGCCATGATCTTAGTTTTTTGAATGTTGAGCTTTAAGCCAACTTTTTCACTCTCCTCTTTCACTTTCATCAAGAGGCTTTTTAGCTCCTCTTCACTTTCTTCCATAAGGGTGGTGTCATCTGCACATCTGAGGTTATTGATATTTCTCTGGCAATCTTGATTCCAGCTTGTGTTTCTTCCAGTCCAGCGTTTCTCATGATGTACTCTGCATATAAGTTAACTAAGCAGGGTGACAATATACAGCCTTGACGTACTCCTTTTCCTATTTGGAACCAGTCTGTTGTTCCAGGTCCAGTTCTAACTGTTGCTTCCTGACCTGCATACAGATTTCTCAAGAGGCAGGTTAGGTGGTCTGGTATTCCCATCTCTCAGAATTTTCCACAGTTTATTGGGAAAGGTTAATGTTAAGCATGTACATCTTTTTTCAGCCCTCAACATTTGGACTAGTACCTTCTCATGAGTGTTTGTTTATCTTTAATATAGTTTCCTGCGAAAGAGAGTGGACAATGCTCGCAGAAGCATAAATGCGTTCCAATATTTTATGAAAAATGCTGGAAGTCTCTTATTTGCCAAAGATACTTCTCACTAACAGTTTAGTCTCCAAACCAATAGAATCAGTGTCGCGAGTTTGGGAATAATCTGGAAAAGGGGTGTTCAGATCCGATTATCAGATGGGGACAGTAAGAGACAGCGGAGGGTTCGGATGAACTCATTGCAAACCTGGTCCACGTAGGGCCAGAGTTGGGCCAACAGCCAGCAGCTGATGAACTCTTTGCCCACCACCGCCACAGACCGAGCCCCGCAGCTGCGGCCGAAAGCGCCACATTGCGCCTGCGCAAAAGCCTTTGCCACGGCTAGAAAGTAAACTGATTAAACCACAGTTAGACAGAAGCGGCTTCGCAAAACTGCGCAGGCGCGTTCCGCCTTCGGACAGTGGTCGGTGCGCACGCGTGCATCCCAGTCGCCCAACCTGTAAACAGAGCAGCCCTCGGGAGACAACTTCTGCTTCCGGGTCACGCCTTGACAGCCGCTTTCACCACCCCGGTCAGCCCCACGGTTCGGTGAGTGTCGCCCCGCTGCGGGAATGTCTGCAGTCAGGTTTCCTAACCTCGGGCACCACGCCCAGTACCACTTCCACTCCCCGCTCGCGATCTGCCAGCCCTCGAGGCTGGGATCTCGTCCCGGGCCTTAAGGAGCTCGGGGCGGGGATTGGTTCGCCTTTGGGGCTCCCCGGCATATTTCGTGACCACATTTCAGTACCGGCCCCGCGAGACCTGCTGGGATTGCTGTGGTCTTTGCGGAGCCCGTGCGGAAAGTGACACCACACGTCTTCGCCCTCCGCCCCTTAGACTCGGCGAGACCTAGCTGCCGCGAGCCCCCTCAGCTGATGCGGTGGGGCGGGGGCGCGCCTGGCCGGGTCGCGGGCCTCCCAGCCCGTGGGCGAAAGTCCGGCCTCCCTAGCACCAGAGCTGCTGAATGTCGACTCTCCCCATCCTTTGCTTCTAGCTTCGCATTAAGAAAAACCCCTTGGTGTTTTCTTCGGATCCGAAGTGGAAGAAAATGGGAGAGAGGGAGCTTTCTGCTCCAGCAGAGGAAAGGGGCCACAGAGGGTCAAACCGTGCATAGGCTGCTGTCTGGCGATATGTCGAGTCTAGATTTCGTGATCCTTCCTGACAGTGAATGTTGTCAATGTGCCCCGAAGTTTCACTCTTCAGCAGGAGCTTTGAGGCAGCCGCAGAGGACTAGTGGTTGTATTCTGAGTTAGGATTTCTTAGCCTGGAGTCCAAGAAAGCTCTGAAAATGATTGCTAGGGTCTAGTTTTTTGGTTTGTTGTTTTTTTTTTTTAGATTATCATGACCCAGAAATGTTTGACAGAACCACTTCGGGCTAAGCCTTCCACTTTGGGTGCTCTGTTCTTGGAATCGCTGACTCAAATACATCTGTACCTTTTCCCCTTTTTCCTTACAACAAAGCATATGATACAGACTCTTGTCTCTGAGGAGCTGTTGCAAAGATTAAAACGTATTCCAAGTCTAAACTATTTGGAAAATTTCATAGAGTCATATAAACAAGTGTGTAAGTTTATTAAAAATTTATAAGCTTTGTTCTTAATAAAGTAGGGAGAATACCCTAATTTGACTCACGGATACCTATGAATTGATTTTTAACTTCCATTAATTAATGCTATATATATTTTAAACAGATAAATGGCTACCCAGTAGCAAGATGAAAGAGTTTATAGCATTATTACATAATGTATAAGGGGAGAGCATCACAAAAGTTACATCGTATGAAATGACCAAAATTAAAAAATTTTAGTGTTTTTCCCTTAGTAATCATCATGTACATAAGATGTCTAATTACTGTACATCTTAAATTTTTCTAGGGTCCTAAATAATAAGCTTTACATTGATTCAACAAATATTTATTGAGAACCTGCTGTGTGCCAGGCATTATTAAAAATAACGCTCTATTTACTGGCAAGGAGCTTATGATTTGCTAGGATCCTAGATTCCTAAGTGGTTACACCTAGGGAGCATACCATGCTTTCTTTACAGTTTTTGATACATGCTTTTTCATAGAAATGCTCTGCCTTCTTTGCTGTAGTCTTAAATGTTCCCCAACTGGTATATGGCTCTTAGAGAGCCAAAACTTTTTATCATAGTTGAATTTAAGTATTGTTTTCATTGTGTTGTGTTAGTTGCTCAGTTGTGTCTGACTCTTTATGAGCCCATGAACTGTAGCCCGCCAGGTCCATGGAATTCTCTAGGCAAGAATACTAAAGTGGGCTGCCGCTCCCTGCTCCAGGGGATCTTCCAGACCTGCAGATTCTTTATTGTCTGAGTCAATATTGCATTATTTTCTTCTTCCAACACAGAACTCAGGTCTACTTCTCAGTTGTGACAATGGCCAATTATTAAATTTTTAAATTCATTTTTCACTGTTAAATCTGCTTATTTACCTGCAACTGCAAACATATATCATTAGTCAGAACTTTTAAACTTTTTTCCTAATTTTATATAGATGACCCCAGAGTAATTATACTTTGGCATGCCTTCCTTATTTTAGAATTTCACCTCAAAAACTTCTCATGTTTTTCTTTGCTGAAGACATTTTAAGCTATTTCACGGACGGCTTGTCATCATTAACATAAATGCATTTGTTCTGTTTCTTCTCACAGGTAATAATCACTCGTATACCCTTTAGTCAGTCAACCAGTATTTATTAAATGGCTACTTTTTGTGAGACTCTGTGGCTGGCCTGAGATGGTCTAAACAAGAAGAAGACGAGAACCTTGCCTCCCAATTGATTACAGTTTAGATGGAAAAACAGTATGAACATAACTATACTGCAAGGTCAAATGTAACAAGTAACCTAAAGGGGGTGCTGATAATAAAGACCACATAATTCAGAGGAGGAAAACAGATGTTTTGTGAAATCCTTGGCCTTTACAGGAATCCCTTTCCTGGCTTGGTCTTTTTTAAACCATAAAGAGCTCCATGGGGAGCTTGGAGCATTTGGAGAAATCCTGTGCTAGACGAGGTCAGAGAGTAGAGCCGGGGTTCCCAGGGTCAGAATCCTTGCGTCCAGTTTACCCAGCTCCCTCAGCAACTATCATATTCTTCTTGTGATTAGGAAACATGGTATTAATGAGTCATTGACTCTTTGAAATCTGGTTTTAGTAGTGGGAAGGCCTTGGAGAACCTGTAACCCTAAGGACAGGTGTGCTCAATGGCATTCTGTATGCCTAAAACATCTTTGTTTCAGGCAGTTTGGAGCATGTGAACGTACTCTGAGCCTTGATGAGTTCCAGTATGTGGTATATTATGCAGAGCATTCAGAGCAAATACTCTCTCTCAGAGCGCTTAATCCGAACAATCGCTGCCATTCGCTCCTTCCCACACGACAATGTAGAGGACCTCATCAGAGGGGTGAGTGTACTGGGCTGACGCAGGAGTCCTTGGGGAGGTGAGGTGGGAAAGTTCCTGGGGAATCCTAATGGATTACAGATTTGCAGCTCTGACTCACCACAAGATCACAGGGAGTTTTTACAGTTTTTACAGTATTCTAAAATGTATTAACTTAACCATTAACATACGTTTTGCTTCTCTTCCCTTCTGCCTTTCACTTTGTGCAAATGATATTTTTCTTTGGGAATTATGTTCTAGATAACCCTAGTTTCATGCTCTTTATAAAATGTCTCTCTGAGTATGGGCATATGGGATCCAGCAAGCTCAAACTCTTCTACACATGTTGTACTATGGGAAGAAGGAGGCAAGCAAAGCATTAGTGGTTTTCAAACCCTTGTAGTTAATAATTACATGGAGGGATATCACTGGCCTTCTAGCCTAACAACAGCTACCACTTACAGTTCTATAGAGATTATCCATCCCTAAAATGCATGGTAACTTTTGACTTAAGGAAACGCTTTAACTGTCTGCTGTCTAACCAGTACTATTCTGTACTTATGTTAAATGGCTAGTATCCTGGAAGGGCATTGATGCTTTTCTGTATATTATTCCTGTTGAAGAAAAGTTACAGGGTAATTTTTTTTTTTAATATCTAGAGAATGCATCCAGATGGCTACTTTTGTACATTGTTTTGAAGAACTCCAGAATCCTGTTTACAGCCTAGAGCTCTGTAGCTGCTTCAGAGTTGTGTGGCACAGCTGTGAGAAGTCAGATGGCGTTAGCTTGTTCTCAGCAAAAGTGGTATCAGAAGACTCAGCAGTAGAAACTTTGTCACATTCTAATTCCAGCTCTGCTGCTGAGTCATTCTGTGACTTTGGTCAGACCGTGGTGTCTCCAGCTCCTTCATCAGATATGAAACAGAAGTACCAGTGGGGGCTAGGTGGCAGAGAATGCTGATACCAAGAGGCCACTTAGTTTATAAGTATATGCTACAGATGTTTATGAACAAAGACATAACATTAAGATGATTCACATTAGTGACGGTCATCTGTTAGATGGCAAGAAGAGCATGCCAGTTCTCCTGGCTTCTGTCTGAAAGACGCGTTCCTGACTTTTTCAGAGCATGGTAGCCAGAGGAAGTCTATTGCTTTTCCAGCTTTCCTGCCTGGTGATAAGGTTCCACTGCTTTTACATGCAAGGTTATGTCTTTAGTGATGTCCATCCCCAGGGCCATCTTTCAGGCTAGCTCATGGAGAAACTTAATGACTTGATCTAAGGCATCAACAGTTCTTTTCATTCATCTTCATTGTATCCTCTTGGTTTGGATATCGGCATTGTAATTTCATTTAATTAACAGGAATAGGCACTGGGGCTGGTAGTATATTTACAATACAGTCAGAGCTAGACCCCTTCTCCACCCTACCCCAGACATTGATCTGAGTCCTGTCCTGCATGGTGAGCCAGAGCTGAGCACACCCACTGAAGCTTCCTTCTGTCCCTAGGGAGCAGATGTAAACTGTACCCATGGCACGCTGAAGCCCTTGCACTGTGCCTGCATGGTGTCCGATGCGGACTGTGTGGAGTTACTGCTGGAAAAGGGAGCAGAGGTAATGTTTTTTAACACTGTCACATCAGTGATTCACTAAAACTTGGGCTTTACACTTCCTTAAAATGTTTTGTCTCTTCTCCTATCTCGTCCTACCTTCTTACTCCCACCTTCTAGGTAACTTTGGTGTGGCCAATATTCAAACAAAATGTAATGGTAAATCATCCAGAGTACTTCATTCCATTGCCTTTCTTTCATACACTGACCATGGCTTTGGGAAGAGGTAATTTTTATCTCCTGTTAATCTCCCAGCCTTCCTTCTGGGGTTGTTTATATTTCTATTTAATCCTCTTTTGACTGTTCAGTCCCCTCAACCCTGATTCGATCTAAACCACTTGAGACCTGCCCCCAGCGTGCACTTCTCACATGTCTATCACTGGAAAATGAGTCAGCGGGTCAGTCCCTTCCTCGGGATTGAGCTCCTTGTGCTCTTTCTGCCCGTTTATTTTTCCTGTTTTACCATATCTTACCTTCTTTCTAATGTATCTTAACATTAAAGAAAACATAGATTAACTTTTATTGGCATGAGCAAGAAGCAGCACAGTATAATGAATAAAAGAATAGAGAGTCTGGACCTAGACTTCATGGATTTGAATTCCAGCTATCATTTCCAGCTTTGTGATCCTGAACAGGTTCCTTAACCTTCCTTTGCATCAGCTTCCCCATTTATAAAATGAGGATGATAAACAGTGTATTCTTCATAAGGTTGAAACTTTAGAACACTGGCATGTAGTAATTATTATACTAAATAAGTGCCTGTTAAATAAAGTAGCAGTTTTAACAACTTTTGTGGCATCTTCAGGATGCACAGGTTGAGGCAGTCATTTGAATCAAAGATGCCGTGAAGCAGGTGTGCAGATCCCAGACACACTGGTGGGTAAGCCTGCTCTAGCCCCCAGCATCCCCACCTCCACACAACCATGCTGTTCTCTGCCTGTCACGAACTACCCCATAACTTTTGTGAGTGACCCTGAAGTGAAAGCCAGTGATTAATAGCAGTGATGAAAGTGAGACTATCCCCAGGGTGAGGGGGCAGCTTTTAGCTAAATAGAAGACTGAACTCAGTTTTTAGCTAAATAGAAGATTGAAGATTAAATATTTCAGGGGTGGGTTTTTTTTTAGTGCATTTTATGGGGGAGAAAATTTGCTATTTAAACCTAGGATTTAAATGAAATCTAGCCTCCAAATATTATAGGAGATGCTGAGTTGCCAGCAGCTTTTCAGCATCGGAGGATTTGTGCTCTTTCCTCGGCATGCTTTCCTCCAGGTTCTCTCATGACCCCACAACATATGTTTGCAGGGGGCTGACTTGGATGAATAGTTCTGAGCTGCTCTGTGTGGTTAAAAAACACAGCAGAGCTACATGGGCAGAAACTTGACTTCATTATTTTTCAGTCTGGTTGCCGTTAGCCACAGGATACAGAGTGTGTCAGGATAAGTAGAATAATCCAGAACCTTTACTCTGGCCAGTATGTTCAAGCTGCCTTCCAATAAATGTCTTTCAGAGTAGTTACAAGTACTTAGACTTCTGTTTCTTGCGCCTTACTGTGTGGTAGAGGTCCTAGGGAACAGTAAATAAGAATGTGGCAGCAAAATCCTAGATGATGCAGGCCAGCTTAACCAGTGGACATAATAGAGTGTTGGTTGTTTGGGGACTATTGTTTTCCTGCTTGCTCCTCAGCTCCATCCTGGTCGCAACTCTCTGGGAATTGCTTGTTGACCTGCATGTTCAGAAAATTACATAGCAAAGACAGTGGATAGGCACATGCAAGCCTCTTTGCCCGCCCATCGTCCATACACTGTAATATAGCCGCTCCCTCTTCACAGGTGAATGCCCTGGATGGTTACAACCGAACAGCCCTCCACTATGCAGCTGAGAAAGATGAGGCTTGTGTGGAGGTCCTTTTGGAGTATGGTGCAAACCCCAACGCACTGGATGGTAACCGAGACACCCCACTTCACTGGGCAGCCTTTAAGAACAATGCTGAGTGTGTGCGGGCCCTCCTAGAGAGCGGGGCCTCTGTCAACGCCCTGGATTACAACAATGACACCCCGCTCAGCTGGGCTGCCATGAAGGGAAATCTTGAGAGCGTCAGCATCCTTCTTGACTACGGTGCGGAGGTCAGAGTCATCAACCTGAAAGGCCAGACGCCTATCTCCCGCCTGGTGGCCCTGCTAGTCAGGGGGCTTGGGACAGAGAAAGAGGACTCTTGCTTTGAGCTCCTCCACAGAGCTGTTGGACACTTTGAATTAAGGAAAAATGGCACCATGCCACGAGAAGTGGCCAAAGACCAGCAGCTGTGTGAAAAGCTGACTGTTCTGTGCTCAGCCCCAGGGACTCTCAAAACACTCTCTCGCTATGCTGTGCGCCGGAGCCTGGGACTCCAGTATCTGCCGGATGCCGTCAAGGGCCTTCCTCTGCCAGCTTCTCTGAAGGAATACCTGTTACTCGTAGAATAGCCTGGAGGAGACATCAGGCCGGCAACTCTGTGTAAGGTTTTGCCCTGCAGCACCGTCTGTCTTGGAAAACAGGAAAAGCAGTTGTTCCTGTTGTGTGGTTTATATTTCAAGGCAACATGTCACAACAGTAACCTTCACATCACCTCCCCTCCCTAAACCAAGCAAACAAACAAAAAAATGTCCCTCACTTTTGTTTCTGTTTCTTGCTTACTAGGCCTTTTATATTGCACCCTGCAGAGGAAGAGGTGTCCCCCAACTCTCATTAGGGAAAGAAATCAACAGTGAGACTGAATTTCTCTGGGCAGATGAAGAGTATTTATAACATGTGCATTTGGTTTGCCTTTGAGAACATGATTAACTTTCAGAAGAATCGCTCTAGAAACATTTTAATTGATCTGCAAAGAAGTTTAAGAAAATTCCAGCTAACAGCTGCAGCCCAAAGATGAAGATAACTACCGCCTCAGATGGTGCACAGGTTCAGAACTGGGCCGGATGTCCCTAGAATCATCCCTGGGCATTCAAAAGGGACTGGCCCCTTCTCACCACTGAAGGGAAGGGCAGTTTTTGCTGCTTCTCCATGAGTGTGCCCAAGGCTTACAGTAGTTCAGCAATGTTATTTTAGAAAGATTATCTTGCTGCTCTCCATGTAGTAGAAGAGACAGAAGGTTCTAAGCAATCCTAAGAACTTTTCTTCGAATGCAGTTCTTTCTCTTCCTGACAGCCAGTTTGTGCTAGTGGGCTTGGCAGGCTCTTCCTGCGCCCACCATAGAGGGAGGTATCTGCTCTAGCAGGGGAGGACGTGGGCTGGGCTGCCTTGTCTCATGCGTCTTTCATTCACTCTGCTAAGAGTTTGGAGTTTGTTTTCAGTTGTTTTGGAAACTTTGCTTTTTACTGATCTACACAAAAAGACACTGGTGGTGTGGGTGGAGTTGGGGAGTGGGGGAAGAGCACCCATAAGAGCTTCCTCTGAGATGACCCACCTACCCAAAAGAGATCTGTTTTAGTGAACAATACTTAAGTCTAGGTACTCTTCCTCTTCATGTTCCTAAGCTAGATCAAGTTGTTGATTCTAGATGATCTTATGCAAATGTGAAAGACTTTTTTTTTTAACTGATTGGGAACTATAAATAAAAAATGAACAGAATCTGCTGACACAGCTAATTTGAAAAAGTATGTCTGCTTTTGTCCTTTTGTTATTGGTGTTTTTTGCTCACATAAGGAAAAAAAAAGGAAATTAAAAAGGTCTAAAAGCAAGTATGGAAATTTCTACTGTTCCTACTTTTCTTTACATTATTGCCCTGAGTCCCAGTGTCATCTCAGACTGTCACACCACCTGCATAGGCTGTTTTGAAGAATCAGTGATAAGTGCTTGATATTTATTAACTTTTCTTCCCCTTACAGAACTGTACAGAGAACATTTGGCTGCTTTAATTAATGCTGGACTCTGACAAGACTTCTTGGCCATTTTTTAGAACTGTTTCTAAGGGGGCAGCAGTGATACTTTGGATAGCCAGCAAAAGTGAAGCACTAGGCAGTCCTTTCCTCTGTTCCTTGAAACACCCCAAACTTCCTTCCTGCTTCAGCAAGCAAGTGAGGAAGCTGCGTTAGTGGGAGAGATAGGTATGCTTGTGCCAAGAGCCAGGATCTGATTCTTGGACTCTGATCTCAAGCCTTTCATTGACAGGGCATCATCCCATCAGTTCAGGGCATAGTATGTAGACCCAGTCCTGAGGACCAACTGTATTACACGGGTACTTGCTAAGGAGGAATTGTGGAACAAGACAAACTGAGCTGACCAAGGACTCATCGTTTTCCAAAACAGCGTTTCAACCAACCCACCAAACGAGGTCCAGAATTGAATGTCTCTGTTTTCCAGGCATTCAGAATGTACATGTCACCCCACTGGGATGGAGCCTGGCTTTCATCCAGAAAGGAGCACAGGGAGAAAAGTTGAGAAGGAAGAACCCTGGATTGTTGGAGTAGAGATTAGGGAATGGCTGGAAAAAAAGCAAAGCTGGGTAATGGGTGTATGACCAAGAGGTAAAACATAACTTTATGCTTAGGGAAGATGGGAGTGTCCTTGGCTACAGAGGATGCGGGAGGGACTGCCTGTGGGATGAGGGTGAGGATGGTGTCCTGTGTTCTGGGACCCTGCGTACAGAGTCAAGAGGACGCCAGAACAGAAGTACACGGAGTTAGCCCACAGGCCGCCTCTTCCCAGGCGTCCGCCTGGACAGAGCCCGCTGCCTGGGGCTGACAGGAATGCACTTGTGAAGATGATGTGAGGAGAAGCCAAAGCACAGTGACCAGCTGGCGTTTATTAGTGCAGTTACGGTGTGTCACTGTCAGTAGTAGAGGACCCATGACTGTTACCACAAAGAAATAAATAAAGCTTATTTTTAGGGAAATTCTAACCGAGTAACTGAAATCGAGCAGTGGTACTAGAGGAGTCCAGCCTTGTGTGACACAGGAAGCTGGTGCAGAAGTCAGGAGAAATTCTACATACTGGTAGCCTCCACTTAGGGCCCCTGCCCCAGCTCCCTGGCTAGAGCTGACCATGGCTGCAGTTACAGAATAAAAGGAGCCTAATGGAAAACGCACTGAAACACGTGAGAATACATGGGCTTGGGTCTGTTGGTGTGAGCTGACCACGAGCAGACAATCCATTCCTCTCTTTGCAAAGAGGCCTAGACATTAGCTTCTCCGGACCGCTTCCGAGTGATGTGCTCCAGGTGGGCGTGCTCTGAGGTATCCAAGTCAATCTCATACTTGGCGAGGATCTTGAGGATGGGCCTCAGCTTCAGCCACCACTGCTCCTTGGGGATGCGGTGCCTACAGAGGAACGAGATAGATGATGATTTAATCTTCAGCACCCAGATCAACTTCTATCCGAGGCTATGGGAAGAAGTGGAGCAGCAGAGGCTTAATTTGGGACCTAAGCATCAGTTCTGAAGTAGCTGAATTTGGGACCTAAGCATCAGATCTGAAGTAGGTATGACTATATGTGCTAAACATAAGAAAAAAGGACTGAAGACGTGAACAGCCTGGGAAGAGGAGATCTCAGCAACTGCTTGGGAGGGAACCACCCCAGGAGGCAGATGTACTCACTCAAAATCCGTCTGTTCCTGCAACTCAGTCACCGGCTGGAAGACCAGGGCCCTCTTGCGCATCCCCAGAACACAGCCTGAGTCTGGGGTATTGGCGAAGATCCGCCCTGCAACAGCGATAGTCAGTCAGCTTCGATGCTGGGACCCAGCCTCTAGGAAAGCGGCTTGCCCTCTCACCCCACCTACCGTTACGGTAACTCTCTTTGATTTTCCCTGACATCCAGTTCATAGCCTTTGCACCCATCTTAGTGGCAAAATTCCTATCGAATGGAGTTGGGCTCCCACCCTGGAAAAAGATTGATAAAAGTTACAAAGGGCAGGACTCTAATGAAGTGGCGAAGACATGCTAATATACAGAGAAAAATTAAAGGATGGGTCTCAAGTTTATAACCAGAAACAGGAATCCAGAAGTCTTAACTATGAAAGGAAACCCTGAAGCCAGGCAGGGAACTGGGGCGAGCTGGGCTGGCACGTCTGGCAGTTTATCAGCTCTAGGAGTGATTAGTGTGAGGGGATGCTTGGTCTCCTAGTTGCCTCTTCTAGCTCCCTGGCTGCATGACCCTGTTCATTTACTCCTAATCTTACTGGCCTCTTGGTCAGCTTGCTGCCCTTCGCTAGCCTAGCAGCTTTTGTCAGTAACCACTGATGAACAAGTGTTCCTTGTGACCTAATTTGGGTGCCTTGGTAGCACCTTGGAATAATATAAAACATGATGCAGTTTCTCTGAACAAAGCAAAAGTAAGTGGGAAAACGGGAAGGAAAGAAAAACAGAAAAGAGGTCTTCATACTTTATCCAACAGTACCCCATTCCTTCAGGAGCTGATAAGCCCATTCAAACTGAGATAATGTGAATTCATCTGTGGGTACAGAAAGGTCAAAGGTCAACACTTAAGTGGCATCAGCAGGGAAGGTTTGGGATGGGGCAGGTCTCAGACCACTAGCACCATCTGTGAGTGAGTCCTGCCTTGGATGCAGATTCCTTTCCCCTGGAAACACTAGTGAGTGGAAACAGAGCCCAACCCTGGCAAGGTGCCCATGAAGGCAGTGTAGTGTGTGGGGAAAGCCCTGGGCCAGCTCATCTTGGCCTCACTCAAGCCTGATTAGCGGCTCTGGGAAAATTACTTCTCCTCTCTGAGCCTTTTTCTTCACTGAAGCAGTGGTTCTCAGCTGGAGATGACCTGGCCCCCCAGGGGACATTTGGTAATGTCTGGAGACTTTTTCTCAGTCACACAAGTGGGTAGGGCGTGCTACCAGTGAGGGCTCATCTAGTGAGTAGAGTGTGGGGGTGTTGCTAAGCCATCCTAAGACACACAGAACCACCACAAAAAATTTTCCAGCTCAAAATGGCAAGAGTGCCAAGGTGGAGAAACTCTGCCCTAAATAAAGAGGATGAAGCACAGGATCAGGCCATTTCCAGGTAAAGACTTGTGATTCTGTGACTGCAGAGCCTGCAAGCCCGTGCCGTGGCGGCCCTAACAGCCACCAGCAGGTGGGAGGCCACTGGGAGACTCCGGCTGCTGGGTGGGGTTTTCTATGGCCATCTGGTGATAGCATGGTGTGTCTGCCCCACCTGCTGCATGTGGCCCAGCACGTTCTTCCTGCTGTCGAAGATGCCTTTCCCTTCCTCAGAGTACAGGTTGAAGATGAAGTCAGTGGTGTAGTTCTCATTGCACTTCTCGTTTCTGCAGGAGAGACGGAAGCCTGTGCCAGGCGCTGGCCCCCTCCCTCCCCCTGCCTTCTGCAAGCTCTGTGGGCTTTGTCCCTCCCAGTTCCATCTCCTCCCAGGGCCCGGGCTCTCCCGCGCTGTATCCACAGACTCTGCAGGGTGTGCCAGCCAGGGATGCAGTCTGGCCAGGGCCGAAGCCTGACTGCTGCTCCTCCTCACTCAGGAGCAGGCTGGGGACGAGGTACCTTAACACCAGGCCCCTCTTCACAGTTGTTTTCATCTTTTGCACCAGATGCTCCACATTCACCTGAAAATGAAATGGAAAGTCCTAAACCCTGCTGAGCAGGCCTCTACAGGAGGGCAAGGCACACAAGGAGGGAGGGCTGCTGACAGCTCAGGGCTGGCCCGCACCTAATCCCTTTAAGAAGGTCACTACAGACAGATAAGCGAAGACCTAGCTGAGCTACACAGAGCAGGCAGAGGGAAAGCTGGAGAGGGTGTGGGAACTGTCCGTTTGAAGCCCCTTTCCACCCTCTCCTGATCTCCCTTTCTAGGGGTTTCAGTTCTTCCACCCTCAGAGAGCCAACCGTGCCCTCGGTGTCGGTCTCTAAATGGGTGGTGTTCGTGTTCAGCAGTGACTCACTGTGGAGAAAACACCCCCGTCTAGGCTTTGAGTCAGGGGTGAAAGAGGGAGAGGATCACACTCCACTGATGGCTGGGCCCTTGGAGTAGTAAGTCCCCGCAGCCTGTCACCCTCCTCTGTGTGGCTCGAGTGAACTAAGATTTTGGAAATGAGGATCAAAAGGGAATCCCCTCAAAAATGGAGTTAGGGGTCTGTTTGGTAGCAAGGAAAATCTGAAGTAGAGGGGACGTGACTTTTTCAATCAGTTAAACCGCCTACTCAAAGTTTAGAAAAGTTTTATAACCTCACTGAACCTTGCTCATCTGTAATATGGAGATAATCCCTCCCGTGCATGGCTGTTGTGGAAGTAAAACGCAAAAAGGCACATAAAGGGCTTAGCTGCAGCCACCCTTCAAATGAATGCTCCAACAGGAGCAGCACCACATACAGAATGTCACACCACAGCACACCTGCCCGGCGCTCTTCCTAGGACTCCACAGACCATCAGCTCTGTCCTTGCCTTAAGCTCTCACAGCTTAGGTCACCATGGGGACATGGGGGTCAATGGGGCAGGGGAGAGCCTCCTAACAAGCTCTGGGTAGCTGTCTACCTGCAGGTCTCGAATGGTGAAGGGCTCCTCAAAAATATACGCAGCATCAGCCCCAGCTGCCAGGCCTGCCATGGTGGCCAGGTAGCCACAGTAGCCGCCCATCGTTTCAATGATAAACACACGGCGCTTGGTGCCTGCCGCTGACTGCTTGATGCGGTCACACGTCTGCAGAGACAACACATCAGAGAAAGGGTCAGGGATGTAGCTCTTGTCACTTCTCTGGGCCCCACCATCACCCGACTCTGGAGCGATGTCCGCCTAGGCCAGCAGGGCCCCAACGCCCCCTCCAGTTCTCGCCAACAAGGATGGCAGGCACGTCTGGCAAGTGCAGTGCAGACCTCCTCCCCCAGAAGAAAGCTGTTCCTACCCTGTCTGTGCTTGGACTAGGGAAACTAGGATGTAGGACCTCAGAAAGTAAAAATCACTTGGTGTGCAGAGTACAGATGCATCTCTAGGCTAGAGGACTCGCAGCAAGGATGGACACAACATGTTAAGTGCAGTGTGGGCAAACACAGAGCTTGAAAAATATTCTTCTCACATTGCCACTTGGCTGGTACAAATCAAGTGGCTCACTTCCTAGCCCAGACTCGGTCCAGGGACTGGAGTCCCAGCCAGGGGCTGGGAAGCCACGGGGACCCTCACCATGCAGATGGTGTTGAGGGCAGTGTCAGCCCCCACACTGAAGTCCGAGCCGGGCACATTGTTGGAGACCGTGGCAGGGATGACCACGAAGGGGATGCAGAGCTCATCATACTGCTTCCTGCCCTCCATCAGCTCCAGGCCTCCCGTGTACGCCTGAGAAGACAAAGCCACAGGGGCAGGAATGAGGGGGAGAGGGCAGGGACGGGGCAGGAGGAGAGGAAGAGATGGCCGGGATGCTCACCTCAAAGCCCCCGATGATGACAAGGCCCTGAATATTAAACTTCGTGATGTTGGCACTGATCTGTTCAAAGCTCTTCTTGGGTAGAGTCCTAGTTGATTGGGGTGAGGGGAGGGGAAGAGAGTTGGGGGAAGAGACAGCAAAATCGAGGGAGAAAAAAGCAAGCGTTAGAAGGCACTGTGTTTATAATTTCTTAACTTGCGCCCCCTTCCTACCCCACTCTCACCCCATCCAAGGACACACGCTGGGGCTCTGAGTCGCCAGAGCTGCTAACTGATGTCTGCATGGACACGTCTGCCCTCTGAGGACCCAGACGACTGCGCTGGTCTCGGCAGATCCCAACCAAATGAACGGATGCCCACGGGCAAGGGCTACCTTTACCGTGACTAGGTGGAGGTAATCCTGAATGCCACTCACCTTTTAGTCCCAAGTTTAGAACCACCTTGGCCAGTCCAGCCCCCAACGTAGCTCCATCCAGCTTCCTCGATCTGTGGGGAGAGGTCACACAGGTCTGCATCATGGTCTGACACCACTGCTCAAGCCCTGAGCCCATCCTCTTGGCAGAGCTGTGCCAGGCACCGGCTTCTCCCACCTCACTGAACGTCCTCCACCCTTATGGCTCACTCACAAATCTTACACTGGGCCCTGTGCTGAACTCTGGGGTAGAGAATTATATCAGACACACTGTTTGCAAAGGGCTCATTTCAGTGCCTCCTGCCTCCTCCCACTGCCCTAAAATTAAATACAGCAGCTCTCTCTTTATCTGCGATCCCACTTTCCAAGCTCTCAGTTACCCATCGTCAACCTTGGCCCAAAAATACTGAGTGGAAAATTCCAGAAATAAACAATTCCTAAGTCTTAAACGGTGTGTTCTGAGTAGCGTGATGAAATTTTGCACCATTCTGCTTCATCCCACCCGAGACGTGACTCGTCCCTTTGTCCAGTGGGCCCACGCTGCGTACACGACCTGCCTGTTAGTACAGGGAGAACATGCAGCACAGAGCTGACCCCTGAACACATGGGGCGCGGGTGTCCGCACTCCACAGAGTCAAACACGCTCACGCAGCTTTACAGTCAGCTCTCATATCCACCGCCCGAATCCACGGGTTCATCCAACCCCGGACCACACGGTACCACGGTGCTTGCCATTGAAAAGTTCTGGGGCGCTGCCTAGGGGTCCAGTTAGGACTTAGCGCCTTCACTGTCATGGGCCCAGATTCAGTCCCTGAATGGGGAACTAAGATCACGGAAGATGTGTGGCATAGCTAAACTAAAAACAGAAACTTCTGCGTGTAAGTGGGCCCACGCAGCTGGACCCGAGGTGTTCAAGGATCTACTCTACACAGGGCTTGGTGCTCTCAGTTTCAGGTATCCCCTGGGGATATGTCCCCTGCAGCAAAGGGGGGACTCCTGTATCTACTTCTGCTTGAACCCCAAGAAAAAGGCTGTGGGTGTGGGGAACATAGGGGAACAGACTGGCCGCTCCCAGCCCACAGGCCTCACCTGGCCCTTGGCTGTGGGGGGTGGGGAACATAGGGGAACAGACTGGCCGCTCCCAGCCCACAGGCCTCACCTGGCCCTTGGCTGTGGGGGGTGGGGAACATAGGGGAACAGACTGGCCGCTCCCGGCCCAGAGGCCTCACCTGGCCCTTGGCTGTGGGGGTGGGGAACATAGGGGAACAGGCCAGCCGCTCCTGCCCCACAGGCCTCACCTGGCCCTTGGCTGTGGGGGGTGGGGAACATAGGGGAACAGACTGGCCGCTCCCAGCCCACAGGCCTCACCTGGCCCTTGGCCAGGCCCTCGAAGCCATCATGCACCACCAGCATTCGGTTGCCCTGGATGAGGCCGATCCTCACAGTGGAGCGAACGGCGGCATTCATGCCCGCGGCCGGCGCGCCCACGTTCATCACGGCCACCGTGTGCAAGCCAGTCTGTGGGAGGAAGTGGGGAGGGAGGGGACAGGTCAGCGAGGGGAGCAGGCCTGAGCCCCTCACGGTCCTCATGGCACAGCCCTCCCCCAGGGACTGCCAGCACAGTCTGCCCCTCCCCGACAGCAGGGACGCAGAAGTCTTCACCACAGACCAATAAAGCTGCAGTTCCTGATCCCAGACATCACTGCACAATGAACACGAGACCCTCCAGAGCAATGTTGCTCAAAGTAGGATCCTTGGACCACCTGCTGTATCAGATCCACCCAGGGAGCTTATTAAACCTGCATATTCCTGGCCCCACTCCTGATCTGATCTCCCTCGGAGGGAGGGGATATGCATGTTTAATAAGCAATCCAGCTCATGCTAGTGTGATAAAATATTAAGAACCACTACACCAATGGAAGAGATGGTTCAAATACACTTAGATGCGATTACTCCAGATTTGCCCAGAGAAATAACACATGAGCTTCTTTCCCCTTCCTTGCATGCTATCTTGTCAGCCCTGAAGTGGATGTGGGTCTTGGGTTCAAGACATTCCAGGGCACACTAAGAACACAGGCTTGTATCTGGGGTGAGAGAAAATTAACTTAGTGGTGTCCAGGCCTCAGCACTGAAGACACAGGCAGGCAAAGAAGTTAGCAAGGCTGAAGGCTGGGTGGACTGAGGGGCGCCCTTCATAATGGGAGGATGAGGGAGAAAGAGGGCCAAGGGGAGACAGCAGCTTGCCAGTACCTTAGACTTTGGGGGTCTGACATGAGCCAGAAGCTTGTATACCTCCCAGTTGTTCATGAAGCTCCTAAAAAAGGAGAGTGAGTGGTGTTTTCAGGCCATTCCCCAAGGCCAGCAGCCAAGGGGATCTGGTCTGAAGTTCTGTTCCCAGCATGAACTTCCACAGGGCAAGCCTCCAAGGACAGAAGTGGAGCCTGAGCAAGGATTGGTGGGGCATGGGAAGCAGGTGGGTATAAAGAGGCCATAAACTTACCAAACATCCCTGAGCACCACCCCCTCCCTTGCCTAGAGACCCTCATGATCTAGCTGGGTCCACATACAGCAATAACAAACTGTGAAAAGCTAAGGCCAGGGAAAGAGTTCTGGGAGTGAACCAGGCCTCCTGGCCATCTCACAATAGTTCTCTTTGGGAAGAAACTGTTGCACAGACAATAAAAAGAGAAGAAAACAGAAGCTCCTATTTTGGGTCTGTGCTACATCGATTTTTGGCTTCATTCTGATGTCTGATTTCTGTGGCTAGCGAATTCCTGGTCATTTCCTCACCGGCCCCTCAACTTCATGGCTTCATCGAATCTCCTCTCATCCATGGCCCTGGTCACGTCCTTGGTCTGAGGGAGAAGGGCAACACTCAGAATCAGGACAGGGTTCCTCACACAGCTGGGTTCCCATCCCGTCCCTGCCCGGCTCTGGGCTTGTGGCTGGACCCTGCCCATTCGGCACCCACCCCCACCCCCCGACACACTTTCAAAGAAGGAGAAGTGTCTGTGTTTCTCCTTAATTTTCTGAGTAACGAGCAGCAGAAGAAAAGGGCTAAATCTAGGCTCTATTTACTAGAAGATGCGCAGGATGGCAGAGCACACACAAATAACATAGCATCTCCCTCCATTCTACACCGAGGGCACCAGCCTCATGGTGGCCTCTAAGCTAATAAGAAAATTAAGACTGGTCGTCTGCAGGTGACCACTTAGGAAGAAAGTCTGATCCCTGCCCCAGGCTTCCACTGCTTTCTGCTCTGTGAGTCAGTGCTTTAGCTGGGGGGCTTTCAGAGATACAGTTCCAGGCGAGGCTGGAGCTTGTCTGGCCTGTAAGTCATTAGCACTGCCGAGTCTCAGAGAGAAGCATCCAGGAGCTGGGCAGCCAGGCCTGAGAGGCAACCTGACACCTCAGCTCCCAGCCACTGCATCTGCTCTGTGGTATCAAAGGAGCCATTCCCCTATAATTAGAGCCGTATTTCCTGAGTGCTCAGCATCTTCCAGACCACTTACACATCTTCTCTCCAGTCCTTATACTCATGCTCAAGGTGAATACTTATCAGTCACCTCGTGATGGTTCAAGAGAGAAATCAGAGTGAGGGATAAGCTATCCAGCCAGACCTTGATAATATTCCCCTGCTTTCAATAAGGTTTGGAGAGAGACTGCATGTCTCCTGAGAGTGGGTATTAGGGGACATTGGGTCTCATCAGGTAGGATGTAGCAGTCTGCATCTTCCTTAGGAACATCTGTCAGATGAGGAAACTGAGGCTTGGAGAGGGGACAGCTCCTGCACAGAGCCCCCCGAGTGCCTTCCCCTTGTGTTCCTTCCTGTGGCACACAGCCTCCCCACCTGCACCTGCCTGGGCAGCCCCGGAAGCTGCTCTCCCAGTCAGATCTCACACGGACAGGGGCTGGGGGCTAGAAGGAAGCTGGGCTGGGGTCAGTACTCACCACCTGCACACACTCCATGAGGGGCAGGCGAACAGCCTGGTTACCAGAGAGGCTCACCACACAGGCTGGGGTGTCCGGGGTCCCCTCCAAAAGCGCCATTACTGCTTCCACGCCCATCCTGCTGCCCTGCAGGAAGCAAAGCCGCTCTGATCCAAGCCTCCCCTCTGGTCTCGGCCTGGAGGACCTGGTCATCCAAGGCCCGTTCCAAATCAAGAGCTGAGTTCCACATTTAAGGACTATAGCCAAGAACTCACTGGGCTTTACCTTCTGACCCACATTTCATCTAAAGCTTGATGATGCTCCCTCCTTTTGCCAGAAGAGCCCCCAAGGATTCTTCCTGGTTCCAGGGAACCATATCCACTATAGTTATCAGGAGGATTACTGGGGCTGAGTAAGATTCCCTTCTTGATGAAAGTAGGATGGGGGTACAAACAGTGTCTAAGGTTAGATCTTAATCTTTCACTCAGGCTATAAGATATTCGACCCTAGTGAAGCCTAGCGTCTCCCATCATTTTTTGCAACAAAAGAGAACTCTGGAGCATATGGCAATGAGTCAAGGCCCGCTGCAGTCCAGAGGCTGGTGACAGAGCCGTGTGAGCAATGGCTGAAGCCCCTGTGCTGGGGAAGGACAGCAAGTTGAGGGTTCCACAGAGCCCCATGACTTACCAGGATTCTGTCAAAGGCTGACGGTGTCCCACCCCGCTGCACATGCCCCAAGACAGTGACCCGGGTGTCATATCCCAGACGCTTAACCACCAGCTGAAGGGACAGAGAGAGATGCAGAGTCAAGGAGAGGAATCAAGCAGGGACCCAGATAAACCAAGGATGACTCAGCCTCTTATCTCGTAATGATCCCTGGGTGGGAGGAAACCAGGGGGCTGGACACCTGGGGAGAGATGTGCACAGGAACTAAGGGGAGACTCGGACACTACTGGGGAACGGGCCCAGGGCTGGTAAGGTGTCACTGCCCCTCTGGCTCCACCCATACTAACATTTTTGATTTCTTCAGAGGTGATTGGCTTTCCATTCTTGTCGATCGCACCCTCAGCTACGATGATGATGTTGAGACGAGAACCACGGTTCCTTGTCTGGTTGAGAACAAAGGGCAAAATGGTCAGTGTCGTGAAATTGATGGACAGGAAAGCCATCAGCAGCAGCACAGGGCAAGGGGATTTTCAAAGGGCAAGACAAAGTGCCAGTACCTCGCTGAGCCGGCGGCAAAGGTGTTCCTCCCAGTCGTCATCTGGTGGACACTCAGGAATGAAGACCCAGTCGGCCCCACAGGAGAGGGAAGTGACAAGGGCCAGGTATCTGAGATGAGAGCCGGGAGAGTCACGGCAGGAGCCACAGATCACAGCCAGCCTCCCCCGTTCCCGACAAGGCCGCCTGGTCCCACTGGAGGTGGAGGGCCTGCGGAGCCCCCATTTCACCCTTGGGGTGATGCTAGGAGCCCCACCGAGACAGCTGCTCAGCGAGCTTCTGCCCCTCAAGAGGCCCTTCTATTCACACTCACCTGCCTCAGTGGCTCCAGTCTCAGAGCACTGTCTGCTCTCTCACACTGCATGTGCACATGTGCACACGTGGGTGTGTAAGGGAGGTGGGTGGGGATGAGGAAAGGTGGCCACACTGAGAGAAGTGTGTAGACCTCCTGATCTGCCCCCACGGGGAGCCCCCCAGGTCTCCGGAGAAGAGGAAAGGGCTATTGCTTGTACACAGAATAAACGAGTTAAGATGGTGGGGGCAGTCTTACCCACAGTGCCGGCCCATCACCTCCAACACAAAGGTCCTCTGGTGGCTGCAAGAGAGACACAGGGCTTACACAGTCCACATGTTCCTGTGGCCAGACCTGCGGGCCCCCACCCACATCGAGGCCCAGGAACCTATCTTCAGTATATGTTTATGCTGTGGGCCTTCTTCTGAGAGACCTGGAAGACCCAGGAGAATCACTTTTAGCCACAGGGTATCCTTCTGAGGCCTGAGAAAGCACTACAGAAACGGTGTCAGTACTGAGGCACTGTGTCTGGGAAGGAGGGACCAGGAAGGGAAGGGGCAAAGGGAAAAGAAGTGGAGAGAGGACTCGACTGACCTGGAATCCTCCAGGATCGCCCTTGGGAGACTGCCACCCCTGTACCCCCATTCTCCTGCACTGCCTCCCCTGAGTCCCTCCCATCTGACCTGTGGCATGATGGCCTCTACGATCCCTGTGATATGGCTGGAAAGGTTTGGGGGGCCCTGGAATTGTCTTAGTCATCTAGCAGACCCCACAGGTATTAAAGCCCGCAGAGCAACACGTGTGGGTAACAGCGGCCAGAGGCGAGTCTTATGGTATGGAGCAGTGAAATTAAGTGCTCCAGGGATAATTCTTAGTTACAAACAGAGTTCTAGTCCCAGAAAGCTGATCACAATAGTATCACAGCTCAAGCACTTGCACCTCTTCTAGTACTCAGCTGGCTGGTCTACTCCAGCTCCATCCTCCCACGCCACTTCCTCCTGGGCCCTCACCTCTGAGCGGTAGTAGTGATGGCATCTACAATCTCTATGATCCGGTGCAGGGCAGAGTCGGTGCCAATGGTCATATCAGTGCCACAGAAGTCATTGTCAATTGAGCCAACCAGGCCCACGATGTTCAGGTAGCTGGACTTGGTAGCCTCCTCTGCTGTGATCTTGCCTGATGAGGGGAAACAAAGCAGGGGGCCCTGGGTGAGGTCCCCAATGCCAGGGTGCAGGTGGCTGGAGAGGGCAGGGGCTGCAGTCCATGGCAGTTGTCAACAATGGCAGAAAGAGGAGGGCAAAGACTGCCTCTGTGTCTGGGCACCAACTTTTTCCCGTGAGAGCAGGGGGGTGATGTGCACATGCGCAGAAGCCACATCGACAGGGCAGCAGCTTACCTGACTTCTGGAGGTCACTCAACAAGTCACTCCACTCAGAGCGGAAGGTGTCGGCCCCAGTGAGGCTGCCGTCTCCCCCAATGACACACAGGTTGGTGATCCCACGCTTCACCAGGTTGTGGGCAGCTCGGAGCCGGCCTTCCCGATCCCGAAAGTCCTTGCACCGGGCGCTTCCAATCACCGTGCCTCCCTTTGGGGAAGAGGTGGGAGTCAGCTCCCCAGGTGACAAGGCCAAATTTGGGCTCAACAGGCTAGGATTCCCCCATCCCAACATCACCACATGGCTCCCTAGGAAGTTCCCTGACATCCTCAAGAGTCACTGGCCCCTTCATGTATGTGTGTGTGTGTGTGTGTGTGTGTGTGTGTGTGTGTGTGTGGTTTTAAAGCTTTATTCTTCATGAAAAGGGTTAATGAAATTCACATGAGTTTCAAACTCCAGAATCATGAATACTGATGTTTAAGTCTCTTGTCTAAGGGCATATAATTGTACAAGCTTAGCCATTAGTGGAAGACATGTGAGTCTCAATTGCCTTCGACACATTTCTATTTCATTTACCTAGCTAGCTTCCTTGACTGCATTTAAGGTTATTCACTTTATCTTGATTTTCAGCTTGATTTGCATGAGCCTACATGGAACTTTCCCTGTTTTTCACCTCCTTGCAGTTCACTGAGATTTTTTTCTCCCACTGGTCCCTTCTAAAGGAAGGTGAGATGGTGCTGGCTGAGGCATCGCGGGTCATTCCCAAGCTCCCACGTTCTGCTATGCTGCTTAGAAGACGGTTAAGATGGGCCCATGCCACTGAAGGTTTTGTCATGGTGACTGTCCTAAAGAGGCCCAGGGAATACACACATGTATGTCGGCCTCTAAAATGACCTCCGTCTTCCTCATCTTAGACATGTAAGCAGCAGCGGCAGTGACTTCAGCAGGGGCCAAGCACTGCCAGTCCTTTCCTCCTTGCGCCTGGAGATCTGTGGGCCAGTGGGAGGACCCACAAGACCCAGGCATTCACAGGAAAAACAGCTCTGAGTAGGGAAAGCCCTAAACTCCCAGGAGCTTGTAGACACCCCAAGACAGGAGAGCATGCCCAGGGTTTTCACAAATATGAACTCCGGGCATCCATGCCTTCTGGGTACTGATGAAGAATTTTGGCTCATTCTCAGACTGCTTTATGGAGGTGCCATTGCCTGTTTAAAATCTTCACTAAGTGCTGTTCATTATGTTTCTCCTCATGGATTTTTTTTTTTTTTTACGGGATTGAGGTAAAGAATGAGAATACAAATGTAATGTGTAGATTTTTCAGTAAATCAGAAAACGGGTATAGAATAACTTAGAGAAAGTAGCTAAAGGGGCTGCGGATACAATCAAGATCATCTCAGGGTTTTTTAAAACTCTAAAAGGCTATCCCAGTTCCTTCCTTCCTTAAAAGGTCTGGTTTCAGGTCACCTCATCGTCATACCATGAGGACTGGCAAACTTCAGCTCTACTTCTGGCTCTGGCTCCAGTCCCCTGATGAGGTTATTTTCAGGGCCTGACCTTCCCCGTGACTCCAGGGCACCCCATTACATGCCAGCTCCTCAAGTCTCACCTATGACCTTTCTATAAAGAACAAAGCGTCCTATGATCACATCCCAACCCTACATCTTGCCCCAGCAAACCAGGGTGATGTTTTCAAATGCAAAGAGTAAAGGGTAAATGTAGCCCCTCTGTGGTCACAGAATCCCTTCCTACTAAGCCACATGGCAGGGAATTCGGGAAACCATGAGCCCCACCCAGCTCATGAGCCCCAACCACCTCAACGGGGTGAGACAAGGGCAGCACAAACAGGGGACGGAGCCCTCTGGAACATACCAGCTGAAGCATCATTGAGACGCTCTCCCATGTGGCTTCCCGGATGTTATCTCCACCATCCACCAGGCCTTGATAACCCTGTGGGACACATTACATCCACTCAGCCTCTGCTAGGCTTCCCCCAAACCCCCAGGATTAAGACAGGTCCCTGGGAAGAGGTTCTCTGAGAATCAAGTCACCTCCCATTCCTGAGAAAAACAGAGTCCAAGGAAGGAGACATCCGTTGTTCCAATGCCCTCTTCTAGTTTCTCTCACTCCTGAAGCATCAGGAGGCCCTTCCTAACATTTAATCTCGATCTCTCTGGTTTATGGCTCATCCCATTTCCTCCCAGGGGAACTAGAAGACAGATGGTTTGATAATCAGCAAAAGAGGGAAAAAGAAGGGGATGTTAGGAGAAAAGGAGAGAAACACGACTCGGAAAGAGATGGTAACACTTCAGAGAAGAAAGGGAGACAGACCTTAAGGAAAGAAGAGTGGGCAAAGGATGAGCGGAAAAGGAGAGGAGGGAAGCAAGGAGGAGTTAGAACCTTGGGAAGAAAGACAACTGCAGAAACAGAGTGGGACTCGCCCTCCCGAGGCTCTGACTCTGGATGTGAAACACTAAGTTGTTCCAGCTTCCCTCTCTGTTTGGGGGGAGGTGAAGGGAAGGCGGAATTACTTCTTCCTTTAAATTGAACAGGCAACACGAGGACCTGGTCTGCAGATCTCTGGGCCCCACCATCATTACTGGCGCCCAGAGTGGGAAGGAGGGATTCTTGGGGACACAGAATCAAGAGCAATTAGACACATAACCAGGCGATGAGGAGAGAGGGTGGGGAGAGGGAGTAGAAAACAAAGAGTGATGGGATCAGAGCAGAGAACCAACCTCATGGACAAAGAAGACACGGGCGCCAGTATAGATGCCAACACGAACCACAGCCCTGACAGCAGCATTCATACCTGCGCGGAGGGAAGAGTCAGAGAGAGGTTACTCCCAAGAAAAGCAGCCCTGGGCTCTAAGCCCTGAGTCAGTCCTTGTCCAGGGCTTTTCTCTGAATCTAGAATCCCCTCCTCCAAGTCCTCTGTGCTCCCCATTAACCCTGAATTACTTCATTCAGTGTTAACATTACACAACTTACCTCCATTCGCCTCCCCAACCTCCCAAAATTCCATCTTTCTAAATCGTTTCCATGCCAGGGCAACCTGGGGAATAAGCATCTCGCATGCTTTTTGTGGGGTTAGATGCTGCTAGATGCTTGTCAATCATCAACTCATTTAATCCTTCCCACAACCCGGGAGTTGCCTCCACTTTAGACTTGGAAACTGAAGTTCAAATAGGTCGAAGTTACAGAGCGAGGATGAGGTCAGCTTTGAATCCAAATCTGAAATGTCTAAACCAACACTGCTGACCTCCATGCTAATCCCAATGGCTACACTAGGCTTTTCCTTGTCTTCTGCAGTGAATCGCATCCGGCTTGTGTAGGTTTCTCAGGACAAAGACATGACTCTCTGGGCTCAGTGACCATGAGCATGTCCATTACTGGCTGGTGGATCCTCCCAGTCCCCCCACATACACAGCTTTTTAGTGTTGTTGCGTTGGTGCGTGTTCCTGTGGATGCCACGCAGTGAGATCCTCTGGCTCCCAAACTCCCAGGAGAGGCTGTGACCAAGTGTGCAGGCACAATCAGTGGAGACTCTGTGCTCCCAAACTCCCAGGAGAGGCTGTGACCAAGTGTGCAGGCACAATTGGTGGAGACTCTATGCTCTCCTTCTCCCGTGCTGATCCTCTCCTGTGACCCTGGGTGTGGCATGTGTATGACGAACCGAAACATCATGCAGTAAATTATTGTCTCCACTGGGAGAAACAGCTAGGCCTGAAACAGAGGGGAGAGCCTTTCCCGCATCCTCGTCTGTGAGCACCATCCTTCTCCTAGCAGCTGTTCAATGACAAGAACCCCGTCTTCTGAGAGTACAGGGAGGAGCTGACCTGTCACCACATACGACACAGGCTTGTGCAGACAACCACAGTAGAAACAATGCCACTGCTAGTGCTCAGCAGTCTCACTGGTGAGACACTCCTGGGTCTTAATCTTGGAAACCCTGTTGTGCCTTATAATGTGAGGAAGGGCTTAGAGTGACAGATCAACTTCTTGTGAACCCCTTTAATCACCCTCCCTCAGGTAGCCCTGTACACATTACACGTTTTTGTTTCAACCTAAAATCTATTCATAGGGTCCTTAACCTGCCTGGAGAAATACCAGTAAGCACTCGAGAAGCCAGTAAGTGGAAAAATCTGCAGCAGCAGGCTAAAATCCATCATGAACTACTGCATAATCCAGAGCTATCTGGAACTGAATAGAATCAAAAAGGCCAGAATATCTATTTTTCAGGTTTGTTTGCAGGTCGACAAACCTGTTGGTTTTACATGGCTTTAAGCTCCAAATCAAACTGAATGCCTTACTATTCACTTACTTAACAAATATTTATTAAATACCTCTCATGTTCCTAACTCTACGCAGGCACTGGGAAAGATGCATCAGGGGATGACAGAGTGTCTAGGGATACAGAGATAAAGGACTTGGGAATGGTCCTCAAGACAAGGGAAGAGGGACTTTCCTGGTGGCCCAGGGGTTAAGATTCTGTACTTTCACTGCAAGGGGGCATGAATCCTTGTTGTGAAACTAAGATTTCACATGCTGCTTAACAAGACCAAAAAATTAAAAATTAAAAAAAGAAAAAAAGATGGGAGGAATTATAGTGTGGTTCTAATTTGGATCCATATGGAGGGGATTTGTACAAAGTGCAATGGGGACAAGGAGAAGCAGCATCTATGATGCCAGGAGGAAGTCAGGGAAGGTGTCACAGAAAAGACTGCATTTGTCCTGAGACCTAAAGGATAATTCCCTTTCAAATCTTGTGGTCAGATGGACAAATCTGGGGACAGTGTTACAGGCAGGATGGATAGCACAAATAAAGTTGAGGGCCAAGCAGCAGCCTTACTAACTCTGTATTATAAAGAATAAACTGGAAAACTATATAGAGATGAAGCTGTGCAGCGGGGCAGGGACCTGTGTGCCCATGGAGCGAAGGCTAGCTTTTATTCTGGAAGCCAGGGTTTGACTGGGGATCCATGGGTGATGGTTTCAGGGAATCCATGAACCCCAAGAAACTGTATGAAAAGCTTTGTGGGCAAGGGCATTTCTTCTGGAAGGAGGTCCACAGCATTCATTGACTCTTAAAAGAGGTCTGTACCTTAAAAAACATAAAAGTTACAGTCACTGGAGAATCTTTGAAGAGCGGAGGGATGCAATGAGCTCTATGGATCAGAAAGATCACTCTAGCAGCGATGCGGAAGACAGACTGGAAAGAGGTGACACTCGCATCAGATGGCTACCTGGCCGCAGTGACAAAAACAATCGGGGCCTCGACTGGGCACTTGGGACGAAACAGAGACTGGACAGGAGAACCGGGGAAACAGAAGCAATGGGACTTCCATCTAATCAGTATGTGATTAGATTTCAAGGTATTGGAGAGGAAGGAAGACATGCCCCATGACCGCCTTGGGCCCCAGGGAAAACTGTGCAGTTAGCTGAGCGGAGGGGGGTTTGGGTTTGGAAAGATCGGGGTGGGGATGATATAGTCATATCTGGATCTACTGAGTTTGAAGTTCTTGTGGGTCATCCATGTGGACCCGGAAGACCGTCTCGAGAAAATAGGTAAAATTAGAAGGGAAAGGGGCAAAGAATGGAACCCTGAGGGACACCAATGTTGAACAAATAAGGAGCAGCAAGAAAGACAGGAGGAGAACCAGGACTCAGCAACATCTTAGAAGCCAAAGGGGACAGTTTCAAGAAGTGGGGACTTTGCCATAGGCGTCTGATAATTGATCTGAGATGAGAACTGGAAGGTTGGGCTTGCCAGTGAGAGGTCACTGGATAGCACTGATGTCAAAACATACTTATTACATCACCAAGGCAAAGTCTAGACAACTAACTGATGGACTTGAAGGAATCAAAAGTGAAAAAAAAATCCGTGAAGGGAGAGGCCTTCTCAGAAGCTTTAGGAAAAATGAATAAATTCAATTTTAAAAAATCAGGACAAATATGAAACTACTGTTTATTTTCTAGACTTTCCCAAGGCCTATGGGATTCTCTTTTGGATACCTGGAGTCCTGGAGTATAAATCTGTAATCTTACAAAAGAAGGAAAAATATTTTTCTGAAATGTATAGGTTGGAAAGCTCTTTCTTGCTCCTGAGCTGAGGAAGGGTACGGGAGAAAAAAATTAAAGGAAAACAAATCACTTCAAAGGTTTTAAGTGTACAACAAACAATAGATGGTGGACAAGAAACATCCAAGTCTCTTGGGCAGAAGAAAAATCCCACAAGAAAAGAAGATTCTCTTTTCCCCTCCCTCTGCCTTTTTACCATACCAACTTTCAGAGGTCATCCTCCCTGCCTCAGAAATGGATATCTGAGTGTTTCCTAGAAATCAAGTTTTACGACCCCTAGGTGCCTCTGTACCCTTAGTTCCCTAGAAGTCACAGACTGGGCTGTATAGATTATACTAGAAAGTCCCAGTAATACTTTGGGCTCCCCTACTTAACCGGCCTGTTCTGGTCCCAGGCCAGTCCTTGGCTGTTCCATGTTGCTCTAAATAACCCTCCATGACCAGCTGTCTGCCTTATTAGAAGCAAGACGAAGGATAAGATTACAGGCACCACGCAGGGTACTCTGGGCACAGCCACGAGGGACTCTGGAGAGCATCAGAAGCACGTACTTTGGAGTCTCCAATTACAGCTTGCTGGGAAGAGGCTGTAGGGAGGACTATAGGGGTGGGTCTATGACATGAGATAGGAGAAAACAAGTAAATGACTTGCTCACTATCTTTTTGCTAAAATTTTTCTTTCTACCTTAATTGAACTTTGAATAAGAAAAAAAAAAGGACATGAGGAGCAAATGTTTGTTGGATATAATTATACTTTCTGATGGCTACGTAATCAAAAGTTGTAAATCCTAGAACAGCTATGCAGAGGGAATAGAATCCTATTCCAATGAACCTTTAAAAATAGGATAAATATGCTTTTGGAATAGATTGCCTGTCTGAGGACAGAGGGATAGAGCAGGTGACTGAGGTCCTTTCCAGGAGAATATGCCCATTTCATTAGGCCAAATGTAGTGTGGTTTCAGGAGGATTGGGACCACTTCTGGGCTGGAAAGGGGGTTAGGATCTGGCATCTAATCAGCCCAGTTTCTGAGTTCAGGATGTCTGATTCTTGGCCACTCTTCTATTTTAAGACACTATTAGCCTTGCTAATAGGTGGTGCTAGTGGTAAAGAACCTGGCTGCCAGTGCAGGAGATCTAAGAGACGTGGGTTTGATCCCTGGATTGGGAAGATCCCCTGGAGAAGGGCAAGGCAACCCACTCCAGTATTCTTGCCTGGACAATCCCATGGACAGAGGAGCCTGGCGGACTACAGTCCATAGAGTCAAAGAGTTGGACGCAACTGAAGCAACTCAGCAACAGCAACCTTGCTAAGGTCAGGGAACAACAGAGCTGAGGCTCCTCTAGATCTTATAGAGCTGACCTCTCTTTGCCATGTGGCCTACAGCCTCTAGGGAAAAACCTTCCTGTGCCTCTCCCTTGGAGAACAAGGGCCCCACAAACCTATCTCCAGGCAGGCCACTTCTGCATTTGAGCTAATTAAACGTTTGAGCAATTATAATTAAACATTTGTTCAAAATGTTTCACTTGGGACCTTTCAGTTGGGAGCTCTCAAATCTACTTTGAGTTTGCTGTTTTGCTTCCTCCCTCCCAAGAATTCTTTCCTACCACTCTCAGTCCCTACTGACACGCACCTGTGATGTTATATGGCTTTGCAGTGGGATGTGTCCCCAGGTACACTGTGCCTGTCTCTAGAATGAGGGTCTCTCTGCTCGGGATCAGAAGCTGTAAGGGCCCATGTTAAATCCTAGACTTCTTTTTTTAAAACCTCCTTTCCTCTCCAGAAAGCTCTGCTTCTTCATAAATTCATAACTCTGTGGACCTCATCTGGATTTTTAGCAGACTCTTGCTTCCCCTAATCTGACAATCCAATTCCACAGGCCATCCTACCAAGGTTTTAGGACCAACACTCAGAGTTTATGTTGAGGAACTCAGTACTGATATGAGATTCTTTCCAGGAGAGGAGAGAGAAGCAACAGAAACCAGGTCTGTGTCCCTAATCTGGCTACTATTCCTAAACTCAGGCCTCTTGCCTCCTTCCTCTGTTTTCCTGTTCGTAACAGATCCACAATTATAATTAAACGCTAGTTTAAAATGTCCTTAAAGTCTAGCTTTACTAATATACTAGTTATAAGAGTCATAAGAACAAAGACGGTGGGTGGATCTTCCACTGATGAAGGCGCAGCATCTCCCATCCTGTTTGGCACACAGCAGATGCTCAACAATTCACTTTTTATTGAACTGGTGTTGCATTTACTGCATTATGCACTGATTTACGCACTTTACTTGAATGAAGAGTTCAGTTTCTTGAAATCTACCTTTTCCACGAAGCCTTCCCTGGTTAGTCCAACCAAGGCCTACCATTCCCATACGTAAGTGGATTCTATCCTAAGAATAAGGATAGAGTGGGCTAAGTGGGATAAGTGGGCTAAGACACACTTGATTATTGTTATTTATGTTATTATTTATTTATTAAGAATTTTAATAACATATGACATCTTTCCTCATTAAATTACAGTTCCTAAAGGAAATCAGCTTCTCCACAACACACAAGACAGGGTGGGTGTTTAAGAACCCGAGGGAAGAGCGGTGCAGAGGGAAGGGGAGGCCAGCTGAGATCCCCTTCCTTCTCTCTTCCTTTCCATATACCAGACAGTTCTGACTCCCAGGTCTCCTGGACTCAAGCCAGAGGGCTTTGCTTTCTTCCACCTGCCGCCCCCCAACCCACCCTCCACACCCTTTGGTATATACTGATTAACTGCTGCCGTTCCTGTTTGTTTAAGGGTTAAAGGAATGGAAGAGCAGGGAGGTCAGAGAAAACAGCGGAATGACTCAGACGTGCGCCTAGCAGAAGGAAACGTGTTCTAAGTGAGGCACCTGACCCTGGTCCATGCAGGAGCCCTGACACCAGAGTTGGCTCCTGAAGATTTGCTAGAGCCCATCAAATATCAGTTCCAAATCTCCTCCTTTTCCCAACATTTCCACCGTACTTGAAGTGAATCCACCTACTGCCTTCTCAACAATTTTATCTCTTTTTAGTCTCCTTTCCAATCCTGCTTGAGAAAATACCAGTTTTCTGAGTACCAAAGGACCCAAATTGTCCCAGATCTTCAGAGAAACTTGGAAAGAAGCTTTATGAAGACCTAAGTAAGTTTAGGGAGAATGGATACATGTATATGTATGGCTGGGTCCCTCTGTTCCCCGCCCAGAACTATCACAACATTGTGAATTGGCTGTAACCCAACATAAAATAAAAAGTTTAAAAAAAAAAAAAAAGTAGAGCAACTGAAATCCCAAAGCACTTGTGGACTTAGACCTAACAGAGATTTTGGGGGAAGCCCCAGGTCCCTGTGTAAATGTACAGCAGGAGGATCTTAAGGAGGATAGTTCTGTTCTACAGGCTAAGGCTAAGGGAGTCAGGAAATTTAAGGGGGCCTCCCAACTGTGGTTTTTGTGGGTTTTGGAGGGCCTCCCAGCCAGTCCCCCTCCCTGTGCTGGGCCCTCTTCCTTACCTTGGGCATCGCCACCAGAGGTTAACACGGCGATGGCTTTGCCGATTCCCAGGGTTTTGGCTTCATGGTGCTCATGGGTCATGATCCACTCTAGAATTCAGAAGAATGGCCAGTTAGGATACAGTGGCATCAAGACTCCTACGAGCTCGGAAGATGGCTCTGTTAGACTGGCTAGAGCCACCTCAGTCAGGCTGTCCCACTATACTGAGTCTGAGGTTTGCAGCCTGGGATCTTTGGACTTCTTTCAGAAAAGAACCACACCCTCACAGAATGACAGGCTGAAATGTCACAGAAATCAAGCCTCAGACCGCAAAAGTCCTGGCTAATCCCTCCCACCCCAACTGGAGCCTATTTGGAGAAGAAGCTAAGGTCAAGGAGAAGGGTGGGTGACCAAAGAGAAATGAGAAAGGAGAAAAGTTAAGGTAGCCTCACAGAGTCCTCCCTTTTAATGAAGGAAAAGGCCATTGCAGAGGACAGGAACCAACAGGGCACTGCGAACCAACAAAGCAGAAGCAGAAAAACAAGAGTAGGCTGGGTTTTGGTTAAGATTTGAGTTGGATGTTACGGAAATGGGCTAAGCTGGAACAGGAGTTCCAGGTTATACAGGCACATTGGAGCTTGGGTAAAATAATGGTTCAGGCTTAGGAATGGTGAGGGACTTTCTCTGGCTTTTCCCATCCCTCTCGGGGTCTCTGCCTCCTATGCATCTCTTGATCCTTTATCTCCAGGCCTTGCCCCTCACACTAAACACTACCAAATGGGAAGAGTAACACAAAATCACTGCCACACAGACATGAATATGTACACATAACATGTGAACACCTTCATATTTTTCTCTTTAGGACTTATCTCTCTCAAAGGAAAATACAAGACATACTTTTGCATCCATAAAAATGCCAACTGAATCATCACTCTCCCAGTTATCCAGGCTAACCACTGTTATTTTTAAAATTTATCTCCTCTTTACTCAAGAATCAAAAGTTACCAAACCCTATTATTCTCCTTGTTATTATCTTCCTTTATCCTTCTTTTCTGTCCTCATGGCCTCTTTCCATCTGAATTGTTTTCTTCAATAGCTGGTCTCCCTCTGCTTGTGCTTCCCTTCTCCACTCTATTTCAGACACCAAATAAACCTCCAAGGGAAGGTCATAGGCCTCTGAGGCCTCAGTGGAGAGAGGATTCATTCACACGATCAGGAGCTGATGACCTTTAAGTGCAGCTCATGTTTCAGATGTGAACCCTGGGGCAATCAGGGTAGCTGCTGATAAAGAAACAGGTCACATCCATGTATAAACCCATACACATGCCAAGAAAATACATGCAGTGAGACACTCATGAAGAAAACATACACAAACATACATAGTGTTGTTAACAAACACAGTTTCACAGATATGCTGCATATAATCAGTACTAACAGATAAACCCAAACTTCTTGGGTTGCATTCAAAGCTTCCATGACCTAACTCTTGCCTGGAACTCCAAACTTGGCTCCTGCAAATTTTCTGCTCCATTAACATCTGAACATCACTTTGTTTCTCCCCACTTCTGTGCCTGTGCACATTGCATCACTTGTGTGGAAGGCTATCCTGGCTCTTTCCACAGATCAATATCCTACTCCATTATTTAAGGCCTGTCCTAGTCACATCCCTGTTAAACCTATTAAGCCTTCACTGATTACCATAGGTCAAGTACTTCTTTCTGAACCTCCTCAAATCACACAGTGTTTCTGAAACCAGATCACTCACTTAGCACTGAATTATTGCTTTATGTGATATTTTAGTTGCTTTTTATGGGTTGAAAAGGTTGGGCTAAATAAGGAGTCAGCAAACTACAGCCCAGGAGCCCAAGTTGAACCCTTCCAATGTCTTTGTAAGGCAGCAAACTAAGAAAAGTTTTTACATTTTGAGTGGTCGAAAAAGCAATTTCATGACATATGAAAATTATATGAAATTCAGATTTCAGTGCTCATACCACTCACATTCTTTTGATAATTATCTATGGCTGCTTTTGTGCTACAAGAGCAGAGTAGATTATTGCGACAGAGACCCTACATTTACTATCTGGCCTTCAAAAGAAAAAGTTTGCAGATACCTGGGCTAAAGATTGCTAACGTCATTTTCCCTAACTAGACTGAAAACTCCTGGGGGGTGGGGGGATCATTTTCATTTTTTTAAGCTTCCCACAGCCTACCAACAGACGTTCAGTAAAGCATCAGTGAACTGACAACAGGAAAGGCACACAAATATAGAAAAAAAATTAAACATGCTTGGATACTTCTAACACATACAGATACAAACAGGACTTAAGAAAGCAGATAGCAACAAATAGTGAGAGGAATACAAACGAGAATAGAGACACTCTCCTATTTAAAGAGTGTTCATGTGCAAATTTCTGCAGTTCTCAAGAAAAGAAAGCCTAAGTGGTTGCTGCAAATAGGAAGGCAAAATTTTGGAAAGAATAAAACGTTTGAGTACTGTGCCAATCCCTTTTCCCTGAGTTTTCCTCTGCTTATTCACTCTGGGAGCTCATCCCTGATAGAAATCCATACAGGGCTCTTCCACCCACAGAGCCTTCAGTGACGAAGAGAATGCATCATAAATGGGGGGAAGGTAGGGAGTGCTGACCTGCAAAAAAAAAAACAGCTCAAATTCTTCTGCTGCATCTCTAAAATTGTTACAGAGGCACAAGACACAGATATACAAGCAGAGTCATAAATAAATGGATCAACAGTGACACACATGTAGAAACAGACATGTTAAAACCTATATATAAAATCACAGGTGCGCAGGGAAGCCCGAGGGAGGTAGAAATACAGGCGAGGCAGCATCCGAGGTGCACTGACTTGAACTGGATGAGTGCCAGGGTAGGAGTCAGGCTGCGAGAGCCACTAGGTCGGAGCACCACCCACTGATCCCTGATTCCCAGGCAAAGAGACAGGGTGTGCACGCGAGGGAGACGAGTCGAGGGGCTAGGATTCGTCACCCATCCCCCCTCAGCTCCTCCTTCTGATGCCGCACCACCTCTTCTTTCCCTGTCTGCTCCCTCTGTTCTCCCACCGCCAACTCCCAGCACGTTCATTCCCACCTCGCTCGCTCTCGAATATCCTCCTCGCTCTTTACCCAAGGGCCCCTCTTGCCTTAGAGTCTTAGCTCTCCTCCGCCCGGGCTTCTTTGCAGATTGTCCTTGGGGAAAGGGGGAGGGGAGCTTGGCGAACACTGGGAGGAGCCAGGTGGAGGCAGCCGGGGAGGGGAAAGAGGAGACGCTTTTCAACCTCCACTGAGCTGATGCCGGCCGCGAGGCTCCTCCCGCTTCTGCTCCCCTTTCTCCTCCCCTTCCCCCTCCCGCTAAGAACACAGCACAAACGCGACAGGGGCTTAGTTTCTCCGCTCCTCAGAGGGCTCCCGCATCCAGCCCGGGAGGCATCAGCTCCGGTACACAGTAGAAACCAGATTTTATTTAGTTGCACCCCTTGTTGTCCTCAGAGACAGCTTTCCTAGCCGGGGCTTTTCTGCATTCAAACATCCTCCGCAACTAAAAATAAGCCTCCCTCTCGGACCCTGTCCACTGTCTCCCACCTCTGTCACTTGGTTAAGTGTTAGTCGCCCAGTCGTGACCGCCTCTTTGCGACCCCATGGACTGTAGCCTCTGTCCATGAACTTCTCCAGGCAGGAATACTGGAGTGGGTTGCCATTTCCTCCAGGGGATCTTCCCGACCCAGGGATTGAACCCGCGTCTCCTGCGTTGCAGTCAGATTCATTACCGTCTGAGCCGCCAGGGGAGCCTTCTGTCACTTTAAACAAACATTTATTGGAAGTCCGTGTGCCAGGTTTTGTATTGGGTTCTGAGAGATGAAAAGATAAGTGAAACAGAATCCCTGCCCTTGAGGAACATTGATCACTGGTAGTGACATTTTCTATGTAGTTGTTCAGTCGCTCAGTCGGGTTTGACTCTGCGACGCCATGGACCGCAACGCGCGTCCTTCACTATCTCCCGGAGTTTCCTCAAACTCATGAGGGATGTCAAAAACCCCTTTTGCGTTTACATATCTTTCTCAGAGAAAATACAGGGAAGCTAGCGAGGAATGAGAGTTGTTTTCGTTGTTTAGTCGCTAAAATAAGAGGCAAGTACCCTGCCTTGACAGCCTCATTCTCAAGCCTGCAGTAGAAGGAGATGCAGGATTCTGAGAGGGAGGCAGTCATATCTGTTGGGCCACAAAGCAAGAAGAATCCATCCTGGGAACATGGATCAAGTACTACTTGAGCAAGAGGTGCATCCTTTTACCCAGCTCCTCTTTACTCTTTCCACTGCTCCACCCATGCCTTGTTTCAACCCCTCTCCACAGCCATCTCTCACCTTCTTGCTGTTTTTACCGCCCCTCCTCTTGCTTACTTTTGTTTCTGCACCTGTACATACTGCAAACAATAACAATGCACGTGACTAGGAGATAAAAACATATGACTACACAAAATTAACTTTTTGCAAATGCTGCCATCAAAAAAGTGAAGAGACAACCCATAGAATGGAAGAAAATATTTGCAAATCATATATCTGATAAATGACCAGGTATTGAGAATATATAACTCTTGCAACCCAACCATAAAAAGAGAATAAACCAATTTAAAAATGGGCAAAAGATCTTAACAGATACCTCACATGACAAAGATGACAGATGGATGGCAAATAAGCATATGAAATGATGCTCAAAATCATGTCATTAGGCACTGCAAATTTTTTTTTGTATTTATTTTTTTACACGAACTCCCAAACATGAACCCCCCTCCCACCTCCCACCCCACATCATCCCTCCAGATCATCCCCATACACCAGCCCCAAGCATCCTGCATCCTGCATTGAACATAGACTGGCAATTCATTTCTTACATGATAGTATACATATTTCAGTGCTATTCTCCCAAATCATCCCACCCTCTCCCTCTCCCTCTCCTTCTCCCTCAGAGTCCATAAGTCCGCTCTACACATCTGTATCTCTTTTGCTGTCTTGCATACAGGGTCCTCATTACCATCTTTCTAAATTCCATATATATGTGTTAGTATACTGTATTGGTGTTTTTCTTTCTGGCTTACTTCACTCTGTATAATTGGTTCCAGTTTCATCCATCTTATTAGAACTGATTCAAATGTATTCTTTTTAATGGCTGAGTAATACTCCATTGTGTATATATACCACAGCTTTCTTATCCATTCATCCGCTGATGGACATCTAGGTTGTTTCCATGTCCTGGCTATTATAAACAGTGCTGCAATGAACATTGGGGTACATGTGTCTCTTTCTATTCTGGTTTCCTC
>SJYX01014047.1:0-212391 GCA_006410675.1 Oreotragus oreotragus
AAGATCCATGTCAGCACTGGAGAAGAAACCTCAGGTTCTGGCCTCAGCTCCAGACGAGGACTTAGGACCTAGCACCGACTGCAGAGGAATCCCAAGAGGCCCCTCACCACTCGCATGGAGACTGCCCTTTCCTGAGTCCAAAGGGGCGGGTCCCTGAGGTCTCCGTCGTAACTTGAGAGGAACCTGCCTCAACTTGAGAAAAACCAGGAGATTCTTGCCTCCAGGCGAGATGAGGCCCTTGTCCGCTGCTGCGTCTCAGGATAAATCACACCTTCCTTCTTGAACTTCAAAAGGTTTCTTCACACCCTTTCTGCCACACAAGAATTTTCCTTACATACCCGTCTCCACTCGAGAGAATCACCGAGGGTTCTGCCACAACTCAATAGGAGCCCCGTTTTCCCCTGCTCAGCTCCAGACGAGTGTCCCTTTTCCAGCTACGTCGGGAAAGGATTGCCAGCGTTCCCGTCCCATCCCAAGAGGAGGCGTTCTCCACATGAGAGTAGAGAGGAACTCCAGGGGTCGTGCCACCATTCCAAAAGACACCCAAATGTCTCAGTCCACTCCAGATAATCCTGATTTCCCTGCACTGCCTCCACTGTCATACCGAGGATTGTTTCACACCACGGTGGCAACTGTGACAGTACTGTGGCATCTCGAGGGAAAACCACAGATCCCTTGGTCAACTCGACAGGAAGCCTGACACTGCTGCTACAGCTCGGAAGGAAAGCAGAAGTGTACGTCTCCACTCGAGATGAGGCCTGATTCCACTGTGGAGACTCCAGAGGAACTCCAAGATCCATGTCAACACTGGAGAGGAAACCTTGTGTTCCGGCCTCAGCTCCAGACGAGGACTGGGACCCAGCATCATCTGGGGAGGAATCCATGAGGCACCTCACCACTGGCATGGAGACTGGCCGTTCCTGAGGCCACGGGGGGGAGTCCCTAAGCTCCCCATCCTAACTCGGGAATAACCTGCTTCAACTTGAGAAAAACCAGGAGATTCTCTCTTCCAGGCGAGATGATGACCTTGTCCACTGTGGCATCTCGGGGGAAAACAACCCTTCCTTCTTGAACCTCGAAAGGTTCCTTCACACCATTGCTGGGACTCAAGAATTTCCCCGACATACCCGTCTCCACTCGAGAGAAACACCGAGGGTCCCTCCACAACTCGAGGAGCCCCGTTTTCCCCTGCTCAGCTCCAGACGAGTGTCCCTTTCCCTGCTCCGTCGGGAAAGGATTGCCGGTGTTCCCATCGCATTCCACGAGGAGGCGCTCTCCACAGGAGAGTCAAGAGGAACTCCAGGGGTCGTGCCACCATTCTAAAGGAAGCCCAAATGTCTCCGTCCACTCCAGATGAACCTGATTTCCCTGCACTGCCTTGACTGTCACCCCGAGTATCGGCTCACACAACGGTGTCACATGTGACAGTCTTGCGGCACCAAGAGGGAAAGGCACAGATCGCTGTGTCAACTCGACAGGAAGACTGACACTGGTGCTACCACTCGGGAGGAAAGTGGACGTGCACGTCTTCACTCAAGACAAGGCATAACTCCCCTGTGGAGACTCTAAAGGAACCCCAAGATCCATGTCAGCATTGGAGAGGAAACCTCATATTATGGCCTAAGCTCCAGACGAGGAATTAGGACTCGTCACTATCTGGGAAGCAATCCTGAGACCCCCCTTGCGTGTGGCATGGAGACTGGCCTTTCCTGAGGCCACAGGGGGCGTCCCTAAGATCCCCGTCATTACTCAAGAGGAACCTGCCAGAACTTGAGAAAAACCAGGAGATTCTCTCCTCCAAGCGAGATGAGGCCCTTGTACGCTGCGGCATCTCGGAGGAAAACACCCCTTCCTTCTTGAACCTCAAAAGGTTCTTCACACATTGCTGCCACTCAAGAAGTTCCCAGACATCCCCATCTCCACTCGAGAGGAACACATTAGGTTCCACCACAACTCAAGAGGAACCCCGTTTTCCCCTGCTCAGCTCCATACGAGGGTCCTTTTCCTTGCTCCGTCGGGAAAGGATTACCGGTGTTCCTGTCACATCCCAAGAGGAGTCACTTTCCACAGGAGAGTCTAGAGGAATGCCAGGGGTCATGCCACCATTCCAAAAGAACCCAAAGTGTCTCAGTCCACTCCAGATGATCCTGATTTCCCTGCACTGCCTCTAATGTCACCCCCATTATCGGCTCAAACCACGGTGGCACGTGTGATAGTTCTGTGACACCTCAAGGGAAAACCACAGATCCCTGGGTCAACTCGACGAGAAGCCTGACACTGCTGTTGCAGCTCGGGAGGAAAGCGGACGTGCACATCTCCACTAGAAACGAGGCCTGACTCCACTGTGGAGACTCCAGAGGAACTCCAAGATCCATGTCATCACTGGAGAGGAAACCTCAGGTTCCAGCCTCAGCTCCAGATGAGGACCTAGGACCCGTCACGGTCTGGGGAGGAATCCCGTGAGGCCCCTNTGCACATCTCCACTAGAAACGAGGCCTGACTCCACTGTGGAGACTCCAGAGGAACTCCAAGATCCATGTCATCACTGGAGAGGAAACCTCAGGTTCCAGCCTCAGCTCCAGATGAGGACCTAGGACCCGTCACGGTCTGGGGAGGAATCCCGTGAGGCCCCTCACAACTCGCATGGAGACTAGCCATTCTTGAGGCCGCCAAGGGGGGCGATCCCTGAGGTTCCCATCGTAACTCGAGAGTAACCTGCCCCAACTCGAGAAAAATCAGATTTTCTCCTCCAGGCGAGATGAGGCCCTTGTCTGCTGAGGCATCTCGGGGGAAAACACCCCTTTCATCTTGAAACTCGAAAGGGTCCTTCACACCCTTGCTGTGACTCAAGAAGCTCCCCGACATAATCGTCTGCATGTGAGAAGAACACCGAGGGTCCAGCCACAATTCCAGAGGAGCCCCGTTTTCCCCCGCTCAGCTCCAGACAAGGGTGTAATTCCCTCCTCCATTGGGAAAGGATTTCCAGCGTACCTGTCGCATCCCAAGAGGAGGCATTGTCCACAGGAGAGTTAAGAGGAACTCCAGAGGTCGTGCCAACATTCCAAAAGACCCTCAAATGTCTCAGTGCTCTCCACATGAACCTGATTCCCGTGAACTGCCTTGGCTGTCACTCCGAGTATCGGCTCACACACACTGTCACGTGTGACAGCCATGAGGCACCTTGAGGGAAAGCCACAGATCTCTGTGTCAACTCGATGGGAAGCCTGACACTGCTGCTACAGCTCGGGAGGAAAGCAGAACTGCACGATTCCACTCGAGACGAGGCCTGACTCCCCTGTGGAGACTAAAGAGGAACCCAAAGATCCCTGCCAGTACTGAAGAGGAAACCTCAGGTTCCAGCCTCAGCTCCATACGAGGACTTAGAACCCAGCACCAACTGGGGAGGAATATCAAGAGACCCCTCGCAACTCGCATGGAAACTGGCCTTTCCTGAGGCCACAGTGGCGGGTTCCTGAGATCCCCATCGTAACTCAAGAGGAACCTGCTGCAACTTGAAAAAAACCAGGAGATACTCACCTCCAATCAAGATGAGGCACTTGTCCACTGTGGCATCTCGGGGGAAATCACCCCTTTCGTCTTGAACCTCGAAAGGTTTCTTCACACCCTTGCTGCGACTCAAGAAGTTCCTAGACATACCCGTCTCCACTTGAGAGGAACTCTGAGGGTCCTGCCACAACTCAGAGGAGCCCCGTTTTCCCTGCTCAGCTCCAGATGAGGGTTCCTTTCCCTGCTCCATTGGGAAACGATTCCTGGCATTCCCGTCACATTCAAAGAGGAGGAGCTCTCCACATGAGAGTCGAGAGGAACTCCAGGGTCGTGCCACCATTCCAAAGGACCCCCTGATGTCTCAGTCCACTCCAGATGAACCTGATTTTCCTGCACTGCCTCGACTGTCACCCTGAGTACCGGCTCACCCCACGTTGGCACATGTGACAGTCCTGTGGCACCTCGAGGGAAAACCACAGATCCCTGTGTCAACTCTACAGGAAGAGTGACACTGCAGCTACAGCTCGGGAGGAAAGCAGACGTTCACGTCTCCACTCTAGACGAGGCCTGAGTGCCCTCTGGACAATCCAGAGGAAACCAAAGATCCATGTCAGCACTGGAGATGAAACCTCAGGATCTGGCCTCAGCTCCGTATGAGGACTTAGGACCCGTCACTGACTGGGGAGGAATCCCGAGAGGCCCCTTGCAACTTGCATGGAGAATTGACTTTCCTGAGGCCATGGGTGTGGGGGGGTCACTGTGTTCCCCTCGTAACTTTAGAGGAACCTGCTGCAACTCGAGAAAAACCAGGAGATTCTCTCCTGCAGGTGAGATGAGGCCCTTGTCCGTTGCAGCGTCTTGGGGGAAAACACCCCTTCCCTTTTGAACCTCTAAAGGGGCCTTCACATCCTTGCTGTGACTCAAGAAGTTTTCAGACATACCCGTCTTCACTCAAGAGGAACACTGAGGGTCTCGTCACAACTCAACAGGAGCCCCGTTTTCCCCTGATCAGCTTCAGACAAGGGTCAATTTCCATGCTCCGTCAGGAAAGGATTCCCGGCATTCCCTTCGCATTCCAAGAGGAGGCTCTCTTCACAGGAGGATCGAGAGGAACTCCAACGGTAGTGCCACCATTTGAAAAGACCCCCAAATGTCTGAGTCCACTCCTGATGAACCTGATTTCCCTGCACTGACTCGACTGTCACCCCGAGTATTGGCTAACACCGCAGTGGCACGTGTGACAGCCCTGTGGTACAGCGAGGGAAAGCCACAGATCCCTGTGTCAACTAAACGGGAAGCCTGACACTGGTGCTACAGCTCGGGAGGAAAGCGAATGTGCACTTCTCCACTGGAGACGAGGCCTGCCTCCCCTGTGGAGACTCCAGAGGTACCCCAAGATCCCTGGCAGCACTGGAGCGGAAACCTCATGTTCCAGCCTCAGATCCATACGAGGACTTAGGACCCAGCACCGACAGGTGAGGAATCCCAGGAGAACCCTCACAACTTGCATGGAGACTGGCCTTTCCTGAGGCCACAGGGGCGGGTCCCTGAGGTCACCGTCTTAACTTGAGAAGAACCTGCCACAACTTCAGAAAAAACAGGAGATTCCGGCCTCCAGGCGAGATGAGGCCCTTGTCGGCTGCAGCGTCTCAGGGGAAATCACCCTTTCCCTCTTGAACCTCGAAAGTTTTCTTCACAGCCTTGCTGTGACTCAAGATGTTCCCCGACATACCCGTCTCCACTCGATAGAAACACCAAGGGTCCCGCCACAACTCAAGAGGAGCCCGTTTTCTCCTGTTCTGCTCCAGTCGAGTGTCCCTTTCCCTGCACGGAGGGGAAAGGATTGCCGGCATTCCCGTCTCATCCAAAGAGGAGGCGCTCTCCACAGCAGCGTCAAGAGGAACTCCAGTGGTTGTGCCACCATATTAAAAGACTCCCAAGTGTCTCAGTCCACTCCTGATGAACGTGATTTCCATGCACTGCCTCGACTGTCACCCAGAGTATTAGCTCACACATGATGGCACGTGTGACAGCCATGTGCCACCTCGAGGGAAAGTCACAGATCCTTGTGTCAACTCGACGGGAAGCCTGACACTGCTGCTACCACTCGGGAGGAAAGCTGACGTGCATGTCTCCACTCAAGACGAGGCCTGACTCCTCTGTGGAGACTCCAGAGGAACCCCAAGATCCATGTCAGCACTGGAGAGGAAAACTCAGGTTCTGGCCTCAGATCCAGACGAGGACTTAGGACCTAGCACCAACTGGGGAGGAATCCTGAGAGACCTCACGCAACTCACATGGAGACTGGCCTTTCCTGAGGCCAGAGGGGCAGGTCACTGAGGTCCCTGTTGTAATTCGAGAGCAACCTTGTGCAACTCGAGAAAAACCAGGAGATTCTCGCCTCCAGGTGAGATGAGGCCCTTGTCTGCTGTGGTGTCTCATGGGAAATCATCCCTTCCTTCTTGAACCTCGAAAGGATCTTAATACCTTGGCTGATACTAAAGAAGTTCCCAGACCTACCCATCTCTACTTGAGAGGAACACCGAGGGTCCAGCCACAACTCCAAAGGAGCCCTGTTTTCCCCTGCTCAGCTCCAGACGAGGGNGAGGGGAAAGGATTGCCGGCATTCCCGTCTCATCCAAAGAGGAGGCGCTCTCCACAGCAGCGTCAAGAGGAACTCCAGTGGTTGTGCCACCATATTAAAAGACTCCCAAGTGTCTCAGTCCACTCCTGATGAACGTGATTTCCATGCACTGCCTCGACTGTCACCCAGAGTATTAGCTCACACATGATGGCACGTGTGACAGCCATGTGCCACCTCGAGGGAAAGTCACAGATCCTTGTGTCAACTCGACGGGAAGCCTGACACTGCTGCTACCACTCGGGAGGAAAGCTGACGTGCATGTCTCCACTCAAGACGAGGCCTGACTCCTCTGTGGAGACTCCAGAGGAACCCCAAGATCCATGTCAGCACTGGAGAGGAAAACTCAGGTTCTGGCCTCAGATCCAGACGAGGACTTAGGACCTAGCACCAACTGGGGAGGAATCCTGAGAGACCTCACGCAACTCACATGGAGACTGGCCTTTCCTGAGGCCAGAGGGGCAGGTCACTGAGGTCCCTGTTGTAATTCGAGAGCAACCTTGTGCAACTCGAGAAAAACCAGGAGATTCTCGCCTCCAGGTGAGATGAGGCCCTTGTCTGCTGTGGTGTCTCATGGGAAATCATCCCTTCCTTCTTGAACCTCGAAAGGATCTTAATACCTTGGCTGATACTAAAGAAGTTCCCAGACCTACCCATCTCTACTTGAGAGGAACACCGAGGGTCCAGCCACAACTCCAAAGGAGCCCTGTTTTCCCCTGCTCAGCTCCAGACGAGGGTCCCCATCCCACATGGAGACTGGCCTTTCCTGAGGCCAGAGGGGCAGGTCACTGAGGTCCCTGTTGTAATTCGAGAGCAACCTTGTGCAACTCGAGAAAAACCAGGAGATTCTCGCCTCCAGGTGAGATGAGGCCCTTGTCTGCTGTGGTGTCTCATGGGAAATCATCCCTTCCTTCTTGAACCTCGAAAGGATCTTAATACCTTGGCTGATACTAAAGAAGTTCCCAGACCTACCCATCTCTACTTGAGAGGAACACCGAGGGTCCAGCCACAACTCCAAAAGAGCCCTGTTTTCCCCTGCTCAGCTCCAGACGAGGGTCCCCATCCCTGCTCCGTCGGGAAAGGATTCCTGGTGTTCCTGTCGCATCCCAAGAGGAGGTGCCTTCCACAGGAGTGTCGAAAGGAACACCAGGGGTCGTGTCACAATTCCAAAAGACCTCCAAATGTCTCAGTCCACTCCAGATGAACCTGATTTCCCTGCAATGCTTCCCCTGTCACCCCGAGTATCGGCTCACACCTCGGTGGCACATGTGAGAGCCCTGTGGCACCTCCTTAAAAAGACACAGATCCCTGTGTCAACTCGACGGGAAACCTGACATTGCTGCTACAACTCCAGAGGAATGGGGGCGTGCACGTCTCCACTCGAGACGAGGTCTGATTCCCCTGTGGAGACTCCAGAGGAACCCTAAGATCCATGTCAGCATTAGAGAGGAAACTTCAGGTTCCGTCCTCAGATTTAGACCAGGACTTAGGACCCGGCACTGCAGGGGAGGAATCCGGAGAGCATCCTCGCAACTCGCATGGAGACTGGCCTTACCTGAGGCCACGGGGCGGGTCCCTGAGGTCCACGTCGTAACTGGAGAGGAACCTGCTGGAACTCGAGAAAAACCATGAGATTCTCGCCTCCAGGCGAAATGAGGCCCTTTTCTGCTGCGGTGTCTCATGGAAAATCACCCCTTCCTTCTTGAACCTCGAAAAGGTCTTCACACCATTGCTGCCACTCAAGAAGTTCCTAGACATACCCATCTTCATTCGAGAGGAACACCTTGGTCCCGCCACAACTCAAGAGGAGCCCCGTTCCCCTGCTCATCTCCAGACGAGGGTCCCTTTCCCTGCTCCGTTGCGAAAGGATTGCCGGCATTCTTGCCGCATCCCAAAAGGAGGCGCTCTCCACATGAGAGTGGAGAAACTCCAAGGTTGGTGCCACCATTCCAAAAGACACCAAAATGTCTCAATCCACTCCAGATGAACGTGATTTCCATGCACTGCATTGACTGTCACCCCGAGTATCAGCTCACACTACGGTGGCACGTGTGACAGTCCTGTGGCACCAAGAAGGAAAGACACAGATCCCTGTGTCAACTCGACAGGAAGCCTGACACTGCTGCTACAGCTCGGGAGGAATGCGGACGTGCACGTCTCCACTCGAGATGAGGCCTGACTCCCCTGTGGAGATTCCAAAAGAACCCCAAGATCCATGTCAGCACTGGAGAGGAAACCTCAGGTTCGGGCTTCAGCTCCAGACAAGGACTTAAGACCTGTCACTGTCTGGGAAGGAATCCCCAGTAGCCCCTCGCAGCTCGCATGGAGACTGGCCTTTCATGAGGCCACACAGGCGGGTCCCTGAGTTCCACATCGTAACTTAAGAGGAACCTGACGCAACTCGAGAAAAACCAGGAGATTCTTGCCTCCAGGCGAGATGAGGCCCTTGTCCACTGTGGCGTCTCGGGGGAAATCACCCCTTCCTTCTTGAACCTCGAAAGGTTCCATCACACCCTTGGTGCAACTCCAGAAGTTCCCTGACATACCAGTCTCCAATCGAGAGGAACACAGAGGGTCCCACCAAAACTCAAAAGGAGCCCCGTTTCCCCTGCTCAGCTCCAGACGAGGGTCCCTTTCCCTGCTCCATTGGGAAAGCATTACCGGTGTTCCCATCATCTCCCAAGAGGAGGCACTCTCCACAGGAGAGTCTAGAGGAAATCCAGGGGTCGTGCCAACAATCCAAAAGAACCCAAATGTCTCTGTCCACCCCAGATGAAGCTGATTTCCTTGAACTGCCTCGACTCTCTCCCCGAGTATCGTCTCACACCAAGGTGGCATGTTTGATAGTCCTGTGGCACATCGAGGGAAAAACACAGATCCCTGGGTCAACTTGACAGGAAGCCTGACACTGCTGCTACAGCTCGGGAGGAATGCGGACGTGCACGTCTCCACTCGAGATGAGGCCTGACTCCCCTGTGGAGATTCCAAAAGAACCCCAAGATCCATGTCAGCACTGGAGAGGAAACCTCAGGTTCGGGCTTCAGCTCCAGACAAGGACTTAAGACCTGTCACTGTCTGGGAAGGAATCCCCAGTAGCCCCTCGCAGCTCGCATGGAGACTGGCCTTTCATGAGGCCACACAGGCGGGTCCCTGAGTTCCACATCGTAACTTAAGAGGAACCTGACGCAACTCGAGAAAAACCAGGAGATTCTTGCCTCCAGGCGAGATGAGGCCCTTGTCCACTGTGGCGTCTCGGGGGAAATCACCCCTTCCTTCTTGAACCTCGAAAGGTTCCATCACACCCTTGGTGCAACTCCAGAAGTTCCCTGACATACCAGTCTCCAATCGAGAGGAACACAGAGGGTCCCACCAAAACTCAAAAGGAGCCCCGTTTCCCCTGCTCAGCTCCAGACGAGGGTCCCTTTCCCTGCTCCATTGGGAAAGCATTACCGGTGTTCCCATCATCTCCCAAGAGGAGGCACTCTCCACAGGAGAGTCTAGAGGAAATCCAGGGGTCGTGCCAACAATCCAAAAGAACCCAAATGTCTCTGTCCACCCCAGATGAAGCTGATTTCCTTGAACTGCCTCGACTCTCTCCCCGAGTATCGTCTCACACCAAGGTGGCATGTTTGATAGTCCTGTGGCACATCGAGGGAAAAACACAGATCCCTGGGTCAACTTGACAGGAAGCCTGACACTGCTGCTACAGCTCGGGAGGAAAGCGGACGTGCACGTCTCCACTCAAGTCAAGGCCTGACTCCCCTGTGGAGACTCCAGAGGAACCCTAAGATCCATGTCAGCTCTGAAGAAGAAACCTCAGGTTCTGGCCTCAGAACCAGACGAGGACTTATGACCTAGCACCGACTGGGGAGGAATCCCGAGAGACCCCTCGCAACTCGCATGGAGACTGGCCTTTCCTGAGGCCACAGGGGGGTTCCTGAGGTCCCCGTCATAACTCGGGAGTAACCTGATGCAACTCGAGAAAAACCAGGAGATTCTCTCCTCCAGGCGAGATGAGGACATTGTCCACTGCGGCATCTTGGAGGAAAACACCCCTTCCTTCTTGAACCTCGAAAGGGTCCTTCACACCTTTGCTGTGACTCAAGAAGCTCCTCGACCTACCCATCTCCACTAGAGAGAAACACCGAAGGTCCCGCCACAACTCAAGAGGAGCCCTGTTTTCCCCTGCTCAGCTCCAGATGAGGATCTCGTTCCCTGCTCCGTTGTGAAAGGATTCCTGGCTTTCCCGTTGCATTCCAAGAGGAGGCGTTCTTCACAGGAGAGTTGAGAGGAAGGCCAGGGGTCGTACCACCATTCCAAAAGACCCCCAAATGTCTCAGTAGACTCCAGATGAACCTGATTTACAAGCACTGCCTCTACTGTCACCCCGAGAATCGGCACACAGTAGGTGGCACATGTGACAGCCCTGTCGCACTTCGAGGGAAAGCCACAAATCCTTATGTCAAATCGATAGGAAGCCTGAAACTGCTGCTACAGCTCAGGAGGAAACCAGACGTGCACGTCTCCACTCAAGAAGAGGCCTGATTCCTCTGTGGAGACTCCAGAGGAACCCCAAGATTCATGTTAGCACTGGAGAGGAAACCTCAGGTCCTGGCTTCAGCTCCAGAAGAGGACTTAGGACCCCGTACCGACTTGGAAGGAATCCCGAGAGACCCCTCGCAACTCGCATGGAGACTGTCCTTTCCTGAGGCCACAGGGACAGGTCCTTGAGGTCCCCGTCTTAACTCGAGAGGAACGTGCTGAAACTCGAGAAAAACCAGGAGATTCTCGCCTCCAAGAGAGATGAGGTCCTTGTTGGTGGTGGCATCATGGGGTAAATCACCCCTTCCCTCTTGAACTTCGAAAGGTTTCTTCATACCCTGCTGTGACTCAAGAAGTTCCCTGACATATCCGTTTCCACTCGAGAGAAACACCGAGGGTCCCGCCCCAACTCAAGAGGAGCCCCGTTTTCCCATGCTCAGTTCCAGACGAGTGTCCCTTTCCCTGCTCCGTTGTGAAAGGATTGCAGGCATTCCCGTCACATCCCAAGAGGAGGCGCTCTCCACAGGAAAGTCGAGAGGAACTCTAAGGGTCGTGCCATCATTCCAAAAGAAGCCCAAATATCTCAGTCCACTGCAGATGAACCTGATTTCCCTGCACTGCCTTGACGGTCACCCTGAGTATCGACTCACACCACGGTGGCATGTGTGACAGTCCTGTGGCACCAAGAGGGAAAGACGCAGATCCCTGTGTCAACTTGACAGGAAGACTGACACTGCTGCTATATCTCAGGAGGAAAGCGGACTGGCACGTCTCCACTCGAGACAAGCCCTGACTCCCCTGTGGACTCTAAGGGAACCACAAGATCCATGTCAGCACTGGAGAGGAAACCTCAGGTTCTGGCCTCAGCTCCAGACGAGGACTTAGGACACTCCTTATGTTTTTCTTTTCACTAATGATTCTGGAAGACTTAACATACGATTGATTTATACAGGTGGACCCCATGTAGGGTCTTGTGAACAATATATGCTTTAATCCTGCTTAACTCCTCAATATAATGTTTGCTTTTTCATGGTTTTAAAACGTCCGCCCTATCTCATGGTACCTGTAACTGTAGCCAGGTATTGGTATGATAACCATAGCCTAGCTGTGCTGCAACAGCTTCAAGAATTAATGTGGACACGACAGTTTGTGGGCTTCCTTATTTTGGGAATATCAGCTTTCATAACTGCAATTACTTCTGTTACTGTGGTGACATTATCATTGTCTCATCAAGTGCATACCGCCCAATATGTTGATACTGTATCCAAAACTGTTTCTTATTTGCTTTTTCATGGTTTTAAAACGTCCGCCCTATCTCATGGTACCTGTAACTGTAGCCAGGTATTGGTATGATAACCATAGCCTAGCTGTGCTGCAACAGCTTCAAGAATTAATGTGGACACGACAGTTTGTGGGCTTCCTTATTTTGGGAATATCAGCTTTCATAACTGCAATTACTTCTGTTACTGTGGTGACATTATCATTGTCTCATCAAGTGCATACCGCCCAATATGTTGATACTGTATCCAAAACTGTTTCTTTAACGTTGGTAACACAGGAAGTTATAGATAGGAAGCTAGAAATGAGGTTCGATGCCCTAGAAGAAGCAAGCAATAATGCATATTGGGACTGATTTACAGAGTCTGAAAGTAAAAATGGCTCTTTTATGTCATGCCAGCTACCGGTGGATATGTGTTACCTCCCTGAAAGTAAATGAGACAGATTTTGAATGGGAAAGAATTCAAAAATCATATTTTAGGTGTTTGGAACAGCTCAGATATTAGCTTAGACTTAGGGAAACTTCATGATCAGATTCAGACCTTTGAACAGTCCCAATTAGATTTTACCACTGCAGGAGAAGCCAATGACTTTTTCCACACCTTCTCTGATTTCATTTCTGGAAAGACTATTCTGTCTACTGTTTCTAGTTATGTCGCTGTGGGTGCTATAATCCTGCTCCTCGTAATCATTCTTCCTTGTATTGTCAGGATTCTTCAGCAGAACATTCAGAATCTCATGACAGAACTGTACCTGATTTAAAAAATAATAATAATAAACAAGTGGGAGATGCCAGAAGCTAGTGTGAGGAATCCCGCCTGTGACAAGTTCATGAGGAAGGAAGCCTGACAAAATGCAAGGACATGATCAGGCTTCAGGGTTTCCCCCTGGAATTTCTTCAGCGTGTACCCCAAAACCCAAAAAATCTGCCAGCTTCTGTACTCTGCTCTTCTGATATTTTCTGGAAAAAGTCAAATCAGGGATGTAGTCTTCTGCATTTGAAAGGGATGTTTTAGGTAAACCCTTCTGATAGCTCTTTAGCTTGCCTAACAGGTTCCCTGACCTCTTACAGCTTGTGAATTGCTTACAACCCCCAAACCATGAGAGGCACAAAGCTTAAAAGCGTCTTAAAAATACAGAGCCTTTTCTAAAGAGCTAAAAATCATATTGGTGACAGATTTTCAATGTTGACTCAATGATTGTTGCCCGGCCTTTATATTCTTTATCTTTTAGACACCTGGGAAGATGTTAATCAATGTAAACAGGATATGGAATAAGATATATATTAGTTTTTATGTTAGCAACACTAGACTTTTGAATTAATTACTTTTCTCTTTGTTATATATCACTGCACTTCTCTTGTTTCCTTGCTTTGTAAGAATGTAACTTTATTTAGTGCTTTCTGAGAGTGGCACCAACCTTTGGGAGGATTAACACAAATAAATCTTCTGCTTGACAAACCCTTATCAGAAAAAAGGCTGTACAATGTTAATTGTCCCTTTTTGCCAGAAGATGATGTAAATTACCTAAGACTTGTGTATACAACTAGGTATGCAGAGAGAAAAGCATGGTTTTGATGAGTCTGGGCTGCTAACACTGCAGAACTTTGTGTTATCCATTGACTTCTATGTATTTTCAAAAGTATAAAAAGGCCTTCTGAACAATAAAGGGTGGACCAGTTGCTCAGATCAGTCTCTTGGCCTAGTTTCTTGGGAATAGGGCTCCCCCTGTGTGTGTGTCTCTCTCTTTTTCTCCCTCTCCTTCCTTTTCCTCTTTACTCTAATTTCAGGCTGAATTCTCATCTGGAGCGGGACAGCTCATCAAGTCTACTTACTTTCCCTGGCTAGTAAGAAATGCGCGAATGGGAGCCTGAGGTGGGGCACCCTTCGATATTCAAGTGGACGCAGGTGACCCAACGTAGATGGTGCAAGCTCTTTGTCTGGAACTTTATTGGCCTTCCACGTAAGCCAAGTTTTTCAGCCTTCTTTCTCCACTTAATTTTCCTACTACACTATTTTGTTCAAATCTAATCTTATACTAATAAATAAATAAGTCTTTCTTTGCCAAAGCCGTCCCAGCTTCAAATGCCTGGATCCACCGGGGCTGGACCCAAGGACCCAAGATCCATGTCAGCACTAAGAAGAAATATCAGGTCTGGCCTCAGCTCCAGATGAGGACTTAGGAACCGGCACCTACTGGAGAGGTATCCCGAGAGGCCCCTCGCAATGCGCATGGAAACTGGCCTTTCCTGAGGCCACACAAGCGGGTCCCTGAGGTCCCCGTTGTAACTCGAGAGGGACCTGCTGCAACACGAAACAAACCAGGAGATTCTCCCCTCCAGGCAAGACAAGATTCTTGTCTGCTGTGGCGTCTCAAGGGAAATCACACCTTCCCTCTTGGACCAGGAAAGGGTCTTTACACCCTTGCTGTAACTCAAGAAGTTCTCAGACATACCCGTCTCTACTCGAAAGGAACACTGAGGGTCCCACCATAACTCAAGAGGAACTCCGTTTTCCCCTGCTCAGCTCCAGACGAGGGTCCCTTTCCCTGCTCAGTTGGGAAAGGATTCCCGGCGTTCCCATCGAATCCCAAGAGGAGGCATTATTCACAGGAGAGTTGAGAGAAACTCCAGGTTTCATGCCACCATTACAAAAGACTACCAAATGTCTCNCCCCTGCTCAGCTCCAGACGAGGGTCCCTTTCCCTGCTCAGTTGGGAAAGGATTCCCGGCGTTCCCATCGAATCCCAAGAGGAGGCATTATTCACAGGAGAGTTGAGAGAAACTCCAGGTTTCATGCCACCATTACAAAAGACCACCAAATGTCTCAGTCCAATACAGATGAACCTGATTTCCCTGCACTGCCTCGACTGTCACCCTGAGTATCGGCTCACACACTGTGGCATGTGTGACTGCCCTGTGGCAGCATGAGGAAAAACCATTGATCCCTGTGTCAACAAGATGGGAAGCCTGACACTGCTGCTACAGCTCGGGAGGAAAGCGGACGTCCACGTCTCCACTCGAGACGAGGCCTGACTCCAGTGTGGAGACTCCAGAGGAACACCAAGATCCATGTCAGCATTGGAGAGGAAAACTCACTTTCTGGCCTCAGCTCTAGACGAGGACTTAGGACCCGGAAACAACTGTGGAGTAATCCCGAGAGGACCCTCGCAACTCGCATGGAGACTGGCCTTTCCTGAGGCCAACGAGGCGAGTCCCTGATATCCCCATTGTAACTCGAGAGGAATCTGCTTCAACTCGAGAAAAAACAGGAGATTCTGCTCTCGAGGTGAGATGAGCCCCTTGTTGGCTGAGGCATCTCAGGGGATATCATCCATTCCCTCTTGAACCTCGAAAGGGTCCTTCACAAGCTTGCTGCAACTCAAGACGTTCCCAGACATAAACGTCTCCACTCGAAAGGAACCCCGAGGGTTCCACAACAACTCAAGAGGAGCCCCGTTTTCCCCTGCTCAGCTCCAGATGAGGGTCCCTTTCCCTGCTCCATCTGGAAAGGATTCCCGGGGTTTCTGTCGCATCCTAAGAGGAGGCGCTCTCCACAGAAGGTCGAGAAGAACTCCAGGGTTCGTGCCACCATTCCAAAAGAAACCCAAGTGTCTCAGTCAAAGACAGATGAACCTTATTTCCCTGCACTGCCTCGACTGTCACCCCGAGTTTCGGCTCACACCACAGTGCCATGTGTGACAGCCCTGTGGCACCTCGAGCGAAAGCCAGAGATCCCTGTGTCAACTCGATGTGAAGCCTGACACTGCTGCTACAGCTCGGGAGAAAAGCGGACGTGCATGTCTGCACTCGAGACGAGGCCTGACTCCCCTGTGGAGACTCCAGAGGAACCCCAAGATCCATGTCCGCACTGGAGAGCAAATCTCAGGTTCTGGCCTCAGGTCCAGATGAGGACTTAGGTCCCGGCACCGACTGTGGAGGAATCCAGAGAGTCCCCTGGCAACTCGCATGGAGACTGGCCTTTACTGAGGCCTCTGGGGTGGATCACTGAGGTCCCATCTTAACTCGAGAGGAACCTGCCACAGCTTGAGAAAAAACCTGGAGATTCTGCCCTCCAGGCGAGATGAGGTCTTTTTCCACTGCAGCGTCTCAGGGGAAATCACCCATTCCCATCTGAACCTCGAAAGGGTCCTTCATACCCTTGCTGCGATTCAAAAATTTCCCTGACATACTCGTCTCCACTCGAGAGGAACACCGAGGGTCCCACCACAACTCAAGAGGAGCCTCGTTTTGCCATGCTCAGGTCCAGATGAGAGTCCATTTACTTGCTCCACTGGGAATGTATTCCCGGCCTTCCTGTCGAATCCCGAGAGGAGTCGCTCTCCACAGGAGAGTTGAGAGGAACCCCAGGGGTCGTGCCACCATTCAAAAAGTCCACCAAATATTTCACTCCACTCCAGATGAACCTGATTGCCCTGCACTGCCTAGACTGTCACCACGAGTATCAGCTTATACCACGGTGGAACCTGTGACAGCCCTGAGGCACCTAGAGGGAAAGCCACAGATCCCTGCATCAACTCGATTGGAAGACTGACACTACTGCTACAGTTAGGGAGGGAAGCGGACATACACATCTCTATTTGAGACGAGGCTTGACTTCCCTTTGCAGACTCCAGAGGAACCCCAAAATCCATGTCAGCACTGGAGACCAAACCTCAGGTTCTGGCCTCAGATTCAGATGAGGACTTAGGACCCGGCCCCGACTAGGGAGGAATCCAGAGAGGCCCCTAGCAACTAGCATGGAGACTAGCCTTTCTCGCGTCCACAGGGGCGGGTCGCTGAGGTCCCCGTTGAAATTCGAGAGGAACCTGCTGGAACTCGAATAAAGCCAGGACATTCTCCCCTCCAGGCGAGATGAGGCCCTTGTACACTGAGGCATCTCAGGGGAAATCATCCCTTCCCTCTTGGACCTCGTAAGTGTCCTTCACAACCTTGCTGCGACTCACGAAGTTCCCCAACAAACCCGTCTCCACTCGAGAAGAACTCCGAGGCTCCTGTAACAACTCACGTGGAGCCCAGTTTTCTCCTGCTCAGCTCCAGATGAGAGACCCTTTCCCTGATCCATCAGAAAGGATTCCCGGTGTTTCCATCACATACCCAGAGGAGGCACTCTCCACAGGAGAGTCGAGAGGATCTCCAGGGGTCATGACACCATTCCAGAAACCCCCAAATCTCTCAATCCACTTTAGATAAACCTGATTTCCCTGCACTGCCTCGACTGTCACCCGGAATGCTGGCTCACGAAACTATGGCACATGTGACAGCCCTTGGCACCTCGAGAAAAAGCCTCAGATTCTGGTGTCAACTAGACGGGAAGCCTGACACTGCTGCTACAGCTCGAGAGGAAAGTGGACGTGAACATCTCGACTCGAGATGAGGCCTGATTCCCCTGTGGAGACTCCAGAGGAACCCCAAGATCCATGTCAGCATGGAGGGGAAACCTCAGTTTCTGGCCTCAGTTCCAGATGAGGACTGAGGTCCCGGCACTGACTGGGAGGAATCCCGAGTGGCCCCTCGCAGCTCCCATGGAGACTGGCCTTTCCTGAGGCCACAAGGGCGGGTCCCTAAGGTTCCCGATGTAACTTGAGAGGAGCCTGTCTGAACTCGAGAAAAATGAGGAGAATCTCCCCACCAAGCTACATGAGGCCCTTGTCCACTGGGGCATCTCAGGGGAAATCACCCCTTCCCTCTTGAACCTCAAAAGTGTCCTTCAGATCCTTGATGCAAATCAAGAAGTTTCCTGACATATCCGTCTTTTATTCGAGAGGAACACTGAGGGTCCCCCCACAAGTCAAGAGGAGCACCGTTTTCCCATTCTCTGCTCCAGATGAGGGTCCATTTTCCTGCTCGGTTGAGAAAGATTCCTGTCGTTCCCATCATATCCCCAGAGGAGGCACTCTCCACAGGAGAATCGAGAGGCATGCCAGGGGTCTTGCCACCATTCCAAAAGAACACCAAATGTTTCAGACCACTCCAGATGAACCTGAATTCCCTGCACTGCCTCGACTGTTATCCCGAGTATCGGCTCACACCTAAGTGCCCATGTGACAGCCCTGTGGCACATCAAGGAAAATCTTCAGAACCCTATGTCAACACAATGGGAAGCCTGACACGGGGGCTACAGCTCAGGTGGAAAGCCTGACACTGCTGCTACAGCTCAGTTTTCCCATGCTCAGCTCCAGATGAGGATCCCTTTTCTTGTTCCATCCCATCCCCAGAGGAGGCACTCTCCACATGAGAGTCGAGAGGAACTCCAGGGGCCATGCTATCATTCTGAAAGACTCCCAAATGACTCAGTCCACTCCAGATGAACCTGACTTCTCTGCACTGCCTCAACTTTCACACGGAGTATCAGCTCACACCACGATGGCACGTGTCGCAGCCCTGTGGCATCTCCAGGGAAAGCCACAGATCCCTCTGTCAACTCGATGGGAAGCCTGACACTGGTGCTACAGCTCGGAAGGAAAGCGGACATGCACGTCTCCACTCGAGACGAGGCCTGACTCCCCTGTGGAGACTCCAGAGGAACCCTAAGATCCATGTCAGCTCTGAAGAAGAAACCTCAGGTTCTGGCCTCAGAACCAGACGAGGACTTATGACCTAGCACCGACTGGGGAGGAATCCCGAGAGACCCCTCGCAACTCGCATGGAGACTGGCCTTTCCTGAGGCCACAGGGGGGTTCCTGAGGTCCCCGTCATAACTCGGGAGTAACCTGATGCAACTCGAGAAAAACCAGGAGATTCTCTCCTCCAGGCGAGATGAGGACATTGTCCACTGCGGCATCTTGGAGGAAAACACCCCTTCCTTCTTGAACCTCGAAAGGGTCCTTCACACCTTTGCTGTGACTCAAGAAGCTCCTCGACCTACCCATCTCCACTAGAGAGAAACACCGAAGGTCCCGCCACAACTCAAGAGGAGCCCTGTTTTCCCCTGCTCAGCTCCAGATGAGGATCTCGTTCCCTGCTCCGTTGTGAAAGGATTCCTGGCTTTCCCGTTGCATTCCAAGAGGAGGCGTTCTTCACAGGAGAGTTGAGAGGAAGGCCAGGGGTCGTACCACCATTCCAAAAGACCCCCAAATGTCTCAGTAGACTCCAGATGAACCTGATTTACAAGCACTGCCTCTACTGTCACCCCGAGAATCGGCACACAGTAGGTGGCACATGTGACAGCCCTGTCGCACTTCGAGGGAAAGCCACAAATCCTTATGTCAAATCGATAGGAAGCCTGAAACTGCTGCTACAGCTCAGGAGGAAACCAGACGTGCACGTCTCCACTCAAGAAGAGGCCTGATTCCTCTGTGGAGACTCCAGAGGAACCCCAAGATTCATGTTAGCACTGGAGAGGAAACCTCAGGTCCTGGCTTCAGCTCCAGAAGAGGACTTAGGACCCCGTACCGACTTGGAAGGAATCCCGAGAGACCCCTCGCAACTCGCATGGAGACTGTCCTTTCCTGAGGCCACAGGGACAGGTCCTTGAGGTCCCCGTCTTAACTCGAGAGGAACGTGCTGAAACTCGAGAAAAACCAGGAGATTCTCGCCTCCAAGAGAGATGAGGTCCTTGTTGGTGGTGGCATCATGGGGTAAATCACCCCTTCCCTCTTGAACTTCGAAAGGTTTCTTCATACCCTGCTGTGACTCAAGAAGTTCCCTGACATATCCGTTTCCACTCGAGAGAAACACCGAGGGTCCCGCCCCAACTCAAGAGGAGCCCCGTTTTCCCATGCTCAGTTCCAGACGAGTGTCCCTTTCCCTGCTCCGTTGTGAAAGGATTGCAGGCATTCCCGTCACATCCCAAGAGGAGGCGCTCTCCACAGGAAAGTCGAGAGGAACTCTAAGGGTCGTGCCATCATTCCAAAAGAAGCCCAAATATCTCAGTCCACTGCAGATGAACCTGATTTCCCTGCACTGCCTTGACGGTCACCCTGAGTATCGACTCACACCACGGTGGCATGTGTGACAGTCCTGTGGCACCAAGAGGGAAAGACGCAGATCCCTGTGTCAACTTGACAGGAAGACTGACACTGCTGCTATATCTCAGGAGGAAAGCGGACTGGCACGTCTCCACTCGAGACAAGCCCTGACTCCCCTGTGGACTCTAAGGGAACCACAAGATCCATGTCAGCACTGGAGAGGAAACCTCAGGTTCTGGCCTCAGCTCCAGACGAGGACTTAGGACCCGTCACCATCTGGGGAGGAATCCCGAGAGTCCCATTGCAACTCATGGAGACTGGCCTTTCTTGAGGCCACAGAGGGGGGTCCTTGAGGTCCCCATCGTAACTCGAGAGGAACTTGCCACAACTCGAGAAAATCCAGGAGATTCTCTCCTCCAGGCCAGATGAGGCCCTTGTTCACTGCAGTGTCTCGGGGGAAATCACCCCTTCCTCCTTGAACCCTTGCTGCCACTCAAGAAGTTCCCAGACATACCCGTCACCACTCGAGGGGAACACCTTGGGTCCCACCACAGCTAAAGAGGAGCCCCGTTTTCCCCTGCTCAGCTCCAGACGAGGGTCCCTTTCCCTGCTTTTTTGCAAAAGGATTCCAGGCGTTCCTGTCGCATCCCAAGAGGAGGCACTCTGAACAGGAGAGTCGAGAGAAACTCCAGGGGCCGTGCCACCATTCCAAAGACCCTCAAATGTCTCAGTCCACTCCAGATGAACCTGATTTCAATGCACTGCCTCGATTGTCACTCCAAGTATCGGCTCACACACGGTGGCACCTGTGACAGCCCTGTGGCACTTCGAGGGAAAGTCACAGATTCCTGTGTCAACTCAATATGAAGCCTGACACTGCAGCTACAGCTTGGGAGGAAACTGTATGTGCACGTCTCTACTCGAGACGAGGCCTGACTCTCCTGTGGAGACTCCAGAGGAACCCCAAGATCCATGTCTGCACTGGAGAGGAAACCTCAGTTTCTGGGTTTGGCTCCAGATGAGGACATAGGACCCAGCACCGACTGGGGAGGAATCTTGAGAGGCCTCTCACAACTCGCATGGAGACTGGCCTTTCCTGTGGTCACAGGGGCGGGTCCCTGCGGTCTCCATTGTAACTCTAGAGGAACCTGCCGCAACTCGAGAAAAATCAGGAGATTCTCCCCTCCAGGTGAGATGAGACCCGTGTCAGCTGCGGTGTCTTGGCGGAAATCATCCCTTCCCTCTTTAACCTCAAAAGGTTCCTTCACAACCTTGCTGTGACTCAAGAAGTTCCCCTACATACCCGTCTCCACTCAAGAGGAACTCCATGCCTCCTGCAACAACTCACGTGGAGCCCATTTTTCCCCTGCTCAGCTCCAGATGAGAGTCCCTTTCCCTGTTCCATCAAGAAAGGATTCCTGGTGTTTCAATCGCATCCCCAGAGGAGGCGCTCTCCACAGGAGAGTCAAGAAGATCTCCAGGGGTCGTGCCACCATTCCAAAAACTCCCAAATGTCTTAGTCCACTCGAGATGAACCTGGTTTACCTGCACTGCCTCAACTGTCACCCAGAGTACTGGCTCACACCAATGTGGCACGCATGACAGCCCTGTGGCATCTTGAGAGAAAGCCTCAGATTCCGGTGTCAATTTAATGGGAAGCCTGACACTGCTGCTACAGTACAGGAAGAAAGCAGAGGTGCACGTCTCCACTCGAGACGAGGCCTGACTCCCCAGTGGAGACTCCAGAGGAACCCCAAAATCCATGACAGTACTGGAGAGGAAACCTCAGGTTCCGGCCTCAGATCCAGACGCGGACTTAGGATCCAGCATCGACTGTGGAGGAATCCTATGAGGCCCCTCACAGCTTGCATGGAGACTGGCCTTTCATGAGGCCACAAGGGCGGGTCCCTAAGATCCCCGTCGTAAATCGAGAGGAACCTGTCTCAACTTGAGAAAAACCAGGAAAATCTCCCCTCCAGGCTAGATGAGGCCCTTGTTCACTGCAGTGTCTCGGGGGAAATAACTCCTTTCCTCTTGAACCTCGAAAGGGTCCTTCAGACCCTTGGTGCAACTCAAGAAGTTTCCCGACATACCCGTCTCCATTCGAGAGGAACACCGAGGGTCCCTCCACAAGTCAAGAGGAGCCCCGTTTTCCCCTGCTCTGCTCCAGACGACGGTCCCTTTCCCTGCTCCGTTAGGAAAGGATTTCTGTCGTTCTCGTCACATCCCCAGAGGAGGCACTCTCCACAGGAGAGTCGAGAGGCACGTCAAGGGTCTTGCCAACAATCCAAAAGACCCCAAATATCTCAGTCCACTCCAGATGAACCTGATTTCGCTGCACTGCCTCGGCTGTCCCCGCAAGTATCTGCTCAAACCATGGTGGGATGTGTGACAGCCCTGTGGCATCTCAAGGGAAACCAATATATCCCTGTGTGAACTTGACGGGAAGCCTGAAACTGCTGCTACAACTCAGGAGGAAAGTGGACGTGCACGTCTGCACTCGAGTCGAGGCCTGACTCCCCTGTGGAGACTCCAGACGAACCCCAAGATCAATGTCAGCACTGGAGACTAAAGCTCAGATTCCGGCCTCAGCTTCAGACAAGGACTTAGGACATGGCACTGACTGGAGAGGAATTCCGAGAGACCCCTTGCAACTCGCATGGAGACTGGCCTTTCCTGAGGCCACAGTGGCAGGTCAGTGAGGTCCCCGTCGTAACTGCAGAGCAACCTGGTGCAACTCGAGAAAAACCAGGAGATTCTCCCCTCCAGGCCAGATGAGTCCCTTGTGTGCTGCAGCATCTCGTGGGAAATCATCCTTTCCTTTTTGAACCTCGAAAGGGTCTTCACACCATTGTTCCCACTCATGGAGTTCCTAGACATACCCGTATCCATTCGAGAGGAACACCTTGGGTCCCGCCAAAACTCAAGAGGAGTCCCGGTTTTCCCCTGCTCAGCTTCAGATGAGAGTCCCTTTCCCTGCTCCATCGAGAAAGGATTCCCAGTGTTCCCGTCACATCCCAAAAGGAGGGGGTCTCCACAGGAGAGTCAAGAGGAACTCTAGGTGCCATGCCACCATTCCAAAAGACCCCCAAATGTCTCAGTCCTTTCCAGATGAAACTGAATTCCTTGCACTGCCTCGATTGTCACCCGGAGTATTGGCTCACACACGGTGGCACATGTGACAGCCCAGGGGCACCTCGAGGAAAGAAACAGATCCCTGTGTTAACTCGGCAGCAAGCCTGACACTGCTGCTACAGCAGGGGAGCAAAACAGAGGTGCACGTCTCTAATTGAGAGGAGGACTGACTCTCCTGTGGAGACTCCAGAGGAACCCCATGTCAGCACTGCAGAGGAAACCTCAGGTTCCGACCTCAGCTCCAGACGAGGACTAAGGATGCGGCACCAACTGTGGAGGAATCCCGAGAGGCCTCTGGCAAGTCACATGGAGACTGGCCTTTCCTGAGGCCACTCGTGCAGGTCCCTGTGGTCCCCATTGTAACTCGAGAGGAACCTGTCGCAACTCAAGAACAACCAGGAGATTCTCCCCTCCAGGCGAGATGAGGCCCTTGTCCACTGGGGCGTCTCAAGGGAAGTCACCCCTTCCCTCTTAACCTTGAAAGGGTCCTTCACACCCTTGCTGTGACTCAAGAAGTTCCCCAATATACCTGTCTTCAATCTAGAGGAACACGGGGTCCTGCCACAACTCAAGTGGAGCCCCGTTTTCCCCTGCTCAGCTCCAGATGAGGGTCCCTATCCCTGCACTTTCGGGAAAGTATTCCCGGTGTTCCCGTCGCATCCCAAGAGGAGGCGCTCTCCACAGGAGAGTCGTGAGGAACTCCAGGTGTCATGCCACTATTCCAAAAGACCCACAAATGTCTCGGTCCACTCCAGATGAACCTGATTTCCCTGCACTGCATGTACAGTAAACCCGAGGATTGGCTCACACCACAGTGGCATGTTTGACAGCCCTGTGGCAATTCGAGCAAAAGACTCAGATCGCTGTGTCACCTCGACGGAAAGATTGATACTGTTGCCACAGCTCAGTGGCAACATGCCTTCCATCTTGAAACTCGAAAGCGTTTTTAACACCTATGCTGCAAGTCAAGAAGTTCTCTGACATACCTTCTAGACTCGAGTGAAACAACAGGGTCCCTCCACAACTCAAGAGGAGCCCCGTTTCACTCTCCTCAATGCGAGATGACTGTATTTCCATGCTTCACTGAGACATGATCCCTGGTGTTCCGTTCACATCTCAAGTGGAGGCCTTCTCTACAGACATATCCATCTCCACTCGAGAGGAACACCGAGAGTCCCACCACAACTCAAGAGGAGCACCGTTTTGCCCTGCTCAGCTCCAGATGAGGGTCTTTTCCCCTGTTCGTCTGGAAACAGTTCCTGGCATTCCCATCGCATCCCAGAGGAGGTGTTCTCCACAGGAGAGTTGAGCGGAAATCCAGGTATCTTGCCACCATTCTAAAAGACCACAAAATATCTCAGTCCACTCCAGATGAACCTGATTTTCCTGCACTGCCTCGATTGTCACCCTGAGGATTGGCTGACACGATGGTGGCACGTGTGGCAGACCTGTGGCACCTCTACAGAAAGCCAAAAATCCCTGTGTCAACTTGAAGGGAAACCTGACACTGCTGCCAATGATTGGGAGGAAATTGGATGTGCACGTCTCCACTCGAGAAGAGGCCTGACTCCCCTGTGGAAACTCCAAAGGAACCTCAGCATCCATGTCAGTAGTGGAGAGGAATCCTCACGTTCTGGCCTCAAGTCTTGATGTGAGGACTTAGGACCCGGCACCGACTATGGAGGAATCCCAAGAGGCCCCTGGCAACTCTCATGGAGACTAGCCCTTCCTGAGGCTACATGATGGGTCCCTGTGGTCCCCATCATAACTCGAGAAAAACCTGCCACAACTCGAGAAAAACCAGGAGATCTGCCCTCCAGGCGAGATGAGGCCCTTGATCTCTGCGGCGTCTTGGGGCAAATCACCCCTTCCCTCTTGAACCTCAAAAGGGTCCTTCACACCCCTGCTGTGACTCACGAAGTTCCGCGACATACCCATCTCCATTGTAGAGGAACACCATGGATCCCAGCACAACTCAAGAAGAGTCCCGTTTTCCCTTGCTCAGCTTCAGATGAGAGTCCCTTTCCCTGATCTGTTGGGAAAGGATTCCCAGCGTTCCCGTCACATCACAAGAAGAGGCACAATTCACAGCAGAGATGAGAGGAACTCCAGGGGTCGTGCAACCATTCCAGAAGAAGACCCCCATATGTCTCAATCCACTTCAGATCAATCTAGTTTCCCTGAACTGCCTCGACTGTCACCCTGCGTGTTGGCTCACACCACGGTGGAACATGTGAAAGCCCTGTGGCACCTCGAGGGAAAGCCACAGATCCCTGTATCAACTCGACGGAAGCCTGACTGCTGCTACAGCTCGGGAGGAAAGTTCGCGTCTCCACAGGAGACAAGGCCTGACTCCTGTGTGGAGACTCAAGAGGAACCCTAAGATCCATATCAGCACTGGAGAGAAAACCTCAGGTTCTGGCCTCAGCTCCAGACGAGGACTTAAGACCCGGCACTGACTGGGGAGGAATCCCGAGAGGCCCCTTGCAACTTGCATGGAGACTGGCCTTTCCTGAGGCCACAGGGGTGGGTCCCCTTCGTACTTTGAGAGGAATCTGCCTCAACTCGAGATAAACCAGGAGATTCTCCTCTCAAGGCGACATGGGCCCTGTCTGCTGCGGCATCTCGGAGGAAATTATCCCTTCCAACTTGAACCTCGAAAGGGTCTTCATACCATTGCTGTGACTCAGGAAGCTCCCCAACATACCAGTCGCCCCTCGAGAGGAACACCGAGGGTCCCTCCACAACTTAGGAGAAGTCCCGTTTACTCCTGCTCAGCTCCAAATGAGGGTCCCTTTCCCTACTCCGTCAGGAAAGGATTCCCTGTGTTCCCGTCCCATCCCAAGAAGAGGCGCTCTCCACTGAATAGTCGAGAGGGACTCCAGAGGTCCTGCCACCATTCGAAAAAACCTCCAGATGTCTCAGTCCACTCCATATGAACCTGATTTCTCTGAACAGCCTCGACTGTCACCTGTGGTGTCTGCTCACACCACGGTGGCACATGTTACAGACCTGTGGAACCTCGAGGGAAAGCCACAAATGCCTGAGTCAACTCGACAGACACTGCTGCTACAGCTTGCAAGGAAAGTGGACATGCCCGTCTCCACTCAAAACGAGGCCTGACTCCCCTGTGGAGACTCCAGTGGAACACTAAGATCCATGTCAGCACTGGAGAGGAAAACTCACGTTCCAGCCTCACATCCAGACGAGGACTTAAAACCCGGCACCAAATGGGGAGGAATCCCCAGAGGCCCCTGTCAAGTCGCATGGAGACTGGCCTTTCCTGAGGCCACAGGGGCCGGTCCCTGAGGTCCCAGTCATAACTCGAGAGGAACCTGCCACAACTCGAGAAACACCAGATTCTCCTCTGCAGGCAAGATGAGCCTCTTTTCAGCTGCGGCATCTTGGGGGAAATCAACCCTTCCCACTTGATCCTCGACAAGGTGCTTCTCACCCTTGCTGCAACTCAAGAAGTTCCCCGACATACCTCCACTTGAGAGGAAAAATGAGGGTCCCACCACAACTAAAGAGGAGCCCCATTTTTCCCTGCTCAGCTCCAGATGAGGATCCCTTTCCCTGTTGTGTTGGAAAAAGATTTCTACCATTCCCGTCCCATCCCAAGAGGAGGCGCTCTCCACAGGAGAGGGGAGAGGAACTCCAGGAGTCATGCCAACATTCCAAAAGACCACCAAATGTCTCAGTCCACTCCAGAGAACCTGATTTCCCTGCACTGCCTCGACTGTCACCCCGAGTATCAATTTACACCTTAGTGGCACGTGTGACAACCCTGTGGCACCACGAGGGAAAGCCACAGATCCCTGTGTCCACTCAGCAGAAAGCCAGACACTGCTGCTATGGCACAGAAGAAAAACAGATGTGTATGTCTCCCTCAAGAAGAGGCCTGATTCCCATGTGGATACTGCATGGGTAACCCAAGATGCATGTGAGCACTGGAGAGAAATCCTCAAGTTCTGGCATCAGCTCCTAACAGGGACTTAGGAACTGGCACCGACTGGAGAGGATTCCAGAGTTTCCCCTTGTAACTCTCAAGGAAACTAGCCTTTCTTGAGGCCACATGAGCAGCTCCCTGAGGTCCCAGTCGTAATTTGCGAGGAACCTGCCGCAACTCGAGAAAAAGTGGCACGTGTGACAGCCCTGTGGCACCTCGAGGGAAAGACACAGATCCCTGTGTCAACTCGACGGGAAGGCTCACACTGTTGCTACAGCTCGGAAGGAAACCGGACGTGCATATCTCCACTCGAGATGAGGCATGACTCCCCTGTGGAGACTCCAGAGGAAACCCAAGTTCCATTTCAGCACTGGAGGGGACACCTCAGGTTCCGTCCTCTGCTGCAGACCAGGACTTAGGACCCAGCACAGACTGGAGAGGAATCCCGAGAGGCCCTTCACAACTCGCATGGAGACTGGCCTTTCTTGAGGCCACAGGGTCGGTCCCTGAGGTCCCCATCGTTACTCAAGAGGAACCTACTGCAACTCGAGTAACTCCAGGAGATTCTCCCTTCCAGGCGAGATGAGGCCCTTGACCGCTGTGGAGTTTCGGGGGAAATCAACCTTTCCCTCTTGAACCTCGAAAGGGTCCTTCACATCTTTGCTCTGACTCAAGAAGTTCCCCGACATACCAGTTTCCATTAGAGAGGAACACCGAGGGTCCCGCCAAAACTCAAGAGGAGCCCCGTTGTCCCCTCCTCAGCTCGAGATGAAGATTTCTTTCAGTGCTTCGTTGGGAAATGATTCGCGGCATTCCCGTCTCATCTCAGGAGGAGGCACTTTCAACAGGAAAGTCGAGAGGAACTCCAGGGGTCGTGCCACCATTCAGAAAAGCCCCCAAATGCCTCAGTCCACTCCAGATGAACCTGAATTCCCTGGAATGCCTCGACTGTCACACCGAGTATCGACTCCCACCACAGTGACAGCCCTGTGGCACCTCGAGGGAAAGCCATAGATTCCTGTATCAACTCGACGTGAAGCCTGACACTGCTGCTATGACCCAGGAGGAAAGCGGATGTGCATGTCTCCACACAAATCGAGGCCTGACTCCCCTATGGATACTCAGAGGAACCGCAAGATCCATGTCAGCACTGGAGAGGAAACCACAGGTCCCATCCTCAGCTCCAAACGAGGACTTAGGACCCGGAACTGAATGGAGAGTAATCCCGAGAGGCCCCTTGCAATTTGCATGGAGACATGCCTTCCCTGAGGCCATAGGAACGGGTCCCTGAGGTCCCCTTCATAACTTGAGAGGGACAGGCCACAATTCGAGAAAAACGAGGAGATTCTTCCTTGCAGGTAAGATCCAGCCCTTTTCCACTGTGGTGTCTCGAGGGAAATCACACCTTCCCTCTTGGACTTTGAAATGGTCCTTCACATCCTTGCTGCAACTCAAGAAGTTCTCCAACATATGCATCTCCACTAGAGAGAAATACCGAGGGTCCCGCCACAACTCAAGAAGAGCCCCGTTGTCCCCTCCTCAGCTCGAGATGAGGGTTCCTTTCCCTTCTTCTTCGTGAAAGAATTCCCAGCATTCCAGTCGCTTCTCAGGAGGAGCCTCTCTCAACAGGAAAGTCGAAAGGAACTCCAGGGGTCTTGTCACCATTCCAAAACACTACCAGATGTCTCAGTCCACTCCAGATGAACCTGATTTCCCTGCACAGCCTCGACTGCTACCCTGAGCATCGACTCACACCACGGAGGCACGTGTGACAGCCCTGTTGCACCTCAAGGGAAAGACAGTTCAATGTGTCCACTCGACGGGAAGCCTGACATTGCTGATACAGCTCGGGAGGAAAGCAGACGTGCATGTCTCCACTGCAAACGAGGCCTGACTGCCTTATGGAGAGTCTAGAGGAACCCCAAGAACCATGGCAGCACTGGAGAGGAAACTCAGGTCCCGGACTCAGCTCCAGACGAAGACTTAGGACCCGGTAGCAACCAGAGAGGAATACCCAGAGGCCCCTCACAACTCGCAGGGAGACTGGCGTTTCCTGAGGCTGCACGAGTGAGTCCCCGAGGTCCCTGTTGTAAATTGAGAGGCACCTGCCGCAACTCGAGAAAAACCAGGAGATTCTCTCCTCCAGGCAAGATGACGCCCTTTTCTGCTGTGGCGTCTCGAGGGAAATCACACCTTCCCTCTTGGACCTCAAAAGGGTCATTCACATCCTTGCTGCAAATCAAGAAGCTCCCCAACATAGCCGTGTCCCTCGAGAGGAACACCGAGGATCCTGCCACAACTCAACTGGAGCCCCATTTTCCCCTGCTTAGCTCCAGATGAGGGTCTGTTTCCCTGCTCGGTCGGGAAAGGATTCCCAGTGTTCCCGTCTCATCTCAAGAGGAGGCGCTCTCCACAGGAGAGGCAAGAGGAAATCCAGGGGTCGTGCCACCATTCCAAAAGACCCACAAAAATCTCACTCCACTCCAGATGAACCTGATTTCCTTCCACTGCCTCGACTGTCACCCCGAGGATCAACTCACACCATGGTAGAACGTGTGACACCCCTTTGGCACCTCGAGGGAAAGCCACAGATCCCTGTGTCAACTTGACATGAAGCCTCATACTGCTGCTACAGCTCAGGAGGAAAGCAGATGTTCATATCTCCACTTTAGATGAGACCTGACTCCCCTGTGGAGACTCCAGAGGAAACCCAAGTTCCAATTCAGCACTGGAGAGGACACCTCAGGTTCCGTTCTCTGCTCCAGACCAGGACATAGGACACAGCACCGACTGGTGAGGTATCCCAAGAGGCCCCTCGCAACTCGCATGGAGACTGGACTTTCCTGAGGCCACAGAGTCACTCCCTGAGGTTCCCGTCGTTATTCGAAAGGAACCTGCCACAACTCAAGAAACACCAGGAAATTTTCCCCTCCAGGTGAGATGAGGCCCTTGACCACTGCAGAGTCTTGGGGGAAATCAACCCTTCCCTCTTGAACCTTGAAAGAGTCCTTCACACACTTGCTCCAACTCAAGAACTTCCCCGACATACCAGTCTCCATTAGAGAGGAATACCGAGGGTCCCACCAAAACTCAAAAGGAGACCCGTTGTCCCCTCCTCAGCTCGAGATGAGGGTTTCTTTCAATGCTTCATTGGGAAAGGATTCGCAGCATTCCCATCTCATCTCAGGAGGAGGCGCTCTCAACAGGAAAGTCAAGAGGAACTCCAGGAGTCTTGCCACCATTTCAAAAGACCCCAATATGTCTCATTCCACTCCAGATGAACCTGAATTTCCAGCAATGCCTCGACTGTCACCCTGAGTATCGACTCCTACCACAGTGGCACGTGTGACAGCCCTGTGGAACAAGGAGGGAAAGCCAAAAATTCCACTGTAAACTCGATGAAAGACTGACACTGCTGCTACAGCTTGGGAGAAAGTGGACGTGCACGTCTCCACTCGAGGCAAGGCCTGACTCCCCTGTGGATACTCCAGAGGAACCCCGAGATACATGTCAGCATTGGAGAGGAAAGCTCAGTTCCAGGCCTCAGCTCCATACGAGGACTTAGGACACTTCACCGACTGGAGAAGAATCCTGAGAGCCCCCTCACAACTCACATCTAGACTGTCCTTCCCTCAGTCCACACAAATGGGTCTCAGTATTCCCAGTCATAACTCGAGAAGTATCTGCTGCAATTCGAGAAAAACCATGAGATTCTCCCCTCCAGACAAGATGAGGCCCTTTTCTGCTGCAGCTTCACGAGGGAAATCACACCTTCCCTCTTCGACCTCGAAAGGGTCATTCACACCCTTCATGCAACTCAAGAAGTTCTCTGACATACCCGTCTCCACTTGAGAGGAATCCCGAGGTCCCAGCACAATTCAGGAGAAACCCCATTGTCCCTGCCTTCACTCGAGATGAGGTTTCCTTTCCCTTCTTCGTCTGGAAAGGATTCCCGGCATTCCTGTCACATCTCAAGAGGAGGTGCTCTCAACAGGAATATTGAGAGGAACTCCAGGGATAATTCTACCATTCCAAAGACCCCCGAATGTCTCAGTCCACTCCTGATGAACCTGATTTGCCTACACTGCCTCGACTGTCACCCCAAGTATCGACTCACACCACTGTGGCACGTGTGACAGCCCTGTGACACCTCGAGGGAAAGCCACAGATCCCTGTGTCAACTCGATGGTAAGCCTGACACTGGTGCTACAGCTCGGGAGGAAAACGGACATGCATGTCTCCAGTCGAGACGAGGCCTGACTCCCTTGTGGAGACTTCAGAGGAACCCCAATATCCATGTCAATATTGGAGAGGAAACCTCAGGTTCTGGCCTCAGCTCCAGATGAGGACTTAGCACCCGGCACCCACTAGAGAAGAATCTTGAGAGTCCCCTCGCAACTCGCATGGAGACTTGCCTTCCTTAGGCCACACGAGTGGGTCCCTGAGGTCTCCATGTTTACTCGAGAGGGGCCTGCCACAACTAGAGAGAAACCAGGAGATTCTCCCCTCCAGGCACGATGAGGCCCTTTTCTGCTGTAGCATCTCGAGGGAAATTACGCCTTCCCTCTTGGACTCGAAAGGGTACTTCACACCTTTGCTGCAACTCAAGAAGATTCCTGACAAATTCGTCTCCAGGCAAGAGGAACACCAAGGGTCCCGACACGAAAGGGAGCCTAAGGTGGGGCACCGTTTGATATTCAAGTGGGCATCGTTGGCCCAACATAGATGGTGCAAGCTCCCTGTCTGGAAATCTATTGGCCTTCCCTGTAAGCCAAGTTATTTAGCCTTCTTTCTCCCCTTAATTTTCCTACTACACTATTTCTTCCTAATCTAATCTTATATTAATTAATAAGTAAGTAGGTTTTCCTCGCCAATGCCGTCCCTGCTTTGAATTCCCTGGATCCACCAGGGCTGGACCCCGGCAAGTGGCGCCCAGACCAGGCTATTCGAAGGTAGGTTCCCTGAGCAATTAGTGTCTTCAGCCCTATTGCCACCCTCTTAGAGCAAATAGGTCATCAGGTTTTCCTCGCCAATGCCGTCCCTGCTTTGAATTCCCTGGATCCACCAGGGCTGGACCCCGGCAAGTGGCGCCCAGACCAGGCTATTCGAAGGTAGGTTCCCTGAGCAATTAGTGTCTTCAGCCCTATTGCCACCCTCTTAGAGCAAATAGGTCATCAGCCCTATTGCCCAGAACAACTAGGGTCATCAGCCCTGTTGTTCCCCCAGTGTTGAGTTTGCGGGACATCTAGGACCCCATTCAGGGTACCGTAGACCCCCTGGTATGATAGACAGTGTGAGTAGGAGTGGGAAGTGTTGAAGTGTTTAAGAGAAACCTGATTCTCTAGAAAAAGATGCATGTCAGCACTGGAGAGAAAACCTCAGGTTCCGGCATCAGCTCCTCAAGGGGACATAGGAACTGACACCGACTGCAGAGGTTTCCTGAGATTCCCCTCTTAATTCTCAAGAAGACTGGACTTTTCTGAGGCCCCATGAGCATCTCCCTGAGGTCCCCGTCTTAATTCACGAGGAACATGCTGCAACTTCAGAAAAACCAGGAGATTCTCCCCTCTAGGCGAGAGGAGGCCCTTTTCTGCTGTGGCATCTCGAGTTAAATCACACCTTCCCTCTTGGACTTCGAAAGGGTCCTTCACACCCTTGCTGCAACTCAAGAAGTTCCCCGCCATATGCGTCTCCACTCGAGAGAAACATCGAGAGACACGGCACAACTCAAGAGGAGACCCATTGTCCCCCACTCAGCTTGAGATGAGGGTCGCTTTCCTGTTGCGTTGGGAAAGGATTCCCAATGTTTCTGTCGCACCTCAAGAGGAGGTGCTCTCAACAGGAAAGTCTAGAGGAACTCCAGAGGTCGTGACACCATTCCAAAAGTCCCCCAAAAGTCTCAGTCCACTGCACAAGAACCTGATTTCCCAGCACTGCCTCGACTGTCACCCTGAGTATTGACTCATACCACGGTGGCCCCTGTGACAGCCCTGTGGCACTTTGAGGGAAAGCCACAGACCCCCGTTTCAACTCGATGGGAAGCATGACACTGCTGCTAGAGCTCGGTGGGGAAGTGGATGTGCATATCTCCACTTGAGAGGAGGCCTGACTCCCCTGTGGAGACTCCAGATCCATGTCAGCACTGGAGAGAAAACCTCAGGTCCCGGCCTCAGCCCCAGACGAGGACATAGCACTTGGCACCGACTGGAGAGGAATCCTGAGAGGCCCCTCACACACGCATGGAAACTGGCCTTTCCTGAGGCCACACGAGCTTGTCCCTGAGGTCCCCATTGTAATTCGATAGGGATCTGTGCAACTCGAAAAAAAAAAAAAAAGAAGATTCTCCCCTCCAGGAGAGATGAGGGCCTTTTCCGCTGCAGTGTCTCGAGGGAAATCACACCTTCCCTCTTGGACCTTGAAAGGGTCTTTCACACCCTTGCTTCAACTCAAGAAGTTCCTCGCCATTTCCGTCTCAAATAGAGAGGAACATCGAAGGTCCCGCCATAACCCAAGTGGAGCCCTGTTGTCACCTCCTCAGCTCGAGATGAGGCTTCCTTTCCCTGCTTTGTCGGAAAGCATTCCCGCCATTCCCGTCCCATCTCAAGAGGAGGTGATCTCAACAGAATGTCGAGAGGAACTTCAGGGATCTTGCCACCATTCCAAAAGATACATGAATGTCTCAGTCCACTCCAGATGAACCTGATTTCCCTGCACTGCCTCGACTGTCATCCCGAGTATCGACTCACGCCACAGTTGCACGTGTGACAGAACCTGTGCCACCTCGAGGGAAAGACACAGATCCCTGTGTCAACTCGACAAGAAGCCTGACACTGCTGCTACAGCTGCTACAGCTCATTGGAAAGCTGTCTTGCATGTCTCCATTCGAGACAAAGCCTGACTCCCCTCTGGAGACTCCAGAGTAAACCCAAGATCCATGTCAGCACTGGAGAGGAAACATCAGGTTCTGGCCTCTGTTCGAGTCGAGGGCTTAGGACATGGCACCGACTGGAGAGGAATCCTGAGAGGCAACTCGCAACACGCATGGAGACTGGCCTTTCCTGAGGCCACAAGAGCAGGTCCCAGAGGTCCCCATTGTAACTCGAGAGGGACCTGCCACAACTCGAGAAAAACCAGAAGATTCTCCCCTCCAGGCGAGATGAGGCCAGTTTCCACTACGGTGTTTCGAAGGAAATCAAACCTTCTCTATTGGACCTCAAAAGGTTCCTTCACACCCTTGCTGCAACTCAAGAAGTTCCCAGACATACCCTTCTAAACTCAAGAGGAAAACCAAGGGTCCTGCCACAACTCAAGAGGAGCCCCATTGTCCTCTCCTCAGCTCGAGATGAGACCTCCTTTCCCTGTTTGGGAGGGAACGGTTTTCCCACATTCCCATCACATTTCAAGAGGAGGCACTCTCAACATTAAAATCGAGAGGAAATCCAGGGGTTGCGCCAGCATTCCAAATGACACCCAAATGTCTCAGTCCACTCCAGATGAACCTGATTTTCCTGCACTGCCTCAATTATCACCCCTAATATCAACTCACACCACTGTGGCACGTGTGACAGCCTTGTGGCACCTCAAGGGAAAGCCACAGATCCCTCTGTCAACTCGACGGGAAGCCTGACAGTGCTGCTACATCTCAGGAGGAAAGCGGACGTGCATGTTTCCACAGGAGACTAGCCTGACTCCCCTTTGGAGACTCCAGAGTAATCCTAAGATCCTTGTCAGCACTGGAGAGGAAACCTCAGGTTCCGTCCTCAGCTCCAAAGGAGGACTTAGGACCTGGCACTGAATGGAAAGGAATCCCAAGAGGCCCCTCACAAATCGCATGGACACTGGCCTTACCTGATGCCAAACGAGCAGGTCCCTGAGGTCTCCATCGTAACTCGAGAGGGACCTGCCACAACTCAAGAAAAACCACGAGATTCTCCCCTTTAGGTGAGATGAGATCCTTTTCTACTGTGGCATCTCATGGGAAATCACACGTTCCCTCTGGGACCTAACTGAATGGAAAGGAATCCCAAGAGGCCCCTCACAAATCGCATGGACACTGGCCTTACCTGATGCCAAACGAGCAGGTCCCTGAGGTCTCCATCGTAACTCGAGAGGGACCTGCCACAACTCAAGAAAAACCACGAGATTCTCCCCTTTAGGTGAGATGAGATCCTTTTCTACTGTGGCATCTCATGGGAAATCACACGTTCCCTCTGGGACCTCCAAAGGGTCCTTCATACACTTGCTGCATCTCAAAAAGTTCCCTGACATACATGTCTTTACTCGAAAGGAACACCGAGGGTCCCACCACATCTCAAGAGGAAACCCATTGTCCCCTCCTCAGCTTGAGATGAGACTTCATTTCCCTGCTTCCTCGGGAAAGGATTCCCAGAGTTCCTGGCGCATCGTAACAGGAGGCACTCTGAACAGGAAAGTGGAGAGGAACTCCAGGGGTAGTGCCACCATTTCAAAAGATCCCCAAATGTCCAAGTCCACTCCCGATGAACCTGATTTCCCTGCACTGCCTCGACTGCCATCCTAAGTATCGACTCACAACATGTTAGCACTTGTGATAGCCCTGTGACACCTGGAGGGAAAGCCATAGATCCCTGAGTCAACTCAATGAGAAGCCTGACACTGCTGTTACACCCCAGGAAGAAAGTGGATGTGCAGGTCTACACTGGAGACAAGGCCAGTGGAGACTCCAGAGGAATCCCAAAATCCATGTCAGCACTGGGGAGGAAAACTCAGGTTCCAGCCTCAGCTCCAGACTAAGACTTCAGAACTGGCACCGACTGGAGAGGAATCCTGAGAGGCCCCTAGAAACTTGCATGGAGATTAACCTTTACATAAGCTAAATGAGCCCTGCCACAACTCGAGAAAAACCAGGAGTTTCTCCCCTCCAGGCGAGATGAGGCCCTTTTCCTCTGTGGAGTCTCAAGGGAAATCACACCTTCCCTCTTGGACTTTGAAAGGGTCCTTCACACACTTGCTGAAACTCAAGAAGTTCCCTGACATACTCGGCTCCATTCAAAACGAACAACAAGGCTCCTGCCACAACTCAAGACGAGCCCCGTTGTCCCCTCCTCAGCTGGAGATGAGGGTTCCTTTCCCTGCATCGACGGAGAAGGATTCCCGGTGATCTCGTCGCATCTCAAAAGGAGGTGCTTTCAACAGGAAAGTTGAGAGAAACTCCAGGGGTCCTGCCACCATTCCAAAACACCCCAAATGTCTCAGTCCCTCTAGATAATGTTGATTTCTCTGCACTGCCTCGACTCTCACTTCGAGTATTGACTCATGCCATAGTAACACCTGTGACAGTCCTGTGGCACCTCGAGGGAGAGACACAGATCCCTGTGTCAACTTGATGGGAATTCTGACACTGCTGCTACTGCTCGGGAGGAAAGCGGACGTGCATGTCTCCACTCGAGTCGAGTCCCTACTCCCCTGTGGAGACTCCAGAGGAATCCCAAGATCCATGTCAGCACTGGAAAGGAAATCTGAGGTTCCAGCCTCAGCTCAAGACGCAAACATAGGACGCGGCACTGACTGGAGAGGAATCCCTAGAGGCCCCTAGCAACTCGTATGGTGACTGGCCTTTCCTGAGGCCACACGAGTGGGTTCCTTTCGTCCCCATCGTAACTCGAGAGGGACCTGTGACAACTTAAGAAAAACCAGGAGATTCTCCCCTCCAGGCGAGATGAGGCCCTTTTCGACTGTGGCTTCTCAAGGAAAATCACAACTTCCCTTTTGAACATCGAAAGTGTCCTTCACACCCTAGCTGCAACTCAAGAAGTTCCTCAACATACCCGTCTCTATTCCAGAGGAACACCAGTGGTCCCACCACAAATCAATAGGAGCCCCGCTGTCCCCTCCTCAGCTCGAGATGAGGCTTTCTTTGACTGCTTCATAGCTAAAGCATTCCTGGTCTTTCCATCACATCTCAAGAGGAGATGCTCTCAACAAGAATGTCAAGAGGAACTCCAGGGCTCTTGCCACCATACCAAAAGACCACCAAATGTCCAGTCCAGTCCAGATGAACATAATTTCCCTGCACTACCTCGACTAGCACCCCGAGTATTGACTCACACCATGGTGGCACGTATGACAGCCCTGTGGTGCCTCGAGGGAAAACCACAGATCCCTTTGGAAACTCGATGGGAAGACTGACACTGCTGCTACTGCTCAGGAGGAAAGTGGACGTGCATGTCTCCACTCGACACGAGGCCTGACTCCCATGAGGAGACTCCAGAGGAAACCCAAGTTTCATGTCAGCACTGGAGAGGAAACCTCAGGTTCCTGCCTCAGCTTCAGACGAGGATTTAGGACCCCACACCGCCTAGAGAGGAATCCCTAGAGGCCTCTAGCAACTCGCATGGAGACTGGCCTTTCCTGAGGCCACAAGAGCAGGTCCTTGATGTCGCCATCGTAACTCAAGAAGGACCTGCTGCAACTCGAGAAAAACCAGGAGATTCTCCCCTACAGGCGAAATGAGACCGTTTGCCGCTGCGGCATCTCGAGAGAAATCACAACTTCCTTCTTGAACTTCCAAAAGGTCATTCACACCCTGGCTGCAACTTAAGAAATTCCTCGACATACCCAACTCCATGCAAGAGGAACACCGAGGGTCCCGTCACAACTCAACAGAAGCCTTGTAGTCCCCTCCTCAGCTCGAGAGGTGGGTTCCTTTCCCTGCTTCATCAGAAAAGGATTCCCGGCATTCCCGTCACATCTCAAGAGGAGGTGCTCTCAACAGGAGTGTCAAGAGGAACTCCAGGGGTCGTGCTACCTTTCAAGAAGACCCCCAAATGTCTCAGTCCACTCCAGATGAACCTGATTTCCCTGCACTGCCTTGATTGTCAGCCCGAGTATCGACTCACACCATGGTGGCACATGTGACAGCCTTATGGTACCACAATGGAAAGCCACAGATTGCTGTTACAACCCGTCAGGAAAACTGACACTGCTGGTACAGCTCGGGAGGAAAGCGGAGGTGCATGTGTCCACTCGTGACGAGGCCTGACTCCCCTGTGGAGACTCCGGAGGGATACCAAGATCCAAGTGAGCACTGGAGAGGAAACCTCAGGTTCTGGCTTCAGCTGCAGACGAGGACTTAGGACCCGGCACCAATTGGAGAGGAATCCCAAGAGGCCCCTCGCAACTCGCATGGAGACAGGCCTCTCCTTAGGCCACTCAAGTGGTTCCCCGAGGTCCCCGTTATAACAAGAGAGGGATCTGCCGCATCCCAAGAAAAACCAGGAGATTCTCCCGGCCAGGCGAGATGAGTCCCATTTCCGCTGAGGCGTCTTGATGGAATTGACACCTTCCCTCTTGCACCTCAAAAGGGTCCTTCACCCCACTGCTGCAACTCAAGAAGTTCCCTGACATGTCGAGAGGAACACCGAGGGTAATGCCACAACTCAAGAGTTGCCCTGTGGTCCCCTCCTCAACTCGAGATGAAGTTTACTTTCCCTGTTTCTTCGGGAAAGGATTCTTGATATTCCCGTTGCATTTTAAGAGAGGCACTCTCAACAGGAAAGTCGAGAGGAACTCCAGGAGTCGTGCCACCATTTCAAAGGATCCCCACATGTTCAAGTCTACTCCCGATGAACCTGATTTCCCTGCACTGCCTTGACTGTCATCCTGAGTATTGACTCACAACACTTTAGCACTTGTGACAGCCCTGTCGCACCTGGAGGGAAAGCCATAGATCCCTGCGTCAACTCGATGAGAAGCCTGACACTGCTGTTACACCCTGGGAAGAAAGTGGATGTGCAGTTCTACACTGGAGATGAGGCCTGATTTCCCTGTGGAGACTCCAGAGGACACCCCAAGATCCATGCCAGCACTGGGGAGGAAAACTCAGATTCCGGGCTCAGCTCCAGACTAAGATTTCGGACCTGGCACCGACTGGAGAGGAATCCTAAGAGGCCCCTAGAAACTCGAATGGAGACTGACCTTTACAGAGGCCACACATGCGGGTTCCTTTTGTCCCCATTGTAACTCAAGAGGGACCTGCCACAAATTGAGAAAAACCAGGATATTCCCCCTTCCAAGCGAGATGAGGCCCTTTTCTGCTGTGGCATCTCAAGGAAAATCACAACTTCCCTCTTGAACTTTGAAAGGGTCCTTCACACCCTAGCTACAACTAAAGAAGTTCCCCGACATACCCATCTCTATTCGAGAGGAACACCAAGGGTCCCGCCACAAATCAATAGGAGTCCCGCTGTCCTCTCCTCATTTCGAGATGAGGCTTTCTTTGCCTACTTCGTAGCAAAAGCATTCCCGGCCTTCCCGTCGCATCTCAAGAGGAGACGCTCTCAGCAAGAATGTCAAGAGGAACTACAGGGCTCGTGCCACCATACCAAAAGACCACCAAATGTCTCAGTCCACTCCAGATGAACCTGATTTCCCTGCACTGGTTGGACAGTAACCCTGAGTATTTACTCACACCATGGTTACACGTGTGACATTCCTATGACACCTCGAGTTAAAGCCACAGATCCCTGTATCAACAGGATGGGAAAACTGACACTTCTGCTACAGTTTGGGAGGAAAGCGGACGTGCATGTTTCCACTCAAGACGAGGCCTTACTACCCTGTGGAGACTCCAGAGAAAGCTCAAGATCCATGTCAGAACTGGAGAGGAAACCTCAGAATCTGGTCTCAACTCCAGACGAGGAATTAGGACCCCACACTGACAGGAGACGAATCCAGAGAGGCTCCCCGCAACTCACAAGGAGACTGGCCTTTCATGAGGCCACATGAGCAGGTCCCTGAGGTCCCCTTCGTAACTCGAGAGAGACCTGCAGTAACTGGAGAAAAACCAGGAGATTCTCTCCTCCAGCAGAGATGAGGCCCTTTTCCTCTGTGGTGTCTTGAGGGAAATCACATCTTCCCTCGAATCTCGAAAGGTTCCTTCACACCCATGCCGCAACTCAAGAAGTTCGCTGACATACCCGTCTTCACTCAAGAGGAACAATGAGGGTCCTGCCAAAACTCAAGAGGAGCTTTGTTGTCCCCTCCTCAGCTCGAGATGAGGCTTCCTTTCCCAGCTCCATAGGGCAAGGATTCACGGCGTTCCTGTTTCATCTCAGGAGGAGGTGCTCTCAACAGGAAAGTCGAGAGGAACTCCAGGGGTTGTGCCACCTTTCCAAAAGACCCCAAATGTCTCAGTCCACTCCAGATGAACCTGATTTCCCTGCACTGCCTCGGTGGTCACCCCGAGTATCTACTCACACCATGGTGGCACATTTGACAGCCCTTTGGCACCTCGAGGGAAAGCCACAGATCCCCATGTCAACCGGACGGGAAAACAGACACTGCTGCTACTGTTAAGGAGGAAAGCAGATGTGCACGTCTCCAACGGAGACGAGGCCTGACTCCCCTGTGGAGACTGCAGAGGAACCCCAAGATCCATGTCAGCACGGGAGAGGGAACCTCAAGTTTTGTCCTCAGCTCCAGACGAGGACATTTGACCCGGCACCAACTGGAGAGGAATCCCGAGATGCCCCTCGCAACTCGCATGAAGACAGGCCTTTCCTGAAGCCACACGAGTGGGTCCCTGAGGTCCCCATCTTAATTCAAGAGGGACCTGCTGCAACTCGAGAAAAACCAGGAGTTTCTCCCCTTCAGGAGAGATGAGGCCTTTTTCCACTGCGGTGTCTCAAGGGAAATCACACCTTCTCTCTTGAACCTTGAAAGTGTCCTTCACACGCTGGGTGCAACTCAAGAAGTTCCCCGACATACCCGTCTCCAGTCCAGAGGAACAACGAGTGTCCCTCCACAACTCAAGAAGAACCCCAGTGTCCCCTTCTAAGCTTGAGATGAGGGTTCCTTTCCCTGCTTCATCGGGAAAGGATTCCTGGCATTCCCATCACATTTCAAGAGGAGGCACTCTCTACAGGAAAGGCAAGAGGAACTCCAGGGGTCATGCCACCATTCCTCGAGACCCCCAAATGTTTCCATCCAGTCCAGACGAACCTGATTTCCCTGCACTGCCTCGACTGTCACCCCGAGTCTTTACTCACATCATGGTGACACGTGTGACAGCCCTGTGGCACTTCAATGGAAAGCCACAGATCCCTGTGTCAATTCATCAGGAAGCTTGACACTGCTGCTACAGCTCCAGAGGAAAGCGGACGTGTATGTTTCCATGTGAAACGAGGCCTGATTCCCCTGTGGAGACTCCAGAGGAACCCCAAGATCCACGTCAGCACTGGAGAGGAAAACTCAGGTTCCGGCCTCAGCTCCAGTCGAAGACTTCAAATCTGGCATCGACTGGAGAGGGATCCCAAGAGGCCCTTCGCAACTGACAAAGAGACTGGCTTTTCCTGAGGCCAAACTAGAGGCTCCCTGAGGTCCCCGTTTTAACTCTAAAGGGACCTGCTGCAACTCTAGAAAAACCAGGAGATTCTCCCCTCCAGGCATGATGAGGTCCTTTTCGGCTGTGGCGTCACGAGGGAAATCACACTTTCTCTCTTGGACCTTGAAATGAACCTTCCAACCCTTGCTGCAATTCAAGAAGTTCCCCGACATGCTATCTCCACTTGAAAGGAACACCAACGGTCCCGTCACAACTAAAGAAGAGCCTTGTTGTCCCCTCCTCAGCTCTAGATGAAGGTTCCTTTCCTTCTTCATTGGGAAAGGATTCCCAGCATTCCCGTCGCATCTCAAGAGGAGGTGCTCCCTACCGAAAAGTCAAGAGGAACTCCAGGGGTGGTGCCACCATTCCAAAAGACACCCAAATGTCTCAGTCGACACCAGATGAACCTGCTTTCCTTGCACTGCCTCGGCTGTCACTCCGAGTATCGACCCACTCCATGGTGGCACGTGTAACAGCCCTGTGGCACTTCGAGGGAAAGCCAAAGATTCCAGTGTCAACTCGATGGGAAGCCTCAAACTGCTCCTATAACTCAGGAGAAATGTGGATGTGCATGTCTCCATGTGAGATGAGGCCTGACTCCCCTGTGGAGACTCCAGAGGAACCCCAAGATCCATGTAGGCACTGAAATGGAAAATTAGGTTCCAGGACTCAACTCCAGACGAGGACTTAGGACCCGGCACTGACTGGAGAGGAATCCCGAGAGGCCCCTCGCAACTCGCATGGAGACTGGCCTTTCCTTAGGCCACAAGAGCGGGTCTCTGTTGTCCTCGTAGAATCTCGAGAGGGACCTGCTGCAACTCGAGGAAAACCAGGAGATTCGCCCCTCCAGGCGTGATGAGTCCCTTTTCTGCTGTGGCATCTCTAGGGAAATCACACCTTCCCTCTTGGACCTCAAAAAGGTCATTCACACAATTGCTGCAACTCAAGAAGTTCCCCGACATACCCATCTTCACTTGAGAGGTACACCGATGATCCTGCCACAACTCAAGAGGAGCCCCGTTGTCCCCTCCTCTGCTCGAGATGAGGGTTCTTTTCCTGCTTCTTTGGGAAAAGATTTACGGTGTTCCCGTTGTAACTCAAGAGGATTCACTCTCTAAAGGAAAGTCGACAGAAACTCCAGGTGTCGTGCCACCATTCCAAAAGACACCCAAAAGTCTCACTTCACTCCAGATGGACCTGATTTCCCTATAATGCCCTGATTGTCACCCCGAGTATTAACTCATACCACTGTGGCATGTATGACAGCCTTGTGGCCCCTCGAGGGAAAGACACAGATCATTGTGTCAACTTGAAGGGAAGTCTGAAACTGCTGCTACACCTCGGGAGGAAAGCAGATGTGCATGTCTCCATGAGAGACAAGGCCTGAATCCCCTGTGGAGACTCCAGAGGAACCCCAAGATCCATGTAGGCACTGGAAAGGAAAACTAGGTTCCAGGAGTCAACTCCAGACGAGGACTTAGGATACGGCACTGACTGGAGAGGAATCCCGAGAGGCCCCTCGAAACTTGCATGGAGACTGGCCTTTCCTGAGGCCACAAGAACAAGTCTCTGATTTCCCCATCCTAACTTGAGAGGGACCTGATGCAACTCGAGAAAAACCAGGAGATTCTCCCCTCCAGGCGAGATGAGGCCCTTTTGCCCTGTGGCGTCTCGAAGGAAATCACACCTTCGCTCTTGGACCTGGAAAGGCTCCTTCATACCCTTGCTGCAACTCAAGAAGTTCCCCGACATACCCGTCTCCACTTGAGAGCAACACCGAGGGTCCTGCCACAACTCAAGATGAGCTCCGTTGTTCCCTCCTCAGCTCGAGATCAGGGTTCCTTTCCTTGCTTAGTCGGGAAATGATTCCCGATGTTCCCTTCATATCTCAAGAGGAGGCACTCTCAACAGGAAAGACGAGAGGAATTCAAGGCGTCATGCCACCATTCCAAAAGACCCCAAATGTCTCAATCCACTCCCATTGAACATTATTTCCCGGCACTGTCTCGACTGTCACCCTGAGTATCGACCCACAGCACGGTGGCACATTTGACAGCCCTGTGGCAACTCGAAGAAAAGCCACAGATTCCTGTGTCAACTTGACGGGAAAACTGACACTGCTGCTACATCTCGGAAAGAAAGCGGACGTGCATGTCTCCACTCGAGACGAGGCCTGACTCCCCTGTGGAGACTCCAGAGGAACCCCAAGATCCATGTCAGCACGGGAGAGGGAACCTCAAGTTTTGTCCTCAGCTCCAGACGAGGACATTTGACCCGGCACCAACTGGAGAGGAATCCCGAGATGCCCCTCGCAACTCGCATGAAGACAGGCCTTTCCTGAAGCCACACGAGTGGGTCCCTGAGGTCCCCATCTTAATTCAAGAGGGACCTGCTGCAACTCGAGAAAAACCAGGAGTTTCTCCCCTTCAGGAGAGATGAGGCCTTTTTCCACTGCGGTGTCTCAAGGGAAATCACACCTTCTCTCTTGAACCTTGAAAGTGTCCTTCACACGCTGGGTGCAACTCAAGAAGTTCCCCGACATACCCGTCTCCAGTCCAGAGGAACAACGAGTGTCCCTCCACAACTCAAGAAGAACCCCAGTGTCCCCTTCTAAGCTTGAGATGAGGGTTCCTTTCCCTGCTTCATCGGGAAAGGATTCCTGGCATTCCCATCACATTTCAAGAGGAGGCACTCTCTACAGGAAAGGCAAGAGGAACTCCAGGGGTCATGCCACCATTCCTCGAGACCCCCAAATGTTTCCATCCAGTCCAGACGAACCTGATTTCCCTGCACTGCCTCGACTGTCACCCTGAGCATCGACTTGCACCATGGTGGAATGAGTGACAGCCCTGTGGCACCTCTAGGGAAAGCCACAGATCCCTTTGGCAACTCGATGGGAAGCCTGACACTGCTGCTACTGTTCAGGAGGAAAGCGGACGTGCATGTCTCCACTCGACAGGAGGCCTGACTCCCATGAGGAGACTCCAGAGGAAACCCAAGTTTCATGTCAGCACTGGAGAGGAAACCTCAGATTCCTGCCTCAGCTTCAGACGAGGATTTAGGACCCGGTACCGCCTAGAGAGGAATCCCTAGAGGCCCTTAGCAACTCGCATGGAGACTGGCCTTTCCTGAGGCCACAAGAGCAGGTCCTTGCTGTCCCCATCGTAACTCGAGAAGGACCTGCTGCAACTCGAGAAAAACCAGCAGATTCTTCCCTACAGGCGAGATGAGGCCCTTTGCCACTGTGGCATTTCGAGGGAAATCCCACCTTCCTTCTTGAACTTCCAAAAGATCCTTCACATCCTGGGTGCAACTCAAAAAGATCCTCGACACACCCGACTCTATGCAAGAGGAGCACGGAGGGTCCCGTCAAATTCAACAGAAGCCTCGTTGTCCCCTCCTCAGCTCGAGAGGAGGGCTCCCTTCCCTACTTTGATAGGAAAGGATTTCTGGTGTTCCCATCGCATCTCAAGAGGAGGTGCTCTCAACAGGAAAGTCAAAAGGAACTCCAGGTGTCTTGCCACCATTCCAGAAGACCCCCAAATGTCTCAGTCCACTCCAGATGAACTTGATTTCCCTACACTGTCTTGAATGTCACCCCAAGTAGCGACTCACATCATGGTGGCACGTGTGACAGCCCTATGGCATCAGAAGGGAAAGCCACAGATTCCTCTTACAGCTCGACAGGAAAACTGACAATGCTGCTACAGATTGGGAGGAAAGCAGATGTGGATGTGTCCACTCATGACGAGGCCTGATTCCCCTGTGGAGACTCCAGAGGAACCCCAAGATCCATTTCAGCACTGGAGAGGAAACCTATGGTTCCGGACTCACCTCCAGATGAGGACTTAGGACCCAGCACTGACTGGAGAGGTATCCCAAGTGGCCCCTCGCAACTTGCATGGAGACTGGCCTTTCCTGAGGCCTCACGAGCTTGTCCCTACTGTCCCAATCGTAACTAAAGAGGCACCTGCCGCAAGTCGAGACAAACGAGGAGACTCCCCTCCCAGCAAGATGAGGCCTTTTTCCGCTGCGGCTTCTCAAGGGAAATCACACATTCCGTTTGGTTCCTCGAAAGGGTTCTTCACACCCTTGCTGCAACTCAAGAAGTTCCCTGATATAATCGTCTACTTGAGTTGAACACCGATGGTCCTGCCACAACTCTAGAGGAGCCCCATTGTCCCATCCTCAGCTCGAGATGAGGCTTCCTTTCCCTGCTTTGTCGGTTGGGATTCCCAGCATTCCCATCGCATCTCAAGAGGAGGCGCTCTCATCAGGAAAGTCGAGAAAGACTTCAGGGGTTGCACCACCATCTAGAAGACCACCAAATATCTCAGTCCAATCCAGATGAACCTGATTTCCCTGCACTGCCTCGACTGTCACACCAAGTATCGACTGTCACCACGGTGGCAAGTGTGAAAGCCCTGTGGCACCTCGAGGAAAAGCCACAGATCCTGTGTCAACTCTACGGGAAGCCTGACACTGCTGCTACAGCTAGGGAGGAAAGTGGACGTGCATGTCTCAACTCGACACGAGGCCTGACTTCATTGTGGAGACTCCAGAGAAACATCAAGATTCAAGTCAGCACTGGAGAGGAAACCTCAGATTTTGGCCTCTACTCCATCGAGAACTTAAGACATGGCACCGACTGGAGAGGAATCCCGAGAGGTGTCTTGCAACTCGCATCGAGACTGGCCTTTCCATAGGCCACACGAACATGTTCCAGAGGTCCCCATCGTAACTCGAGAGGGACCTTCCACAACTCGAGAAAAAACAAGAGATTCTCCCCTCCAGGTGAGATGAGACCCATTTTCATTGTGGCATCTCGACGGAAATCACAACTTCCCTCTTGGACCATGAAAGGGTCCTTCACCCCACTGCTGCAACTCAAGAAGTTCCCCTGCATACCCGTCTCAACTGAGGAGGAACACTGGGGGTCCCGCCAAAACTTAAGAGGAGCCCCAATGTCCCCTCCTCAGCTCGAGATGGAGGTTCCTTTCACTGGTTCATCGGGAAAGGTTTTCCGGTGTTCCAGTCACAACTCAGGAGGAGGCACTCTCAAAATGAAAGTCAAGAGGAACTACAGGGGTTTTGACACAATTCCAAAAGATGCCCAAATGACTCAGTCCACTCCAGAGGAACTTGATTTCCCTTCACTGCCTCGCCTGTCACCCCGAGTATCAACTCACACCACGGTGGCATGTGTGACAGCCTTGTGGCACCTTGAGTGTAAGCCACAGATCCTTGTGTCAACTCGATGGGAAGACTCACAGTGCTGCTACATCTCGGGAGGAACGTGGACGTGCATGTCTCCACAGGAGATGAGCCTGACTCCCCTTTGGAGACTGCAGAGGAATCCCAAGATCCATACCAGCACTGGAGAGGAAACCTCAGGTTTCGGCCTCAGCTCCAGATGAGGACTTAGGACCCGGCACTGACTGGAAAGGAATCCCCAGAGGCCCCTCACAAATCGCATGGACACTGGCCTTACCTGATGCCAAACGAGCGGGTCCTTGAGGTCCCCATCGGAACTTGAGAGGGACCTACTGCAACTCGAGAAAAACCAGGAGATTCTACCCTCTAGGCGAGATGAGGCCCTTTTCCTCTGCGGCTTCTCGTGGGAAATCACACGTTCCCTCTGGGACCTCGAAAGGGTCCTTCATACATTTGCTGCAACTCAAGAAGTTCCCTGACATACCCGTCTCCACTCGAAAGGAAAACCGAGGGTCCCGTCAAAACTCAAGTGGAGATCCATTGTCCCCTCCTCAGCTCGAGATGAGACTCCATTTCCCTGCTTCCTCAGGAAAGGATTCCTGGCGTTCCTATCGAATCTCAAGAGGAGGCACTCTGAACAGGAAAGTCGAGAGGAACTCCAAGGGTCGTGCCACCATTCCAAAACACCCTCAATTTTCTCCGTCCACTCCAGATGAAACTGATTTCCCTGCACTGCCTCGACTGTCACCCCAAGTATCAACTCACCCCAAGAAACCTCAGGTTCTGGCCTCAACTCCAAATGAGGAATTAGGACCCCACACTGACAGGAGATGAATTCGGAGAGTCTCCTCACAACTCACAAGGAAACTGGCCTTTCATGAGGCCACACGAGCAGGTCCCTGAGGTACCCTTCGTAACTCAAGAGGGACCTGAGGGAACTTGAGAAAAAACAGGAGATTCTCTCCTCCAGGAAAGATGAGGCCCTTTTCCGCTGTGGCATCTCGAGGGAAATGACACCTTCCCTCTTGTATCTCGAAAGGTTCCTCCCACCCTTGCCGCAACTGAAGAAGTTCGCTGACATACCTGTCTCCACTCGAGAGGAACAACGAGGGTCCCGCCACAACTCACGAGGAGCCCTGTTGTCCCATCCTCAGCTCGAAATGAGCGTTTCTTCTCTTCCTTCGTTGGGAAAGGATTCCCGGTGTTCCCGTCGCATCTTGAGAGGAGAGGCTTTCAACAAGAATGTCGAGAGGAACTCCAGGGTTCGTGCCACCATTCCAAAAGACCTGCAAATGTCTCAGTCCACTCAAGATAAACCTGATTTCCCTGTGCTGCCTCGACTGTCACCCCAAGTATAGACTCACACCATGGTGGCACGTGTAACAGCCTTGTGGCACCTCTAGGGAAAGCCACCGATCCCTGTGTCAACTCGACAGGAAGCCTAACACTGCTGCTACACCTCGGGAGGAAAGCAAATGTGAATGTCTCCTCTCGAGACGAGGCTTTACTTCCATGTGGAGACTCCAGTGGAACCCCAAGATCCATGTCAGCCCTGGAGAGGAAACCTCAGGTTCTGGCTTCTGCTCCAGACGAGGACTTCGGACATGGCACTGAGTTGAGGAGAATCCCGAGAGGCCCCTCGCAACTCATTGGAGACTGGCCTTTCCTGAGGCCACACAAGCGGGTCCCTGAGGTCCCCGTCGTAACACGAGGGAACCTGCCAAAACTCGAGAAAAACCAGGAGATTCTACCCTCCAGGAGAGATGAGGCCCTTTCCCACTGTGGTGTCTCGAGAGAAATCACACCTGCAATCTTGAGCCTCGAAAGGGTCCTTCACACCCTGGCTGCAACTCAAGAAGTTCACGACATAACTGTCTCCTCTCTGAGGAACAAGGAGGTTTGTGCCACAACTCAGGAGGAGCCCCGTTTTACCCTCCTCAGCTTGAGATGAGGGTTCCTTTCCCTGCTTCGTCAGGTAGGGATTCCCGGCGTTCCCGTCGCATCTCAAGAAGAGGTGCTCTCAACAGGAAAGTCGAGAGGAACTCCAGGGATCCTGCCATGATTCCAAAAGACCCCCAAATGTATCAGTCCACTCCAAATGAACCTGATTTCCCATCACTGCCTCTACGGTCACCCCAGTATGGATTCACCATGGTGAATCGTGTGACAGCCCTGTGGCACCTCGAGGGAAAGCCACAGAACGCTGTGTCAATTCGACAGGAAGCCTGACACTGCTGCTACAGCTCCGGAGGAAAGCGAACATGCATGTCTCCACTCGAGACGAGGCCTGACTCCCCTGTGGAGACTCCAGAGGAACCCCAGGATTCATGTAAGCACTGGAGAGGATATCTCAAGGTCCGGCCTCAGCTCCAGACCAAGACTTAGAACCCGGCATCGACTGGAGAGGAATCCTAAGAGGCCCCTCGCAAATCGCATGGAGACTAGCCTTTTCTGAGGCGACCAGATCGAGATCCTGAGGTTCCCTTTGCAACACGAGGGGAACCTGTCGCAACTCGAGAAAAATCAAGAGATTCTTGTCTTCAGTCCAGATGAAGCCCTTATCTGCTGCGGCATTTCAAGGAAAATCTCACCTTCCCTCTTGAACTTCAAAGGGTTGCTTCACACCCTTTCTGCAACTCAAGAAGTTCCACGATATACCAGTCTCCACTCGAGTGGAACACCGAGGGTCCTGCCACAACTCAAGTGGTGCCACATGTTACCCTCCTCAGCTCGAGATGAGGGTTCCTTTCCTTCCTTCTTCAGGAAAGGATTCTCGGCGTTCCTGTAACATCTCAAGAGGAGGCGCTATCAACAGGAAAGATGAGAGGAACACCAGGTTTCGTGCCAGCATTCCAAAAGATCCCCAAATGTCTCAGTCAACTCAAGATGTACCTGATTACCCTGCACTGCCTCGACTGTCACCTGAGTATTGACTCACACCACAGTGGTGCATGTGACAGCCCTGTGGCACCTCGAGGGAAAGCCACAGATCTCTGTGTCAACTCGACGGGAAGCCTGACACTGCTGCTACAGCTCAGGAGGAAAGTGGACGTTCATGTCTCCACTAGAAACAAGGCCTGACTCCAATTTGGAGACTCCAGAGGAACCCCAGGATCCATGTCAGCACCGGAGAGGAAACCTCAGGTTCCAACCTCAGCTGCAGATGAGGGATTAGGACCCAGAACCGACTGGAGAGTTATCCTGAGAGGCCCATCATAACTCTCATAGAGACTAGTCTTTCATGAGGCCACACGAATGGGTCCCTGAGGTTCCCATTGTAATTCGATAAGGACCTGCCACAACTCAAGAGAAAACAGCAGATTCTCCCCTCCAGGTGAGATGAGGCCCTTTTGCGCTGTGGCGTCTCGAGGGAAAACACACCTTCCCTCTTGGACCTTGAAAGTGTACTTCACACCCTTGCTTCAACTCAAGAAGTTTCCCGCCATACTCGTCTTCACTCGAGAGGAATACCTAGGGTCCCACCACAACCCAAGTGGAGCCCCGTTGTCCCCGCCTCAGCTCGAGATGAGGCTTGCTTTCCCTGCTTCGTCGGGAGAGCATTCTGTCATTCCCGTCGCATCTCAAGAGGAGGCACTCTCAACAGGAAAGACAAGAGGAACTCCAGGGGTCGTGCCACCATTCCAAAGGAACCCTAAATGTCTAAGTCCAATCCAGATGAACCTGATTTCCTTCCACTGCCTCGACTGTCCCCCTGAGCATCGAGTCACACCACGATGGCATGTGTGACAGCCCTGTGGCACCTCGAGGGAAAGCCACAGATCAATTTGTCAACTCGACTGGAAGTCTGACGCTGCTGCTACAGCTCAGGAGGAAAGCGGACTTTCAGGTCTCCACTGGAGACAAAGGCCTGACTCCACTGTGGAGAATCCAGAGGAACCCCAAAACCCATGTCAGCACTGGAGAGGAAACCTCAGGTTACAGCCTCAGCTCCAGATGAGGACTTAGAACCTGGCACCATCCTGAGAGGAATCCCTAGAGGCCTCTAGTAACTCGCGTGGAGACTGGCTTTTCCTCAGGCCACATGAGCGGGTCCCTAAAGTCCCCATCGTAAGTCGAGAGGAACCTGCCGCAACTCGAGAAAAATCAGGAGATTCTCCCCTCCAGGCGAGAAGAGGCCCTTCTCCGCTGTGGCTACACAAGGGAAATCACATCTTCCCTCTTGAACCTTGAAAGGGTCCTTCACAAACTTGCTGCAACTCAAGAAGTTCCCCGCCATACCCATCTCCACTCAAGAGAAACACCGAGGGTCCCACCACAAATCAAGAGGAGCCCCATTGTCCCCTCCTCAGGTGGAGGTGAGGGTTCCTTTCCCTGATTCGTTGAGAAAGGATTCCCAGCATTTCCGTTGCATCACAAGATGAGTCGCTCTCTACAGGATAGTCGAGAGGACTCCAGGGGTCTTGTCACCATTCCAAAATAGCCACAAATGTCTCAGTCCTCTCCAGATGAACTTGATTTCCCTGCACTGCCTCGAACTGTCACCCCAAGTATCGACTCACACCATGGTGGCATGTGTGACAGCCCTGTGGCACCACGAAGGAAAGCCACAGAACCCTGTGTCAACTAGGCAGAAAGCCAGACACTGCTGCTACAGCTCAGAAGTAAAGCAGAAGTGCATGTCTCCACTCGATACGTGGCCTGACTCCTCTGTGGAGACTGCAGAGGTACCCCAAGATCCATGTCAGCACTGGAGAGGAAACCTCAGGTTCCGGCATCAGCTCCTCACGGGGACAAAGAAACCGACACCGACTGGAGAGGTTTCCCGAGATTCCCCTCATAACTCTCAAGAAGACTGGACTTTCCTGAGGCCACATGAGCAGCACCCTGAGGTCCCTATCCTAATTCACGAGGAATGTGCCACAACTCGAGAAAAACTAGGAGATTCTTCCCTCAGGCGAGAGTAGGCCCTTTTCTGCTGCAGCATCTCGAGGGAAATCACACCTTCCCTCTTGGACTTCAAAAGGGTCCTTCACACCCTTGCTGCAACTCAAGAAGATCCCTTACATACCCGTCTCCACTAGAAAGAAACACCGAGAGACACACCACAACTCCAGAGGAGCCCCATTGTCCCCTACTCAGCTTGAGATGAGGTTTCCTTTCCCTGCTTCATCGGGAAAGGATTCCCAGTGCTTCCGTTACACCTCAAGAGGAGGCACTCTCAACAGGAAAGTCTAGAGGAATAGCAGGGGTCGTGACACCATTCCAAAAGTCCCCCAAAAGTCCCAGTCCACTACACATGAACTTGATTTCCCAGCACTGCCTGGACTGTCACTTTGAGTATCGACTCATACCACGGTAGCCCCTGTGACAGCCCTGTGGCACTTTGATGGAAAGCCACAGATCCAGTTTCAACTCGATAGGAAGCATGACACTGTTGTTAGGGCTCAGTGTGTAAGCGGACGTGCATATCTCCACTCGAGACGAGGCCTGACTCCCCTGTGGAGACTTCAGAGGAACCCCAAGATCCGTGTCAGCACTGAAGAGGAAACCTCAGGTCCTGGCCTCAGCCCTAGACGAGGACATAGCACCTGGCACCAACTGGAGAGGAATCCCGAGAGGCACCTCACAACACGCATGGAGACTGGCCTTTCCTGAGGCCACATGAGCAGGTCCCTGAGGTTCCCATTGTAATTCGATAAGGATCTGTGCAACTCGAAAAAAACCGGAAGATTCTCCCCTCCAGGCGAGATGAAGGCCTTTTCTGCTGCAGCGTTGCGAGGGAAATCAGACCTTCCCTCTTGGAGCCCGATAAGGTCCTTCACACCCTTGCTTCAACTCAAGAAGTTCCCCACCACACCCGTCTCAGCTCGAGAGGAACACCGAGGGTCCTGCCACAACCCAAGTGGAACCCCGTTATCGCCTCCTCAGCTCGAGATGAGACTTCCTTTCCCTGCTCCTTCAGAAAGAATTCCCAGCATTCCCGTCCCATCTCAAGAGGAGGTGATCCTAACAGAATGTCGAGAGGAACTTCAGGGGTCCTGCCACCATTCCAAAAGACCCATGAATGTTTCAGTCCACTCCCCATGAACCTGACTTCCCTGCACTGCCTCGACTATCACCCCGAGTAGCGACTCACACCACGGTCCCACGTGTGATAGCCCTGTGGCACCTCGATGGAAAGCCACAGATCCCTGTGTCAACTCGATGGGAAGCCTGACACTGCTGCTACAGCTGCTACAGCTCAGTGGAATGCTGTCTTGCATGTCTCCATTCGAAACGAGGCCTGACTCCCCTCTGCAGACTCCAGAGGAACCACAAGACACATTTCAGCACTGGAGAGGAAACCTCAGGTTCTGGCTTCAGCTCCAGATGAGGTCTTAGGACCTGGCACCGACTGGAGAGGAATCCTGAGAGGCCCCTCTGAACTCGTCTGCAACTGGAAGTTCCTGAGGTCAGACGAGCGGGTCCCTAAGGTCCCCATAGTGATTCAAAAGGGACCTGCTGCAACTCGAAAAAAACCAGGAGATTCTCCCGTCCAGGAGACATGAGGGCCTTTACCACTGTGGCGTCTCGAGGGAAATCACACCTTCCCTCTTGGACCTCGAAAGGGTCCTTTACACCCTTGCTGCAACTCAATAAGTTCCCTGACTTACCCTTATCCACTCGAGAGGAATACCGAGGGTCCAGCTACAACTCAAGAGGAGCCACTTGTCCCCTCCTCAGCTTGAGATGCAGGTTCCTTTCCCTGCTTCGTCAGGAATGGATTCACAGTGTTCCCGTCGCATCTCAAGTGGAGGAGCTCTCCACAGGAAAGTCGAGAGGAACACCAGGGGTAGTGACACCATTTCAAAAGACTACTAAATGTTTCAGTCTACTCCAGATGAACATGAGTTCCCTGCACTGCCTCGACAGTCACCACGAATATCAACTCACACCACGGTAGCACATGTGACAGCCCTGTGGCACCTCGAGGGAAAGCCACAGATCCCTGTGTCAACTCGACGGGAAGTCTGACACTGCTGCTACAGCTCGGGAGGCATGCAAACATACATGTCTCCACTCAACACGACGACTGACTCCCTTGTATAGACTCCAGAGGAGCCCCAAGGTCCACGTCAGCATTTGAGAGGAAACCTCAGGATATGGCCTCATTTCCAGACGAGGACTTAGGACCCAGCACCAACTTTAGAGGAATCCCGAAAGGCCCTGCAAAACTCGCATGGAGACTGCCCTTTTCTGAGGCCACATGAACGGGTCCCTGAGGTACCCGTCGTAACTCGAGAGGGACCTTCCGCAACTCAAGAGAAACCAGGAGATTCTCCCTTCCAGGTGAGATGAGGCCCTTTTCTGCTGCTGCATCTCAAGGGATATGACACCTTCCCTCTTGGACCTCGAAAGGGTCCTTCACACCCTGGCTGCAAATCAAGAAGTTGCCTGAATACAAGTCTCCACTCAAGAGGAACACCGAGGGTCCTGCCACAACTCAAGAGGAGCCAAGTTGTCTCCTCCTCATTTTGAGATGAGGGTTACTATCCCTGCTTCATCGAGAAAGGTTTTCCTGCATTCCCGTCCCATCTTAAGAGGAGGCGCTCTCAGCAGGAAATTCGAGAGGAATTCAAGGGGTCGTGCACCATTCCAAAAGACCACCAAATGTCTCAGTCCACTCCAGAGGAATCTGATTTCCCTGCACTCTCGGCTGTCTTCGTGAGTATCGACTCACACCATGGTGGCACGTCTGAAAGTCCTGTGGCACCTCGAGGGAAAGCCACAAATCCCTCTGTCAACTCGACAGGAAGCCTGACACTGCTGCTACAGCTCGGGCGGACAGAGTACGTGCATGTCTCCAATTGAGACGAGGCCTGACTCCCCTGTGGAGACTCCAGAGGAGCCCCAAGATCCATGTCAGCACTGGAGAGGAAACCACAGGTCCTGGCCACAGCTCCAGACGAGGACTTAGGATCCAGCACTGACTGGAGAGGTATCCCGAGAGGCCCCTTGCAACTCGCATGGACAATGGACTTCCCTGAGGCAACAGTAGCGGATCCCTGAGGTCCCCATCGTAACTCAAGAGGGACTTGCCATAATTCGAGAAAAACCAGGAGATTCTCCCCTCCAGGCGTGATGGGGCCCTTTTCTGCTGAGGCGTCTTGAGGGAAATCACACTTTCTCTCTTGGACCTTGAAAGGGTCCTTCCCACCTTTGCTACAACTCAAGAAGTTCCCCGACATATTTGTCTCCACTCAATAGGAACCCTGAGAGACAAGCCACAACTCAAAAGGAGTCTTGTTCTCCCCTAATTAGCTCGAGATGAGGGTTCCTTTCCTTGATTCATCAGGAAAGGATTCCAGGCTTTTCCGTCACATCTCAAGAGAAGGTGCACTCAATAAGAAAGTCAAGAGGAATTCTAGGGGTCGTGTCACCATCCCAAAAGTCCCCAATATGTCGCAGTCCACTCCATATGAATCTGATTTCCCTGCACTACCTCGACTGTCACCCCGAGTAGCAACTCATACCATGGTGGCACGTGTGACAGCCCTGTGCATCTTGAGGGAATACCACAGATTCCTGTGTCAACTCGACGGGAAGACTGATGCTGCTGCTACAGGTCAGTAGGAAAGCGGACGTGCATGTTTGCACTCAAAAAGTGGCCTGACTCCCCTGTGGAGAATCCAGAGGAACCCCAAGAACCATGTCAGCACTGGGGAGGAAACCTCAGGTCCAGGCCTCATGTCCAGATGAGTACTTAGCACCCGACACCGACTGGAGAGGAATCCTGCGAGGCCCCATGCAGCTCATATGTTTGCTGGCCTTTCCTGAGGCCACATGAGCGGGTCCCAGAGGTCCCTGTCATAACTCGAGAGGAACCTGCTGCAACTCGAGAAAAAACAGGAGATTCTCTCCTCCAGGCGAGATGAGGCCCTTGCCCGCTGCGGCGTATCAGGGGAAATCACCCCTTTCCTCTTGAACCTCGAAAGGGTCTTTCAGACCCTTGCTGTGACTCAAGAAGTTCCATGACATACCCGTCTCCACTCGAGAAAAACACCGCAGGTCGCGCCACAACACAAGAGCAGCTCCGTTTGCCCCTGCTCAGCTCCAGATGAGGGTCCATTACTCTGCTCCATTGGCAAAGGTTTCCTTCTTTCCTGTCGCATCCCAGGAGGAATTTCTCTCCACAGGAGAGTGGAGAGGAACTCAAGAAGGCATGCAGCCATTCCAAAGGAACCCCAAATGTCTCAGTCTAATTCCAGATGAATTTAGTTTTCCTGCACCACCTCAACTGTCACCCCGAGTATCGACTCACACCACAGTGGCACATGTGACAGCTCTGTGGTACATCGTGGCAAAGCCACAGATTGCTGTGTCAACACGACGAGAAGATGGACACTGCTGCTACAGCTCGGGAGGAAAGCTGACGTGCATGTCTCCACTCAAGACGAGGCCTGACTCCTCTGTGGAGACTCCAGAGGAACCCCAAGATCTATGTCAGCCCTGGAGAGGAAACCTCAGGCTCCAGCCTCAGTTCCAGAGGAGGACTTAGGACCAGGCACTGACTGGGGTGGAATCCTGAGAGGCCCCTCGCCACTCGCATGGAGACTGGCCTTTCCTGAGGCCACACAAGCAGGTCCCTGAGGTACCCGTCGTAACACGAGAGGAACCTGCTGCAACACGAACAAAACAAAAGATTCTCCCCTCCAGGAGAGATCAGGCCCTTGTGTGCTGTGGTGTCTCAGGGGAAAACACCCCTTCCTTCTTGCACCTCGAAAAGCTCCTTCATAGCCTTGCTGTGACTCAATAAGTTCCCCAACATTCCCGTCTCCAATCGAGAGCAAAACCGAGGGTTCTGCCACAACTCAAAAGGAGCCCCGTTTGCCCCTGCTAAGCTCCAGACGAGGGTTCCTTTCCTTGTTCCATCAGGAAAGGATTTCCGGCATTCCTGTGGCATCCCAGGAGGAGGCACTTTCCACAGGAGTCTAGAGGAACTACAGGGTTGTGCCATGATTCAAAAAGACACCCAAATGCCTCAGTCCACTCCAGATGAACCTGTTTTCCCTGCACTGCCTCGACTGTAACTCTGAGTATTGGCTCACACCAGGGTGTCACTTGTGAAAGTCCTGTGGCACACTGAGGCAAAGCCACAGATCCCTGTGTCAACTTGACAGGAAGTCTGACACTGCTGCAACAGTTCGGGAGAAAAGTGGATGTGCATGTCTCCACTCAAGACGAGGCCTGACTCCTCTGTGGAGACTCCAGAGGAACCCCAAGATCTATGTCAGCCCTGGAGAGGAAACCTCAGGCTCCAGCCTCAGTTCCAGAGGAGGACTTAGGACCAGGCACTGACTGGGGTGGAATCCTGAGAGGCCCCTCGCCACTCGCATGGAGACTGGCCTTTCCTGAGGCCACACAAGCAGGTCCCTGAGGTACCCGTCGTAACACGAGAGGAACCTGCTGCAACACGAACAAAACAAAAGATTCTCCCCTCCAGGAGAGATCAGGCCCTTGTGTGCTGTGGTGTCTCAGGGGAAAACACCCCTTCCTTCTTGCACCTCGAAAAGCTCCTTCATAGCCTTGCTGTGACTCAATAAGTTCCCCAACATTCCCGTCTCCAATCGAGAGCAAAACCGAGGGTTCTGCCACAACTCAAAAGGAGCCCCGTTTGCCCCTGCTAAGCTCCAGACGAGGGTTCCTTTCCTTGTTCCATCAGGAAAGGATTTCCGGCATTCCTGTGGCATCCCAGGAGGAGGCACTTTCCACAGGAGTCTAGAGGAACTACAGGGTTGTGCCATGATTCAAAAAGACACCCAAATGCCTCAGTCCACTCCAGATGAACCTGTTTTCCCTGCACTGCCTCGACTGTAACTCTGAGTATTGGCTCACACCAGGGTGTCACTTGTGAAAGTCCTGTGGCACACTGAGGCAAAGCCACAGATCCCTGTGTCAACTTGACAGGAAGTCTGACACTGCTGCAACAGTTCGGGAGAAAAGTGGATGTGCATGTCTCCACTCAAGACGAGGCCTGACTTCCCAGTGGAGACTCCATAGGAACTCCAAGATCCATGTCAGTACTGGAGAAGAAACCGCAGGTTCCAGCCTCAGCTCCAGATGAGGACATAGGATCCGGCAACAAGGGGGGAAGAATCCCGAGAGGCCCCTCACAACTCGCATGGAGACTGGCCTTTCTTGAGGCCAAAGGGGAAGGTCCCTTAGGTCCCCTTCATAACTCGTGAGGAAACTGCTGCAACTCGAGAAAAACCAGGACATTTTGCCCTCCAGGCGAGATGAGGTCCTTGTCCTCTGCGGTGTCTCAGGTGAAATCACCCCTTCCCTCTTGAACCTCGAAAGCGTCCTTCAAACCCTTATTGCAACTCCAGAAGTAACCTGACATACCTGTCTCCACTTGAGAGGAACACCGAGGGTCCCGCCACAACTCAAGAGGAGCCCCGTTTTCCCCTGCTCAGCTCAAGATGAAGGTCCCTTTCCCTGCTCCATCGAGAAAGGATTCCAGGCATTCTCGTCACATCTCAAGAGGAGGCACTCTCCACAGGAGTGTCAAGAGGATCTACAGGGGTCGTACCACCATTCCAAAAGACCACAAAATGTCTCAGTCTACTGCAGATGAACCTGCTTAACCTACACTGCCTCGACTGTCACCCCAAGTACTGGATCACACCATTGTGGCACGTGTGACAGCCCTATGGCACCTCGAGGGAAAGCCTCAGATCCCTGTGTCAACTCGATGGGAAGCCTGACACTGCTGCTAAAGCTCGGGAGGAAAGCGGACATGCACATCTCTACACGTGACGAGGCCTGACTCCCCTGTGGAGACTCCAGAGGATCCCCAAGATCCATGTCAGCACTGGAGAAGAAACCTCAGGTTCCAGCATCAGCTCCAGACAAGGAATTTGGACCTAGCACCGACTGGGGAGAAATCCCGAGAGGCCCCTAGAAACTTGCAATGAGACTGGCCTTTCCTGAGGCCACAGGGGCGGGTTTCTGAGTTTCTCGTCATAACTCGAGGGGAACCTGCCGAAACTGGAGAAAAACCAGGAGATTCTCCCCTCCAGCCTAGATGAGGCCCTTGTCCGCTGCGGCGTCCTGGGGGAAATCACCCCTTCCCTCTTGAACCTCGAAAGAGTCCTTCAAACCCTTGCTGTGACTCAAGAAGTTCCCCGACATACCCGTCTTCACTCAAGAGGAACACCGAGGGTCCCGCCACCATTCAAGAGGAGCCCCGTTTGCTCCTATTCATCTCCAGATGAGAATTCCTTTCCCTGCTCCGTTGGGAAAGGATTCCCGGCATTCCCGTGGCATCCCAAGAGGATGTGCTCTCCACAGGAGAGTCGAGAGGAACTCCAAGGGTCTTGCCACCATTCAAAAAGACACCCAAATGTCTCAGTCCACTCCAGATGAACCTGCTTTCCCTGCACTGCCTCGACTGTCACCCCGAGTATCGACTCACACCATGGTGGCACATGTGACAGCCCTGTGACATCTCGAGGGAAAGCCACTGATCCCTGTGTCAACTCGACGGGAAGCCCGCCACTGCTGCTACAGCTCGGGAAGAAAGCGGACATGCATTTCTCCACTCGAGACGAGGACTGACTCCCCTTTGGAGACTCCAGAGGAAGCTCAACATCCATGTCAGCACTGGAGAGGAAACGTCAGGTTCTGGCCTCAGCACCAGATGAGGACTTAGGACCTGGCACCGACTGGAGAGGAATCCCGAGAGGTCCCTCACAGCTCGCAAAGAGACTGTCCTTTCCTGAGGCCACACGAGTGAGTTCCTGAATTCTCCGTCGTAATTCGAGAGGGATCTGCCGCAACTTGAGAAAAACCAGGAGATTCTCCCCTGCAGGCGAGATGAGGCCGTTTTCCACTGCAGCGTCTCGAGGGACATCACACGTTCCCTCTGGGACCTCGAAAGAGTCCTTCACACCCTTGCTGCAACTCAACAAGTTGCCCGAAATACCTGTCTCCAGTCGAGAGGAACACCGAGGGCAATGCCACAACTCAAGAGGTGCCCTGTTGTCCCCTCCTCAACTCAAGATGAATCTTACTCTCCCTGCTCCGTCAGAAAGTATTCCTGATGTTCATGTTGCAATTTAAGAGGAGGCACTCTCAACAGGAAAGTCGAGAGGAACATCAGGACTCGTGCAATCATTCCACAACATCCCCAAATATCCAAGGCCAATATGAATGAACTTGATTTCCCTGCACTGCCTAGATTGTCATCCTGAGTATCGACTCACAACGCATTAGCACTTGTGACAGCCCTGTGGCACCTGGAGGGAAAGCCATAGATCCCTGAGTCAACTGGATGAGAAGCCTGACACTGCTGTTACACCTCAGGAAGAAAGCGGACATACAAGTCTCCACTGGAGACGAGGCCTGACTCCCCTGTGGAGACTCGAGTGGAGCCCCAATATCCATTTCGGCACTGGAGAGGAAACCTCAGGTTCCGGCCTCAGCACCAGACAAGGACTTAGGACCTGGCACCGACTGTAGAGGAATCCCGAGAGACACCTGGCAACTTGCATGGAGACTGGCCTTTCCTGAGTCTGCACAAGCGGGTCCCTGAGGTCCTTGTTGTAAGTTGAGAGGGACGTGACATAACTCGAGAAAAACCAGGAGATTCTCCCCTCCAAGAAAGATGAGGCCCTTTTCCACTGTGGCGTCTCGAGGGAAATCACACCTTCCCACTTGGACGTCAAAAGGGTCCTTCAAACACTTGCTGCAACTCAAGAAGTTCCCCAACATACTTGTCTCCATTCAAGACTAACAACGAGGGTCCCACCACAACTCAAGAGGAGCCCCACTGTCCCCTCCTCAGCTCGAGATGAGGGTTATTTCCCTGCTTCAATGGGAAAGGTTTCTCGGTGATCCCGTCGCATCTCAAGAGGAAGTGCTTTCAACAGGAAAGTTGAGAGAAACTCCAGGGGTCCTGCCACCTTTCCAAAAGACACCGAATGTCTCAGTCCCTCCAGATGAACCTGATTTCCCTACACTGCCTCGACTGTCACACCGAATATCGACTCACACCATGGTGGCACGTGTGACAGCCCTGTGGCACCTCGAGGGAAAACCACAGATCCCTGTGGCAAATCGATGAGAATCCTGACACTGCTGCTACACTTCGTGAGGAAAGCAGACGTGCATGTCTCCGATCAAGCCGAGTCCTTACTCCCCTGTGGAGACTCCAGAGGAACCCCAAGATCCATGTCAGCACTGGAAAGGAAATCTGAGATTCTGGCCTCAACTCGAGACTAAAATGTAGGACGCAGCACTGACTGGTGAGGAATCCCAAGAGNCCCCTGTGGAGACTCCAGAGGAACCCCAAGATCCATGTCAGCACTGGAAAGGAAATCTGAGATTCTGGCCTCAACTCGAGACTAAAATGTAGGACGCAGCACTGACTGGTGAGGAATCCCAAGAGGCCCCAAGAAACTTGCATGGAGACTGGCCTTTCCAGAGGCCACACGAGTGGGTTCCTTTCGTCCTCATCGTAACTCGAGAGGGATCTGCCACAACTCTAGAAAAACCAGGAGATTCTCCCCTCCAGGCGAATTGAGTCCCTTTTCCGCTGCGGCATCTCAAGGGAAATCACAACTTCCCTCTTGAACATCGAAAGGGTCCTTCACACCCTAGATGCAACTCAAGAAGTTCCCTGACATACCCGTCTCTATTCGAGAGGAACACCGAGGGTCTCGCCACAAATCAATAGGAGCCCCATTGTCCCCACCTCAGCTCAAGATGAGGCTTTCTTTCCCTGCTTCATAGCGAAAGCATTCCCGGCCTTCCCGTCGCATCTCAGGAGGAGATGATCACAACAAGAATGTCGAGAGGAACTCCAGGGCTCATGCCACCATACCAAAAGACCACCAAATGTCTCAGTACATTTCAGATGAAACTGATTTTCCTGCACGGCCTCGACTGTAACCCCGAGTATTGACTCACACCATGGTGGCACGTGTGACATCCCTATGGCACCTCGAGGGAAAGCCACAGATCCCTGTGTCAACTCGATGGGAAGCCTGACACTGCTGCTACAGCTCGGGAAGAAAGCGGACATGCATTTCTCCACTCGAGACGAGGACTGACTCCCCTTTGGAGACTCCAGAGGAAGCTCAACATCCATGTCAGAACTGGAGAGGAAACCTCAGGTTTCAGGCTCAACTCCAGACGAGGAATTAGGACCCCAAACAGACAGGAGATGAATCCAGAGATGCTCCTCACAACTCACAAGAAGACTGGCTTTTCATGAGGCCACAAAAGCGGATCCCTGAGGTCCCCTTCATAACTCGAGAGGGACCTGCAGGAACTGGAGAAAAACCAGGGGATTCTCGCCTCCAGGAGAGATGAGGCCCTTTTCTGCTGCGGCGTCTTGAGGGAAATCACACCTTCCCTCTTGAATCTCGAAAGGTTCCTTCCAACCCTTGCCGTAACTCAAGAAGTTCACCGACATACCCGTCTTCACTCGAGTGGAACACCGAGGGTCCTGCCAAAACTCAGGAGGAGCCCCGTTGTCCCCTCCTCAGCTAGAGATGAGGCTTCCTTTCTCTGCTTCGTAACGCAAGGATTCATGGCGTTCCAGTTGCATCTCAGGAGGAGGCACTCTCAACAGGAAAGTTGAGTGGAACTCCAGGGTTGTGTCACCTTTTCAAAAGACCTCAAAATGTCTCAGTGCACTCCAGATGAACCTGATTTCCCTGCACTGCCTTGACTGTCACCCCGAGTATCGGCTCACACCATGGTGGCATGTTTGACAGCCCTGTGGCACCTCAAGGGAAAACCACAGATCCCTGTGTCAACTCGACAGGAAGTCTGACACTGCTGCTACAGCTCGGGAGGAAGTCAGATGTACATGCTTACACTTGAGATGAGGCCTGACTCCCCTGTGGAGGCTCCAGATGAACCTCAAGATCCATATCAGCCCTGGAGAGGAAAACTCCGTTTCCAGCCTAAGCTCCAGAAGAGGACTTAGAACGCAACACCGACTGCAGAGGAAATCCGAGAGGCCCCACGCAACTTGCATGGAGTGTGGCCTTTGCTGAGGCCACACGATTGGTTCTCAGAGGTAACTGTCATAACTTGAGAGGGACCTGCCAGAACTAGAGAACAACCAGGAGNGACTTAGAACGCAACACCGACTGCAGAGGAAATCCGAGAGGCCCCACGCAACTTGCATGGAGTGTGGCCTTTGCTGAGGCCACACGATTGGTTCTCAGAGGTAACTGTCATAACTTGAGAGGGACCTGCCAGAACTAGAGAACAACCAGGAGATTCTCCCCTTCAGGCCACATGAGGACGTTTTCAGCTGTGGTTTCTCGAGGATAATCTCACCTTCCCTCTTCAACCTCGAAACAGTCCTTCAAACCCCTGATGCAACTGAAGAAGCTCCCCGACATACCCATCTCCACTGGAGAGGAACAACGAGGGTCCCACCACAACTCAAGAGGAGCCCCGTTGTCCCCTCCTCAGCTAGAAATGAGCGTTTCTTCTCTTCCTTTTTTGGGAAAGGTTTCCTGGCGTTCCCATCACATCTCAAGAGGAGGCGCTCTCAACAGGAAAGTTGAGTGGAACTCCAGGGTTGTGTCACCTTTCCAAAAGACCCATAAATGTCTCTGTCCACACCAGATGAACCTGATTTCCCTGCACTGCCTCGACTGTCACCCTGAGTATCGACTCACACCACGGTGGCACGAGTGACAACCCTGTGGCACCTGTAGGGAAAGCCACTGATCCCTGTGTCAACTCGATGGGAAGAATAACACTGCTGCTACATCTCGGGAGGAAAGTCGACATGCATGTCTCCTCTCGAGACGAGGTCTGACTTCCATGTGGAGACTCCAGTGGAACCCCACGATCCATGTCAGCCCTGGAGAGGAAACCTCAGGTTTCAGCCTCAGCTCCAGATGAGGACTCAGGACCCGGCACTGACTGGAGAGGAATCCTGGGAGGCCCCCCGCAACTCGCATGGAGACTGGCCTTTCCTGAGGCCACACAAGCGGGTCCCTGAGGTCCCTGTTGTAATTCGAGGGAATCTGCCGAAACTCGTGAAAAACCAGGAGATTCTACCCTCCAGGCGAGATGAGGCCCTTTCCCGCTGTGGCATCTCGAGAGAAATCACACCTTCACTCTTGAAACTCGAGAGAGTCCTTCACACCCTGGCTGCAACTCAAGAAGTCCCTCGACATAACCGTCTCCACTTGAGGGGAACAAAGAGGTCTGTGCCACAACTCAGGAGGAGCCCCATTTTACCCTCCTCAGCTCGAGATGAGGGTTCCTTTCTCTGCTTCGTCGGGTAGGGATTCCCGGCGTTCCTGTCATATCTCAAGAGGAGACAGTCTTAACAGAAAAGTCGAAAGGAAGTCCAGGGATCCTGCCACGATTGCAAAAGACCCCCAAATGTCTAAGTCCACTCCAGATAAACCTGATTTCCCACCACTGCCTTGTCACCCCAAGTATCGACTCACAACACCATGGCACGTGTGACAGCCATATGGCACCACAAAGGAAAGACACAGATCCTTGTTACAACTCGACGGGAAAACTGACACTGCTGCTACAGCTCCGGAGGAAAGCGGATGTGCATGTGGCCACTCGAGACGAGGCCTGACTCCCCTGTGGAGACTCTGGAGGGACACCAAAATTGAAGTGAGCACTGGGGTGGGAACTTCAGGTACCGGCCTCAGCTCCAGACGAGGATTTAGGACCCAGCATCGACTGGAGAGGAATCCCAAGAGGCCCCTCACAACTCACAGGGAGACTAGCCTTTCCTGTGGTCACAAGAGCGGGTCCCTGAGGTCCCTGTCATTACTCGAGAGGGACCTGCTGCAACTCTAGAAAAACCAGGAGATTCTCCCCTCCAGGTGGGATGAAGCCCTTTTCCAGTGTGGCATCTTGAGGGAAATCACACCTTCACTCTTGGACCTCAAAAGGGTCTTTCACACCCTTGCTGCAACTCAAGAAGTTTCCCGACATATCCGTCTTCACTCGAGTGGAACACCAAGGGTCCCACCACAACTCAAGAGGAGCCCCGTTGTCCCCTCCTCAGCTCGAGATGAGGGTTCCTTTCTCTGCTTCGACGGGAAAGATTTCCCGACATTCCCGTAGTATCTCTAGAGGAGGCACTTTCAACAGGAAAGTCGAGAGGAACTCCAAGGGTCGTCCTACCATTCCAAAAGACCCCCCAATGTTGCAGTCCCCTCCAGGTGAACCTGATTTCCCTGCACTGCCTTCACTGTCACCCCAAGTATTGACTCACACCACGGTAGCACATGTGACAGCTCTGTGGCACCTCAAGGGAAAGCCACAGATCCCTGTGTCAGCTTGATGGATAGCCTGATACTGCTGCTACAGCTCGGGATGAAAATGGACATGCATGTCTCCACTCGAGATGACGCCTGACTCCTCTGTGGAGACTCCAGAGGAACCCCAATATCCATGTCAGCGCAGGAGTGGAAACCTCAGGATCAGGCCTCAACTCCAGACTAGGACTAGGAACCCGTCACTGAATGGGGAGGAATCCCAGAGAGGCTCCTGGCAATTCGCATGGAGACTGACCTTTCCTGAGGCCACACAAGGGGGTCTGTGAGGTCCACATCATAACTCAAGAGGGACCTGCCACAACTGGAGAATAACCAAGAGTTTCTCCCTGCCAAGAGAGATAGGGCCCTTTTCCGCTGAGGCATCTACAGGAAAATCACACCTTTCTTCTTGAAATTTGAAAGGGTCCTTCACACCATTGCTGCAACTCAAGAAGTTCCCTGACATACCAGTCTGCACTCGAGAGGAACACCGAGGGTACCGCCACAACTCAAGATGAGCTCCGTTTTCCTCTCCTCAGCTCGAGATGAGGTTTCCTTTCCCTGCTTCTTAGGGAAATGTTTCCCAACATTGCCATCACATCTGAAGAGAAGGCACTCTCAACAGGAAAGTTGAGAGGAACTTGAGGGGTCATGCATCATTCCAAAAGACCGCCATTTGTCTCAGTCCACTCCAGATGAACCTGATGTCCCTGCACTGCGTCAACTGTCACCCCAAGTATCGACTCACACCACCGTGGCACGTGTGACAGCCCTGTGGCATCTCGAGGGAAAGCAACAGATCCCTGTGTCACCTCGATGGGAAGACTGACACTGCTAGTACAGCTCGGGAGGAAAACGGACGTGCATGTCTCCCCTCGAGACTAGACCTGACTTCCCTGTAGATCGTCCAGAGGAACCCCAAATGCTGGAAGCCAGCATGAGGAATCCCGACTGTGATAAGGTCATGAGGAAGGAAGCATGAAAAAATACAAGGATGTGATCAGGCTTCAGGCTTTCCCCCTGGAATTTCTTGAGCATGTACTCCCAAAACCAAAAAAATCTCCAGGCTTCTGTACTCTGCTCTTTGGATATTCTCTGGAAAAATCAAATCAGGGCTTTATTCTGCATTTGTAATGGATTTTTCAGTTAAACCCCTCTGATAGCTTTCTAGCTTGCCTAACAAGTTCCCCACACTTCTTAACAGCTTGTGAATTGCTTACCTTTCCCCAAACACGAGAGGCACATAGCTTAAAAGCATCTTAAAGATTCAGAGCCTTTTCTAAAGAGCTAAAAATCATATCAGTGACGGGTTTTCCCTGTTGACTCAATGATTGCTGCCAGGCCTCCATATTCTTTATCTTTTAAGCCCCTGGGAAGATGTTAATCAATGTAAATGGGATATGGAATAAGATATATAGTAGTTTTGATTTGAGCAACACTAGACTTTTGAGTTAATTACATTTCTCTTTTTGTTTTATATCACTGCACTCTTCTTGTGTCCTTGCTATGTAAGGATGTAACTCTATTTAGTGCTTTCTGAGAGTGCCACAAGACTTTGGGAAGATCAACACAAATAAGACTTCTGGTTGACAAACCCTTTTCAGAAAAAAGGATGTAAAATGTTAATTGGCCCTTTGGGCCAGAAGATGATGTAAATTACCTAAGACATGTGTATACAACTAGGTATGCAGAGAGAAGAGCCTGGTTTTAATAAGAGTCTAGGCTGCTAACTTTGCTGCATAACTTTGTGTTACCCACTGACCTCTATGTATTATCAAAAGTATAAAAAGGCCTTCTGAACAATAAAGGATGGATCAGTTTCTCGGACTAGTTTCTCGGCCTAGTTTCTTAGGAATCTGGCTCCCCCTATGTCTTTCTCTCTCTCTTTTTCTCCCTCTCCTTCCTTTTCCTCTTTACTTTAATTTCAGGCTGAATTCCCATATGGAGCAGGGTGGCTCACCAAGTCTACTTACTTGTCATGGCTTTTAAGACCCGAGCAAAATGGAGCCTAATGTAGGGCACCCTTCGAGACTCAAGTGGGCTCCAGTGGCCCAACGTAGATGGTGCAAGTTCCTTGTCTGGAACTTTATTGGCCTTCCCCTTAAGTCAAGTTATTAAGCCTTCTTTCTGCACTTAATTTTCCTACTACACTCTTTCTTCCTAATCTAATCTTATATTAGTAAATCCATATGTCTTTCCTTAGCAACGCCGGCCCAGCTTCAAATTCCCTGGCTACACTGCGGCTGGACACCAGTACCCAAGATCCATGTCAGCACTGGAGAGGAAATCTCAGGCTCCAGCCTCAGCTCCAGATGAGGACTTAGGACCCGGCACTGACTGCAGAGGAATTCTGAGAGGCCCTTCGCAACTCGCATGGTGACTGGCCTTTCCTGAGGCCACACGTGTGGTCACTGTCGTAACTCGAGAAGGACCTGCCGCGACTCGAGAGAAACCAGGAGATTCACACCTCCAGGTGAGATGAGGCCCTTTTCAGCTGAGGTGACTTGAGGGAAATCACACCTTCAATCTTGGACCTAGAAAGATTCCTTCACACCCTTGCTGCAACTCAAGAAGTTCCCCAACATAAACGTCTCCACTTGAGAAGAACACTGAGGGTCCCGCCACAACTCAAGAGGAGCCCCATTGTCACTTCCTCAGCTCAAGATGAGGGTTCCTTTCCCTGCTTCATCAGGAGAGGATTCCCGGCATTCCTGTCGCATCTCAAAAGGAGGCACTGTCAACAGGATAGTCGAGAGGAACTCCAGGAGTCATGCCACCATTTCAAAAGACCCCAAATGTCTCAGTCCACTCCAGAGAAACATGATTTCCCTGCACTGCCTCGACTGTCACCCCGAGTATCGACTCACACTATGGTGGCATGTGTGGCAGCCCTGTGGCACCTAGAGGGAAAGACACAGATCCATGTTTCAACTCGATGGGAAGCCTGACGCTACTGCTGCAGCTCGGGAAGAAAGAGGACATACATGTCTCCACCCGTGACGAGGCATGACTCTCATGTGGAGACTCAAGAGAAACCCCAGGATCCATGTCAGCACTGGAGAGGAAACCTGAGGTTCTTGCCTCAGCTCCAGATGAGGACTTAGGACTGGCACCGACTGGCAAGGAATCCCGAGAGGCACCTCACAACTCGCATGGGACTGTCCTTTCCTGAGGGCACACGAGAGTGTCCCTGACATCCTTGTCATAACTCAAGAGGGATCGGCCTCAACTCGAGAAAAACCAGGAGATTCTCCACTAAAGGCGAGATGAGGCCCTTTTCCTCAACGGTGCCTAGAAGAAAAGCACATCTTCCCTCTTGGACCTTGAAAGGGTCTTTCACGCTCTTGCTTCAACTCAAGAAGTTCCCCGACATACCTGTCTCAACTAGAGAGGAACACTGGGGGTCCTGCCACAACTCAAGAGGAGCCCCGTTGTCCCCTGCTCAGCTCAAAATGACGGTTCATTTCCCTGCTTTGTTGGGAAAGTATTCCCGGCATTCCTGGCGTTATCTCAATGCCTCAGCTCCAGATGAGGACTTAGGACTGGCACCGACTGGCAAGGAATCCCGAGAGGCACCTCACAACTCGCATGGGACTGTCCTTTCCTGAGGGCACACGAGAGTGTCCCTGACATCCTTGTCATAACTCAAGAGGGATCGGCCTCAACTCGAGAAAAACCAGGAGATTCTCCACTAAAGGCGAGATGAGGCCCTTTTCCTCAACGGTGCCTAGAAGAAAAGCACATCTTCCCTCTTGGACCTTGAAAGGGTCTTTCACGCTCTTGCTTCAACTCAAGAAGTTCCCCGACATACCTGTCTCAACTAGAGAGGAACACTGGGGGTCCTGCCACAACTCAAGAGGAGCCCCGTTGTCCCCTGCTCAGCTCAAAATGACGGTTCATTTCCCTGCTTTGTTGGGAAAGTATTCCCGGCATTCCTGGCGTTATCTCAAGAGGAGGCACTCTCAACAGGAAAGACGAGAGGAACTCCAGGGGTTGTGCCACAATTTCAAAAGACCCCCAAATGTCTCAGTCCACTCCAGAGGAATCAGATTTCCCTGAACTGCCTCGACTATCACCCCGAGTATTGACTCACACCATGGTGGCACGTGTGATAGCCCTGTGGCATTTCAAGGGAAAGACACAGATCCCTGTGTCACCTAGACGGGAAGTCTGACACTGCTGCTACACTTAGGGAGGAAAGTGGATGTGCATATCTGTACTCGAGACGAGGCCTGACTCCCCTATGGAGACTCCGGNTCAAGGGAAAGACACAGATCCCTGTGTCACCTAGACGGGAAGTCTGACACTGCTGCTACACTTAGGGAGGAAAGTGGATGTGCATATCTGTACTCGAGACGAGGCCTGACTCCCCTATGGAGACTCCGGAGGAACCCCAAGATTCATTTCAGCACCGAAGAAGAAACCTCAGATTCTGGACTCAGCTTCAGACGAGGTCTTAGGACCCGGCAGCGACTGGAGAGGAATCCTGAGAGTCCCCTCGCAACTCACATGGAAACTGACCTTTCCTGTGGCCACACAAGCGGGTCCATGAGGTCCCCGTCATAACTCGAGAGGGACCTGCTGTAACTCGAGAAAAACCAGTAGATTCTCCGCTCCAGGCGAGATGAGGCCCTTTTCCACTGCGACATCTCAAGGGAAATCACACCTTCCCTCTTGGACCTCAAAAGTGCCCTTCACACCCTTGTTGCAACTCAAGAAGTTCCCCGACATACCCGTTTCCACTCGAGAGGAACACCGAAGGTCCCGCCACAACTCAAGAGGAGCCTCGTTGTCCCCTCCTCAGCTCGAGATAAGGGTTACTTTATCTTCTTCGGGAAAGGATTCCCTGAGTTTCCGTCGCATCTCACGGGGAGGTGCTGTCAACAGGAAAGTCGAGAGGAACTCCAGGAGATGTGCCACCATTTCAAAAGATCCCCAAATGTCTCAGTCCACTCCAGAGGAACCTGATGTCCTGCACTGCTCGACTGTCACCCCGAGTATCGACTCACAGCTCGGTGGTATGTGTGACAACCCTGTGGCACCTTGAGCAAAAGACACAGATCCATGTTTCAACTCTATGGGAAACGTGACACTACTGCTACAGCTCGGGAGGAAAGCGTATATGCATGTCTCCTCCAGTGATGAAGCATGACTCCGATGTGGAGACTCCAGAGGAACCCCAGGATCCATGTCAGCACTGGAGAGGAAACCTGAGGTTCTGGCCTCAACTCCATACGAGGACTTAGGACCCAGCATCCACTGGAGAGGAATCCCGAGAGGCACCTCGCAATATCCATGGGACTGTCCTTTCCTGAGGGCACACGAGAGTGTCCCTGAGGTCCCCATCATAACTCAAGAGGGACTGGCTGCAGCTCGAGAAAAACCAGGAGATTCTCCACTTCGGGTGAGATGAGGCCCTTTTCCGCAGTGGCATCTAGAGGGAAAGCACACCTTCCCTCTTGNTGTCCTTTCCTGAGGGCACACGAGAGTGTCCCTGAGGTCCCCATCATAACTCAAGAGGGACTGGCTGCAGCTCGAGAAAAACCAGGAGATTCTCCACTTCGGGTGAGATGAGGCCCTTTTCCGCAGTGGCATCTAGAGGGAAAGCACACCTTCCCTCTTGGACCTCGAATGGGTCTTTCACACCCTTGCTTCAACTCAAGAAGTTCTCAGAAATACCCGTCTCCAGGGAAGAGGAACACTGACGGTCCCGCCACAACTCAAGAGGAGCACCGTTGTCCCCTCCTCAGTTCGAGATGAGGATTCCTTTTCCTGTTTCGTCAGGAGAGGATTCCCAGCATTTCCGTCACATCTGAAGAGTAGGTGCTCTCAACAGGAAAGTCGAGAGGAATTCCAGAGGTCGTGATACCATTCCAAAAGACTCCCAAAAGTCTCAGTCTACTCCAGATGAACCTGATCTCCCTGCACTGCCTAGACAGTCATCCTGAGTATCAGCTCACACCACAGTGGCACGTGGCCTTGTGGCACCTGAAGGGAAAGACACAGATCCCTGTGTCAACTCGATGGGAAATCTGACACTGATGCTGCAGCTCTGGAGGAAAGCGGACATGCATGGGTCCATTCGAGACGAGGCCTGACTCCCCTGTGTAAACTCCAGAGGAACCCCAGGAGCCATGTCAGAACCGGAGAGAAAAACTCAGGTACCAGCCTNATCCCTGTGTCAACTCGATGGGAAATCTGACACTGATGCTGCAGCTCTGGAGGAAAGCGGACATGCATGGGTCCATTCGAGACGAGGCCTGACTCCCCTGTGTAAACTCCAGAGGAACCCCAGGAGCCATGTCAGAACCGGAGAGAAAAACTCAGGTACCAGCCTCAGATCCATACGAGGACATAGGACCCGACACTGACTGGAGAGGAGCTCCGAGAGGCCCCTCACAACTCGCATTGAGACTGGCCTTTCCTGTGGCGACACAAGCGGGTCTCTGATGTCCCTGTTGTAACTCAAGAGGGACCTGCAGCAATTTTAGAAAAATGAGGAGATTCTCCCCTTCAGGCGAGATAAGGCCCTTTTCCGCCTCAGAGTCTCGAGGGAAATCATACTTTTCCTCTTGCACCTTGATAGGGTCCTTCACACCCTTGTTGCAACTCAAGAATTTCCCCAAAATATCGAATTCCAAATCGAGAGGAACACCGAGGGTCCCGCTACAACTTAAGAGGAGCCCCGTTATCCCCTCCTCAGCTCGAGATGCGGGATCCTTTCCTAGCTTCGTCTGGAAAGGATTTCCGGCATTCCCGTCGCATCTCAAGAGGAGACGCTCTCAACAGGAAAGTCGAGAAGAACTCCAGGGGTCGTGCCACCATTCCAAAAGACACCCTAATGTCTCTGTCTACTGCAGATGAACATGATTTCCCAGAACTGCCTTAACTATCACCCCAAGTATCGACTAACACCACGGTGGCCCATGTGACAGCCCTGTGGCACCTCGAGGGAAAGCCACGGATCCCTATTTCAACTGATGAGAAGCCTGACACTGTTGCTACAGCTTGGTATGGGAGCAGACGTGAAAAACTGCACTCGAGACAAGGCCTGACTCCCGTGTGGAGACTCCAGAAGAACCCCAAGGTCCATGTCAGCAATGGAGAAGAAACCTCAGGTTCCGGATTCAGCTCCAGACGAGGATTTAGGACGCGACACTGAATGGAGAGGAATCCCGAAAGCCCCTCGCAACTGGCATGGAGACTGACCTTTCCTGAGGTCACACGAGTGGCTCCCTGAAATCCCCTTTGTAACTCGAAAGAGTCCTGCCGCAATTCGAAAAAAAACAGGAGATTCTCCCCTCCAGGCGAGACGAGGCCCTTTTCCACAGCGGCGTCTCGAGGGACATCACACCTTCCTTCTTGAACCTTGAAAGATTCCTTCAAACTCTTGCTGCAACTCAAGGAGTTCCCCTACATACAAGTCTCCACTCGAGAGGAACAACGAGGGCCTTGTCACCACTCAAGAGAAGCAAAGTTGTCCCCTCCTCAGCTCGAGATCAGGCTTTCTTTACCTGCTTCGTCAGGAAAGGATTCCCAGTGTTACCGTCACAAATCCAGAGGAGGTGCTCTCAACAGGAAACTCAAGAGGAATTCCATGGGTTGTGGAACCATTCCAAAAGACATCTAAATGTCTCAGTCCACTCCGGATGAACCTGATTTCCCTACACTGCATCAACTCTCACTACGAATATCGACTCACACCACGTTGGCACATGTGACAGCACTGGGGCACCTCGAGAGAAAGACACAGATCCCTGTGTCAACTCGACAGGAAGAATGACACTGTTGCTACAGCTGCAACAGCTCGGGAGGAAAGCAAACGTGCATGTCTCCAATCGAGATGAGGCTGACTCTCCTGTGAAGACTCCAGATGAACTGCAAAATCTATGTCAGCACTGGAAAGGAAACCTAAGTTTCCAGCCTCAGCTCCAGACGAGGACTTCTGACCCAGCACCGACTGGAGAGGGATCTCGACAGGCTCCTTGCAACTTGCATGGAGACTGGAGTTTCCTGAGGCCACACTAGTGGGACCCTGAGGTCCCCATCTAAATTCAAGAGGGACCTGCTGCAACTCGAGAAAAACAAGGAGTTTCTCCCCTTCAGGTAAGATGAGGCCTTTTTCTGATGTGGCGTTTCGAGGGAAATCTTGCCTTCCTTCTTGGACCTTGAAAGGGTCTTTCACACCGTTGCTGTAACTCAAGAAGTTCCCAGATATACCCGTCTCCCCTCGAGGGGAACACCGAGGTCCCACCACAATTCAAGAGGAGACCCGTTGTCCCCTCCTCAGCTCAAGATGAGGTTTCCAGCCCTGCTTCATTGGGTATGGATTCCTTGCATTCCAGTCTCATCTCAAGAGGAGACGCTCTCAACAGGAAAGTTGAGAAAATCTCCAGGTGTCATGCCACCATTCTGAAAGACCCACAAATGTCTCAGTCCACTCCAGATGAACTTCATTTCCCTGCAGTACCTCGACTGTCACCCAGAATATCGACTCACATCACGGTGGCATGTGTGACAGCCCTGTGGCACCTCGAGGGACAGCCACAGATCCCCGTGTCAACTCGACAGGAGGCCTGACACTGCTGCTACAATTTAGGGGAAAAGCGGATGAGCATGTCTCCACTTGAGTCGAGGCCTGACACCCCTGTGGAGACTCCAGAGGAACCCCAAGATCCATGTCAGCACTGGAGAGGGAACCTCAGATTCTGGCATCAGCTCCAGGAGAGGACTTGGGACTCGACACCGACTGGAGAGGAATCCCTAGAGGCCCCTCACAAGTCGCATAGATTTTGGCCTTTCCTGNAGAGGAACCCCAAGATCCATGTCAGCACTGGAGAGGGAACCTCAGATTCTGGCATCAGCTCCAGGAGAGGACTTGGGACTCGACACCGACTGGAGAGGAATCCCTAGAGGCCCCTCACAAGTCGCATAGATTTTGGCCTTTCCTGAGGCCACGTTATAGGGTCTCTGAGGTCCCCATCGTAACTCAAGAGGAACCTGCCACAACTCGAGTAAAACCAGGATATTCTCCCCTCCAGCTGAGATGAGGCCCTTTACCACAGCAGTGTTTCGAGGAAAATCTCGCCTTCCCTCTTGGACCTCAAAAGGTTTCTTCACACACTTGATGCAACTCAGGAAATTCCCCGATATACCTGTCTCCACTCGCTAGGAACAATGAGGGTCCCGCCACAATTCCAGAGGAGCCCTGTTGTACACTCCTTAGCTTGAGTGAGTGTTCCTTTCCCTGCTTCATCGGGAAATGATTCCCGGCATTCCCGTCACATCTCAAGAGAAGGCGCTTTCAACAGGAACGTCGAGAGGAACTCCAGGGATCGTGCCACCATTCCAGAAGACATGCAAATATCTCAGTCCACTCCAGATGAAACGGATTTCTCTACACTACTCGACTCTCACCCCGAGTATCGACTTAAACCACAGTGGTTCGTGTGACAGCCCAGTGGCACATCAAGGGAAAGACAGATCCCTGTGTCAACTCCACAGGAAGCCTGACACTGCTGCTAAACCTAGAGAGGAAAGTGGACGTGCATGTCTCCACTCGAGACGAGGCCTGCCTCCCCTGTGGAGACTATAGAGGGACGCCAAGATCCATGTTAGCACTGGAGAGGAAACCTCAGAATCTGGCCTCAGCTGCAGTTGAGGACTTAGGACACAGCACCGACTGGAGAGGAATCCAGAGAGAACCCTCTCAACTCGCATGGAGACTGGAATTTCCAGTGGACACACAGTGGGTCCCTGAACTCCCCATCGTAACTCAAGAGGTACCTGCTTCAACTGGAGAACAACATGGAGATTCTCCCTTGCAGGCGAGCTGTGCCCTTTTCCGCTGCGGCGTCTCGAGGGAAAACACACCTTCCCTCTTGTACCTCGAAAGGGTCATTCACATCCTTGCTGCAACTCAAGAAGTTCCCGGACATACACGTCTCCACTCGAGAGGAACACCGAGGGTCCCACGAAAACTCAACAGGATCCCCGTTGTCCCCTCCTCAGCTCGAGATGAGGCTTCCTTTCCCCGCTTTGATGGGAAAGGTTTCCCAGCGTTCCCGACCCATCTCAAGAGGAGGCGCTCTCAACAGGAAAGTCGAGAGAAAATCCAGGGGTCGTGCCACCATTCCAAAAGTTGCCCAAATGTCTCAGTCCATTCCACATGAACATGATTTCCCTGCACTGCCTTGACTGTCACCCTGAGTGTTGACTCACACCGCGGTGGCATGTGTGATAGCCCTGTGGAACCTCGAGGGAAAGCCACAGTTCCCTGGGGTAACACAACAGGAAGCATGACACTGCTGCTACAGCTCGGGAGGAAAGCGGACGTGCATTTCTCCACTCGAGGCGAGGTTTGAGTCCTCTGTGGAGACTCCAGAGGAACCCCAGCTTCCATGTTAGCACTGGAGAGGAAACCTCAGTTTCAGGCCTCAGCTCCAGATAAGAACTTAGGAACTGGCACCGACTGGAGAGGAATCCTAAGAGGCCCGTCGCAACTCGCATGGAGACTGGCCTNTCCAGAGGAACCCCAGCTTCCATGTTAGCACTGGAGAGGAAACCTCAGTTTCAGGCCTCAGCTCCAGATAAGAACTTAGGAACTGGCACCGACTGGAGAGGAATCCTAAGAGGCCCGTCGCAACTCGCATGGAGACTGGCCTTTCTCAAAGCCACACGAGCGGATCCCTGAGGTACGCATTGTCACTCTGGAGGGATCCTCTGCAACGTGAGAAAACACAGCATATTTTCCCTTCCAGGCGAGATGAGGCCCTTTTCCGCTACAGCATTTCGAGGGAAATCACACCTTCCCTCTTGGACCTTGAAAGGGTCCTTCACACTGTTACTGCAACTCAAGAAGTGCCCAGATATACCCGTCTCCACTCAAGGGGAACACCGAGGTCCCACCACGATTCAAGAGGAGCCCCATTGTCCCCTTCTCAGATCGAGATGAGGGTTCCACTCCCTGCTTCATCGGGAACGGACTCTCCACATTCCAGTCGCATCTCAAGAGGAGACGCTCTCAACAGGAAAAATGAGAGAAACGCCAGGTGTTGTGCCACCATTCTGAACGACCCCCAAATGTCTCAGTCCACTCCAGATGAACTTCATTTCCCTGCAATGCTTCGACTGTCACCCAGAGTATCAACTCACACCACGGTGGCACGTGTGACAGCCCTGTCACACCTTGCAGGACAGCCACAGATCCCTGTGTCAACTCAACAGGAAGCCTGCCACTGCTGCTACAGCTCGGGGGAAAAGCGGACCTGTATGTCTTCACTTGAGACGAGGCCTGACATCCTTTTCGAGACTCCAGAGGAACCCCAAGATCCATGTCAGCACTGGAGAGGAAACCTCAGATTCTGGCATCAGCTCCAGGCGAGGACTTAAGACCCGACACCGACTGGAGAGGAATCCCGAGAGGCCCTTTGCAACTCGCATGGAGACTGGCCTTTCCTGAGTCCACACGAGCGGTTCCTTGAGGTGCCCATCTTAANACCCCAAGATCCATGTCAGCACTGGAGAGGAAACCTCAGATTCTGGCATCAGCTCCAGGCGAGGACTTAAGACCCGACACCGACTGGAGAGGAATCCCGAGAGGCCCTTTGCAACTCGCATGGAGACTGGCCTTTCCTGAGTCCACACGAGCGGTTCCTTGAGGTGCCCATCTTAATTCAAGAGAGACCTGACACCACTAGAGAAAAACCAGGAGATTCTCCCCTTAAGGCGAGATGGGCCCTTTTCTGCTGCAATGTCTCAAGGGAAGTCACACCTTCCCTCTTGGACCTCGAAGGGGCCCTTCAATCCCATGCTGCAACTCAAGGAGGTCCCTGACATACCCGGCTCCACTCGAGAGGAACACCGAAGGTCCCGCCACAACTCATAAGGATCCCTGTTGTCCCCTCCTCCACTTGAGATGAGGGTTCCTTTCCCTGCTTTGTCGGGAACAGATTCCCGGCTTTTCCCACAGCATCTCAGGAGCAGGCGCTCTCAACAGGAAAGTCTTGAGGCACTCCATGGGTCGTGCCACCATTCCAAAAGTCCCCCAAATGACTCAGTCCACTCAGATGAACCAGAGTTCCCTGCACTGCTTCCACGGTCACACCGAGTATAGACTCACACCATATTGGCACGTGTGACAGCCTTGTGGCACCTCGAGGGAAAACCAAAAATCCCTGTGTCAACTCGACGGGAATCCTGACACTGCTGCTACAGCCAGGGAGGAAAGCGGACATGCATGTCTCCACTCGAGACGAGGCCTGACTCTCCTGTGGGACTCCAGAGGAACACCAAGATCCATGTGAGCACTGGAGAAGAAACCTCAGGTTCCAGCCTCAGCTCCTGACGAGGACTTATGACCCGGCACCAACTGGAGAGGAATCCTGAGAGACCCTGCCAACTTACATGGAGACTGGCTTTGCCTGGGGCCACAAGTACGGGTCCCTGAGGTCCCCATCGTAACTTGAGAGGGACCTGCCTCAACTCGAGAAAAACCAGGAGATTCTCCTCTCCTGGCGAGATGAGGCCCTTCCCCACTGCAGAAACTCAAGGGAAATCACACCTTCTGTCTTGAGCCTTGAAAAGGTCCTTCACACACTTGCCCCAGCTCAAGAAGTTACATGACATACCCGTCGCCAATCGGGAGGAACACTGATGATCCTGCCACAACTCAAGAGAAGCCCCATTGTCCCCTCCTCAGATCGATATGAGGGTTCCTTTCCCTGCTTCATCAGGAAAGGATTCCCGGCATTCCCGTGGCATCTCAAGGGGAGGCACTTTCAACAGGAAAATTGAGAGGAACTACAGGGGTCGTGCCACCACTCCAAAAGACCCCCAAATGTCTCAGTCCACTCCAGATGAACCAGATTTCCCTGCACTGACTCCACTGTCACCCCGAGTATCGAACCACACCATGGTGGCACCTGTGACAGCCCTATGGAACCTCGAAGGAAAGCCAAATATACCAGTGTCAACTCGACGGGAAGCCTGACTCTGCTGCTACAGCTCGAGAGGAAAGTACACGTGCATGTCTCCACTCGAGACGAGGAGTGACTCCCCTGTGGAGACTCCAGAGGAACCCCAGATCCATGTCAGCACTGGAGAGAAAATTTTAGGGTCCAGCCTCATCTCCAGATGAGGAGATACAACTGGACACCGACTGGAGGGGTATCCTAAGAGGTCCATCGCAACTCACATGGACACTGGTGTTTCCTGAGGCCACATGAGCAAGTCCCTGAAGTCCCCATTGTAAATTGAAAGAGACATGCTGCAACTCTAGAAAAAACAGGAGATTCTCCCCTCCAGGAGAGATGAGGCCCTTTTCTCCTGTGGCGTCTCGAGGGAAATCACACCTTCCCTCTTGGACCTGGAAGGGGTCTTCATACCATTGCTGCAACTCAAGAAGTTCCCATATATACCCGTCTCCACTCGAGGGGAACACCGAGGTCCTGCCACAATTCAAGAGGAGCCCCATTGTCCCCTCCTCAGAACCAGATGAGGGTTCCACTTTCTGCTTTGTCAGGAACGAATTCCTCGCATTCCAGTCGCAACTCAAGAGGAGACGCTCTCAACAGGAAAGTTGAGAGAAACTCCAGGAGTCATGCCACCATTCTGAAAGACACCCAAAAGTCTCAGTCCACTCCAGATGAACATGATTTCCCTCCACTGCCTCGACTGTCACCCCAAGAATAGACTAACACCATGGTGGCAGGTGGACAGCCCTGTGGCACCTCGAGGCACAGCCACAGATGCCTGTGTCAACTCGACAGAAAGCCTGACACTGCTGCTAAAGCTCGGGGGAAAAGCTAACGTGCATGTCTCCACTTGAGACGAGGCCTGACACCCCTGTGGAGATTCCAGAGGAACCCCAAGATCCATGTCAGCACTGGAGAGGGAACCTCAGATTCTGGCATCAGCTCCAGGAGAGAACTTGGGACTCGACACCGACTGGAGAGGAATCCCGAAAGTCCCCTCACAAGTCGCATAGAGTCTGGNAGAGGAACCCCAAGATCCATGTCAGCACTGGAGAGGGAACCTCAGATTCTGGCATCAGCTCCAGGAGAGAACTTGGGACTCGACACCGACTGGAGAGGAATCCCGAAAGTCCCCTCACAAGTCGCATAGAGTCTGGCCTTTCCTGAGGCCATATTATAGGGTCCCTGAGGTCCCCGTCGTAACTCTAGAGGGACCTGCAGCAACTCAAGAAAAACCAGAATATTCTCCCCTCCAGCTGAGGTGAGGCCCTTTTCCGCAGCAGCATCTGGAGAAAAATCTCACCTTCCCTCTTGGACCTCGAAAGGTTCCTTAACACACTTGATGCAACTCAAGAAGTTCCCTGACCTACCTGTCTCCACTCGAGAGGAACAATGAGGGCCCCGCCACAATTTCAGAGGAGCCCCGTTGTACGCTCCTTATCTCGAGTGAGTGTTCCTTTCCCTGCTTCGTCAGGAAATGATTCCCAGCATTCCCGTCACATCTCAAGAGGAGGTGCTTTCAACAGGAATGTCGAGAGGAACTCCAGGGGTCATGCCACCATTCCAAAAGACCTGCAAATATCTCAGTCCACTTCAGATGAAACGGATTTCCCTACACTACTCGACTCTCACCCCGAGTATTGACTCTTACCATGGTGGCTCGTGTGACAGTCCTGTGGCACATCGAGGGAAAGACAGATCCCTGTGTCAGTTCCACAGGAAGCCTGACACTGCTGCTATGCCTCGACAGGAAAGCGGACGTGCATGTCTCCACTCGAGATGAGGCCTCCCTCCCCTGTGGAGACTACAGAGGAACGCCAAGATCCATGTCAGCACTGGAGAGGAAACCTCAGAAACCGGCCTCTGCTGCAGTTGAGGACTTAGAGAACGGCACTGACTGGAAAGGAATACCGAGAGACCCCTCGCAACTCACATGGAGACTGGAATTTCCAGTGGACACACAGCGGGTCCCTGAGCTCCCCATCGTAACGACAGAGGTACCTGTTGCAACTCGAGAAAAACCCGGAGATTCTCCCTTGCAGGTGAGCTGTGCCCTTTTCCGCTGTGGGAAATCACACTTTCCCTCTTGTACCTCGGAAGGGTCTTTAAAACCCTTGTTGCCACTCAAGAAGTTCCCCGACATACCTGTCTCCACTCGAGAGGAACACCGAGGGTGCTGCCACAACAAAAGAGGAGCCCTGTTGTCCCTTTCTCAGCTCAAGATGAGGGTTCCTTCCCTGCTTCGTCAGGAAAGGATTCCCGGCATTCCTGTCGCATCTCAAGAGGAGGAGCTCTCAAAAGGAAATTTGAGAGGAACTCAAGGGGTCATGACACCATTCCAGAAGACCCCCAAAAGTCTCAGTCCACTCCAGATGAACATGATTTCCCTGCACTGCCTCGACTGTCACCCCGAAAATAGACTCACACCATGGTTGCACATATGATAGCCCTGTGACACCTTGAGGGAGAGCCACAGATCCCTGTGTCAACTCGACAGGAAGCCTGACACTGATGCTACAGCCTGGGAGGAAAATGGACGTGCATATCTCCACTCGAGACGAGGCCTGACTCCACTGTGGAGACTCCAGAGGAACCCCAACATCCATGTCAGCACTAGGGAGGAAACCTCAGATACCGGCCACTGATCCAGACGAGGACATAGGACCCAGCACCAACTGGAGAGGAACTCCGAGAGGCCCTGCACAACTCGTGTTGAGACTGGCCCTTCCTCTGGTGACACGAGTGGGTCTCTGATGTCTCCGTTGTAACTCGAGAGGGACCTACCACAACTCGAGGAAAACGATGAGACTCTCCCCTCCAGGCGAGATAAGGCCCTTTTCCGCCCCAGCATCTCGAGGGAAATCACAAGTTCCCTCTTTGACCTCGAAAGGGTCCTTCACACCTTTGTTGAAACTCAAGAAGTTCCCCGAAATACTGGTCTCCAATCGAGAGGAACACTGAGTGTCCCACTACAACTCAAGAGGAGCCCTGCTGTCCCTTCCTCAGTTCGATATTAGGGTTCCTTTCCCTGCTTCGTTGGAAAAGGATTCCTGATGTTCCAGTCACATCTCAAGAGGAGGTGCTCTCAACAGGAAAGTCGAGAAGAACTCCAGGAGTCGTGCCACCATTCCATAAGATGCCCTAATGTTTCTGTCCACTGCAGATGAACATCATTTCCCAGTACTGCCTTTACTGTCACCCCGAGTATCGGCTCACATCACGGTGGCAAGTGTGACAGCCCTGTGGCACCTCGAAGGAAAGACACAGATCCCTGTGTCAACTCGCCGGGAAGCCTGACACTGCTGCTACAGTTCGGGAGGAAACTGGACGTGCACTTTTCCACTAGAGACGAAGCTTGACTCCCCTGTGGAGACTCCAGAGGAACCCCAAGATCCATGTCAGCAGTAGAGAGAAAATCTCAGGTTCCAGCCTCAGTTCCAGACAAGGACTTAGGACCCAGCACTGACTGGGGAGGAATCCTGAGAGTCCCCTCTCAATGCACATGGATTGGCCTTCCCTNTAGAGACGAAGCTTGACTCCCCTGTGGAGACTCCAGAGGAACCCCAAGATCCATGTCAGCAGTAGAGAGAAAATCTCAGGTTCCAGCCTCAGTTCCAGACAAGGACTTAGGACCCAGCACTGACTGGGGAGGAATCCTGAGAGTCCCCTCTCAATGCACATGGATTGGCCTTCCCTGACGCCACAGGGGCGGATCCCTAAGGTCCCTGTCATAACTTGAGAGGAATCTGCCGCAACTTAACTTGAGAAAAACCAGGACATTTTCGCCTCCAAGCGAGATGAAGCCCTTCTCCGCTGCGGCATCTTGGGGTAAGTCACACCTTCCCTCTTGAACCTCGAAAGGTTTCTTCACATCCTTGCTGTGACTCAAGAATTTCCCCGACATACCCGTCTCCCCTCGAAAGAAACACTGAAGGTCCCACCCAACTCAAGAGGAGCCCCGTTTTCCCCTTCTCAGCCCAGACAAGTGTCCCTTTCCCTGCTCCATCGGGAAAGGATTGCCGGCATTCCTGTCGCATCCCAGGAGGAGACGCTCTCCAAAGGAGAGTCGAGAGGAACTCCAGGGGTCGTTCCACACTTCCAAAGGAAGCCCAAATGTCTCAGTCCACTCCAGTTGAACCTGATTTCCCTGCACTGCATTGACTGTCACGCTGAGTATTGGCTCACACCACGGTGTCACATGTGACAGTCCTGGGGCACCAAGAGGGAAAGACACAGATCCCTGTGTCAACNAAGGAAGCCCAAATGTCTCAGTCCACTCCAGTTGAACCTGATTTCCCTGCACTGCATTGACTGTCACGCTGAGTATTGGCTCACACCACGGTGTCACATGTGACAGTCCTGGGGCACCAAGAGGGAAAGACACAGATCCCTGTGTCAACTCGACAGGAAGACTGACTCTGCTGCTACAGCTCGGGAGGAAAGCGGACATGCACGTCTCCACTCGAGACGAGGCCTGACTCTGCTGTGGAGACTCTAAAAGAACCCCAAGATCCATGTCAGCATTGGAGAGGAAACCTCAGGTTCTGGCCTAAGCTCCATATGAGGATTTAGGACCCGTCACCGACTGGGGAGGAATCCCAAGTGGCCCCTCGCAACTCTTATGGAGAATTGACTTTCCTGAGGCCATAGGGGGGGGGGAGTGTCACTGTGTTCCCCGTCATAACTCTAGAGGAACCTGCTGCAACTCGAGAAAAAAACAGGAGATTCTCTCCTACAGGAGTGATGAGGCCCTTGTCTGCTGCGGCATCTTGGAGGAAAACACGCCTTCCCTCTTGAACCTCGAAAGGGTCTTTCACACCTTTGATGCCCCTCAAGAAGTTCCCATACTTACCCGTCTCCATTCGAGAGGAACACATTGGGTCCTGCCACAACTCAAGAGGAGCCCCGTTTTCCCCTGCTCAACTCCAGACGAGGGTCCCTTTCCCTGCTTCATCAGGCAAGGTTTCCTGGCGTTCCCGTCACATCTGAAGAGGAGTCGCTCTTCACAGGAGAGTCTACAGGAACTCCACGGGTAGTGCCACCATTCCTAAAGACACCCAAATGCCTCAGTCCACTCCAGATAATCCTGATTTCCCTACACTGCATGGACTGTCACCCCAAGTATTGGCTCACACCATGGTGGCACGTGTGACAGTACTGTGGCACCTCGAGGGATTACCACAGATCCCTAGGTAAACTCGACAGGAAGCCTGACACTGCTGCTACAGCTCGAGAGGAAAGTGGATGTGCCTGTTTCCACTAGAGACGAAGCCTGACGCCCCTGTGGAGACTACAGAGGAACCCCAAGATCCATGTCAGTAGTAGAGAGGAAACCTCAGGTTCCAGCCTCAGCTCCAGACGAGGACTTAGGACCCAGCACTGACTGGGGAGGAATCCCTAGAGACCACTTACAACGGACATGGAGACTGGCCTTTCCCGAGGCCACAGGGGGTGTCCCTGAGGTCTCCGTCATAACTCGAGAGAAATCTGTGGCAACTCGAGAAAAACCAGGAGATTTTCTCCTCCACGCGAGATGAGGCCCTTGTACGCTGTGGCGTCTTGGGGGAAATCACCCCTTCCTTCTTGAACCTAGAAAGGGTCTTCACACCCTTGCTGCCACTGCAGAAGTTCCCAGACATACCCGTCTTCACTCGAGAAGAACACATTGTGTCCTGCCACAACTCAAGAGGAGTCCCGTTTTCCTCTGCTCAGCTCCATACGAGGGTCCCTTTCCCTGTTCCCTCAGGAAAGGATTCCTGGCTTTCCCGTCACATCCCAAGAGGAGTCGCTCTCCACAGGAGAGTCTAGAGGAACAACAGGGGTCATGCCACCATTCCAAAATGCCCCCAAATGTCTCAGTCCACTCCAGATAATCCTGATATCCCTGCACTGCCTCGACTGTCACCCCCATTATCGGCTCACACCATGGCACGTATGACAGTCCTGTGACACCTCGAGGGAAAACCACATATCCCTGGGTCAACTTGATGTGAAGCCTGACACTGCTGCTACAGCTCGGGAGGAAAGTGGACGTGCGTGTCTCCACTTGAGATGATTCCTGACTCCCCTGTGGAGATTCCAGAGAAACCCCAAGATCCATGTCAGCACTGAAGAGGAAACCTCAGGTTCCAGCCTCAGCTCCAGACGAGGACTTAGGACCCAGCACTGACTGGGGAGGAATCCCTAGAGACCACTTACAACGGACATGGAGACTGGCCTTTCCCGAGGCCACAGGGGGTGTCCCTGAGGTCTCCGTCATAACTCGAGAGAAATCTGTGGCAACTCGAGAAAAACCAGGAGATTTTCTCCTCCACGCGAGATGAGGCCCTTGTACGCTGTGGCGTCTTGGGGGAAATCACCCCTTCCTTCTTGAACCTAGAAAGGGTCTTCACACCCTTGCTGCCACTGCAGAAGTTCCCAGACATACCCGTCTTCACTCGAGAAGAACACATTGTGTCCTGCCACAACTCAAGAGGAGTCCCGTTTTCCTCTGCTCAGCTCCATACGAGGGTCCCTTTCCCTGTTCCCTCAGGAAAGGATTCCTGGCTTTCCCGTCACATCCCAAGAGGAGTCGCTCTCCACAGGAGAGTCTAGAGGAACAACAGGGGTCATGCCACCATTCCAAAATGCCCCCAAATGTCTCAGTCCACTCCAGATAATCCTGATATCCCTGCACTGCCTCGACTGTCACCCCCATTATCGGCTCACACCATGGCACGTATGACAGTCCTGTGACACCTCGAGGGAAAACCACATATCCCTGGGTCAACTTGATGTGAAGCCTGACACTGCTGCTACAGCTCGGGAGGAAAGTGGACGTGCGTGTCTCCACTTGAGATGATTCCTGACTCCCCTGTGGAGACTCCAGAGAAACCCCAAGATCCATGTCAGCACTGAAGAGGAAACCTCAGGTTCCAGCCTCAGCTCCAGAGGAGGACTTAGGACCTGGCACTGACTGAGGAGGAATCCCGAGAGGCCCCTCGCAACTTGAATGCAGACTGGCCTTTCCCGAGGCCACAGGGGCGATTCCCAAATATCGCTGTCGTAACTCGAGAGGAACCTGCCACAACTCGAGAAAAACCAGGAGATTCTCCCCTCCAGGCGAGATGAGGCCCTTGTCTGCTGTGGCGTCACAGAAGAAATCACCCTTTCCTTCTCGAACCTCGAAAGGGTCCTTCACACCCTTGCTGCGACTTAAGAAGTTTCCTGACATACCCATCTCCACTCGAGAGGAACACCAAGGGTCCTGCCACAACTCTAGAGGAGCCTCGTTTACCCCTGTTCGGCTCCAGCGGAGGGTCCCTTTCCCTGCTCCGAGGGGAAAGGATTGCCGGCATTCGAGTCTCATCTGAAGAGGATGTGCTCTCCACAGGAGAGTCGAGAGGAATTCCAGGGGTCATGGCACCATTACAAAAGATGCCCAAAAGTCTCAGTCCATTCCAGATGAACCTGATTTCCCTGCACTGCCTCGACTGTCACCCCGAGTATCGGCTCACACCATGGTGGCACGTGTGACAGCCCTGAGGCACGTTTGACAGCCCTGTGGCACCTAGAGGAAAGCCACAGATCCCTGTGTCAACTCGATACTGCCACAACTCGAGAAAAACCAGGAGATTCTCCCCTCCAGGCGAGATGAGGCCCTTGTCTGCTGTGGCGTCACAGAAGAAATCACCCTTTCCTTCTCGAACCTCGAAAGGGTCCTTCACACCCTTGCTGCGACTTAAGAAGTTTCCTGACATACCCATCTCCACTCGAGAGGAACACCAAGGGTCCTGCCACAACTCTAGAGGAGCCTCGTTTACCCCTGTTCGGCTCCAGCGGAGGGTCCCTTTCCCTGCTCCGAGGGGAAAGGATTGCCGGCATTCGAGTCTCATCTGAAGAGGATGTGCTCTCCACAGGAGAGTCGAGAGGAATTCCAGGGGTCATGGCACCATTACAAAAGATGCCCAAAAGTCTCAGTCCATTCCAGATGAACCTGATTTCCCTGCACTGCCTCGACTGTCACCCGGAGTATCGGCTCACACACGGTGGCACGTGTGACAGCCCTGTGGCACCTCAAGGGAAAGCGACAGAGGAGAGGAAACCTCAGGTTCTGGCCTCAGATCCAGACGAGGACTTGAGACCCAGCACCGACTGGGGAGGAATCCCAAGAGACCACTCACAACTTGCATGGAGACTGGCCTTTCCTGAGGCAAAAGGGGCAGGTCACTGAGGTCCCTGTCGTAACTCGAGAGCAACCTGGCACAACTCGAGAAAAACCAGGAGATTCTCGCCTCCAGGCAAGATGAGGCCCTTGTTCGGCGTGGCATCTCAGGGGAAATCAACCCTTCCTTCTTGAAACTCGAAAGGGTCTTCACACCATTGCTGCCACTCAAGATGCTCCTCGACATACCCGTCTCCACTCGAGAGGAACACCTTGGGTCCCGTCAAAACTCAAGAGGAGCCCCGTTTTCCCTTGCTCATCTGCAGACGAGTGTCCCTTTCCCTGCTCCATCAAGAAAGGATTCCCGGTGTTCTCATCACATCCCAAAAGGAGGCGGTCTCCACAGGAGAGGCAAGAGGAACTCCAGGGGTCGTGCCACCATTCCAAAAGGCCCACAAATGTCTCAGTCCACTCCAGATGAACCTGATTTCCCTACACTGCCTCGACTGTCACCCCGAGTATTGGCTCATACATGGTGGCACGGGCACCTTGAGGAAAGATACATATCCCTGTGTCAACATGACGGGAAGACTGACACTGCTGCTACAGCTTGGGAGGAAAGCAGATGTGCATCTCCCCACTCGAGCCGAGGCCTGACTCTCCTGTGGAGACTCCAGAGGAACCCCAAGATTCATGTCAGCACTGGAGAGGAAACTTCTGTTTCCAGCCTCAGCTCCAGACGAGGACTTAGGGCCCGTCACTGACTGGGGAGGTATCCCGAGAGGCTCCTGGCAACTTGCATGGAGACTGGCCTTTCCTGAGGCAACAGGCGTGGGTACCTGAAATCCCCGTCATAACTCAAGAAGAACCTGCCACAAGTCGAGAAAAACCAGGAGATACTCCCCTCCATGAGAGATGAGGCTCTTGTCCGCTGTGCCGTCTAGGGCAATATCACCCCTTCCATCTTGAACCTCGAAATGGTCCTTCACACCTTGCTGTAACTCAAGAAGTTCCCCAACATACACGTCTCTGTTCGAGAGGAACACCGAGGGTCCTGCCACAACTCCCGAGGAGCCCCGTTTTCAGCTGCTCTACTGAAGATGAGGGTCCCTTTCTCTGCTCCATCGGGAAAGGATTACTGACATTTCCTTCGCATCCCAAGAGGAGGCGCTCTCCACAAGAAAGTCGAGAGGAAATCCAGGAGTTGTGCCACCATTTGAAAAGACGCCGAAATGTCTCATTCCCCTCCATATGAACTTGATTTCCCTGCACTGTCTTGACTGTCACCCCAAGTATCAGCTCACACCACGGTGGCATGTGTGACAGACCTGAGGCACGTTTGACAGCCTTGTGGCACCTCTAGGAAAGCCACAGATCCCTGTGTCAACTCAATGGAAAGATTGACACTGCTGCTAAAGTTTGGAAGAAAAGCGGATGTGCAAGTCTACACTTGAGTTGAGCCTGACACCCCTGTGAAGACTCCAGAGGAACCCCAAGATCCATGTCAGCACTCAAGTGGAAACCTAAGGTTCCATCCTCAGCTCCAGAGGAGAACATAGACCCGGCACTGACTGGAGAGGAATCCAAGATGCCTCTTGGCACTCGCATGGAGACTGGCCTTTCTTGAAGCCACACTGGGGGTTCCCTGAGACCCCTGTCATACCTCAAGAGGAACCTGTCGTAACTCAAGAAAAACCAAGAGATTCTCCCCTACAGGGGAGATGAGGACTTTGTCCATTGCGGCGTTTCAGGGAAAATCACCCCTTCCCTCTTGAACCTCAAAAGAATCCTTCACACCATTGCTGCCACTCAAAAAGTTCCCCGACATATCCTTCTCCACTCGTGAGGAACATCGAGGATCGCACAACAACTCAAGAGGAGCTCCATTTTCCCCTACTAAGCTCCAGATGGGTGTCCCTTTCCATGCATCGCTGGGAAAGGATTCCCAGCATTCCCGTCCAAACCCAAGAAGAGGCGCTCTCCACAGGAGAATCGAGAGGAAGTCCAGAGGTCGTGCCACCATTCCAAAAGACCCCCAAATGTCTCAGTCCACTCCAGATGAATCTGGTTTCTCTGCACAACCTCGACTGTCACCCCGATTATCGACTCACACCATGGTGGCACGTGTGAGAGCTCTGTGGCACCTCGAGGGAAAGACACAGATCCTTGTGTCAACTCGACGTGAAGCCTGACACTGCTGCTACACCTATGGAGGAAAGCGGACGTGCAAGTCTCCAGTTGAGACGAGGCCTGACTCCCCTGTGGAGACTCCAGAGGAACCCCAAGATCCATGTCAGCACTCAAGTGGAAACCTAAGGTTCCATCCTCAGCTCCAGAGGAGAACATAGACCCGGCACTGACTGGAGAGGAATCCAAGATGCCTCTTGGCACTCGCATGGAGACTGGCCTTTCTTGAAGCCACACTGGGGGTTCCCTGAGACCCCTGTCATACCTCAAGAGGAACCTGTCGTAACTCAAGAAAAACCAAGAGATTCTCCCCTACAGGGGAGATGAGGACTTTGTCCATTGCGGCGTTTCAGGGAAAATCACCCCTTCCCTCTTGAACCTCAAAAGAATCCTTCACACCATTGCTGCCACTCAAAAAGTTCCCCGACATATCCTTCTCCACTCGTGAGGAACATCGAGGATCGCACAACAACTCAAGAGGAGCTCCATTTTCCCCTACTAAGCTCCAGATGGGTGTCCCTTTCCATGCATCGCTGGGAAAGGATTCCCAGCATTCCCGTCCAAACCCAAGAAGAGGCGCTCTCCACAGGAGAATCGAGAGGAAGTCCAGAGGTCGTGCCACCATTCCAAAAGACCCCCAAATGTCTCAGTCCACTCCAGATGAATCTGGTTTCTCTGCACAACCTCGACTGTCACCCCGATTATCGACTCACACCATGGTGGCACGTGTGAGAGCTCTGTGGCACCTCGAGGGAAAGACACAGATCCTTGTGTCAACTCGACGTGAAGCCTGACACTGCTGCTACACCTATGGAGGAAAGCGGACGTGCAAGTCTCCAGTTGAGACGAGGCCTGACTCCCCTGTGGAGACTCCAGAGGAACCCCAAGATCCATGTCAGCACTGGAGAGGAAACCTCAGGGTCTAGCCTCAGCTACAGATGAGCACTTAGGATCCAGCACCGACTGGGGAGGAATCCCGAGAGACTGCTCACAACTCGCATGGAGACTGTCCTTTGCTGAGGTCACAGGGGTGGGTCCCTGAAGTTTGTGTCGTAACTTGAAAGGAACCTGCTGGAACTGGAGAAAAACCAAGACATTCTCCCCTCCAAGCAAGATGAGGCCTTCATCCACTGCGGTGTCTCAGGGGAAATCACCCCTTCCCTCTTGAACCTTGAAAGGGTCCTCCCTTGAGTCCCTTGCTTGGACTCAAGAAGTTTCCTGACATACCCATCTCCTCTCGAGAGGAACACTGAGGGTCCCGCCACAACTCAAGAGGAGCCCCGTTTTCCACTACTCAGCTCCAGATGAGGGTCCCTTTCCCTACTCCATTGGGACAGGATTCCCGGTGTTCCAGTAGCATCCAAAGAAGAGGCACTCTCCACAGGAGAGTCAAGAAGAACTCCAGGGTTCGTACCATCATTCTTAAAGACCCTCAAATATCTATGTCCACTCCAGATGAACCTGATTTCCCTGAACTGCCTCGACTGTCACCCCGAGTTTTGGCTCACACCATGGTGGAACGTGTGACAACACTGTGGCACCTGGAGGGAAAGCCACAGATCTATGTGTCAAATCGCTGGGAAGCCTGACATTGCTGCTACAGCTCGGGAGGAAAGGGACGTGCATGTCTCTATTCAAGACGAGGACTGACTACCCTGTGGAGACTCCAGAGGAACACCAAGATCCATGTAGGCACTGGAAAGGAAACTTTAGGTCCCCGCTTTAGCTCTAGGCAACGACTTAGGACCCGGCCCTGACTGGAGAGGAATCCTGAGAGACTTCTCGCAAATTGCATGGAGACTGGCCTTTCCTGATGCCACAAGAATGAGTTCCTGAGGTCCCCATAGTAACTCAAGAGGGACCTGCCACACCTAGAGAAAAACCAGGAGATTCTCCCCTCCAGGTGAGATGAGGCATTTTTCTGCTGCGGCGTCTGAAGGGAAATCACACCTTACCTCTTGGACCTCGAAAGGGACCTTCACACCCGTGCTACAACTCATGAATTTCCCTGACATACACGTCTCAACTCAAGAGGAATACCGAGAGTCATGCCACAACTCAATAGGAGCCCCGATTTCCCCTGCTCAGCTCCAGATGCAGGTCCATTTCCCTGTTCCGTCGGGAAACTATTCCTGGCATTCCCTGTCACATTCCAAGAGGAGGCGCTCTCCACAGGAGAGTCAAGAGGAACTCCAGGGGCCATGCCACCATTTCAAAAGACCCCCAAATGTCTCAGTGCACTCTAGGTGAACCTGATTTCCCTGCACTGCCTTCAACTTTTGCTGAGGCCACAGGGGCGGGTCCCAGAGGTCCCCATTGTAACTCGAGAGGAACCTGCCACAACTTGAGAAAAACCAGGAGATTCTCCCCTCCAGGTGAGATGAGGCCCTCGTCTGCTGCGGTGTCTCAGGAGAAATCACCCCTTCCCTCGAACCTCGAAAGGGTCCATCATACCCTTGCTGCTACTCAAAAAGTTCCCTGACATATCGTCTCCACTTCAGAGGAACACACAGGATCCGCCATAACTCAAAAGGAGTCCCGTTTTCCCCTGTTCAGCTCCAGATGAGCGTCCCTTTCCCTGCTCCCTCCGGGAAGGTTTCCTGGCATTCCCCTTGCATCCCAAGAGAAGGCACTCTCCACAGGAGAAGCGAAAGGAATTCCAGGGGTCATGCCACCATTCCAAAAGACCCACAAATGTCTCAGTCCACACCAGATCAACCTGATGGCCGTGCACTGACTTGATTGTCACACCAAGGATGAGCTCTCACCATGGTGGCACATGTGACAGCCCTGTGGCACCTCAGAGGAAAGCCAAAGATCCATGTGTCAACCCCACGGCAAGCCAGACAGTGCTGCTACAGCTCGGGTGGAAAGCGGACGTGCACATCTTCACTCGAGATGAGGCCAGACAATACTGTGAAGACTCAGGAGAAACCCCAAGATCCATATCAGCACTGGAGAGGAAACCTCAGGTTCTGGCCTTAGCTCCAGATGAGGACTTAAGACCCAGCATCAACTGGGAAGGAATCCCATGAGGCCCCTCACAACTCGCATGGAGACTGGCCTTACCTGAGGCCACAGGGCTGGGTTCCTGGTGTCCCCATCGTAACTTGCAAGAAACCAGCAGCAACGTGAGAAAAACCAGGAGATTATCCCCTCCAGGCGAGATGAGGCACTAGTCTGAAGCGGCTTTCCCTCTTGAACCTTGAAAGAGTCCTCCACACCCTTGCAGCAACTCAAGAAGTTCCCCGACATACCCGTCTCCACTCGAGTGGAACACCAAGGGTCCCGCCACAACTCAAGAGGAGCCCCATTTCCCCTGCTCAGCTCCAAATGAGGGTTCCTTNGTCCTCCACACCCTTGCAACGACTCAAGAAGTTCCCCGACATACCCGTCTCCACTCGAGTGGAACACCAAGGGTCCCGCCACAACTCAAGAGGAGCCCCATTTCCCCTGCTCAGCTCCAAATGAGGGTTCCTTTCCATGTTCCAATGGGAAAGGATTACCGGTGGTCCCATCGCATTCCAAGAGGAGGCGCTCTCCACAGGAGAGGCGAGAGGAACTCTAGGGTCATGCCACCATTCCAAAATACCACCAGATATCTCAGTCCACTCCAGATGAGCCTGATTTCCCTGCACTGCCTCGACTGTCACTGCAAAAATTGGCTCACACCAGGGTGGCATGTTTGTCAGCACTGTGGCACCTCGAGGGAAAGACACAGATCTCTGTGTCAACTCGATGGGAAGCCTGACACTGCTGCTACAGCTCACGAGGAAAGCAGACGTGCAAGTCTCCACTCGAGACGAGGCCTGACTCCCCTGTGGAGACTGTAGAGGAACCCCAAGTTCCCTGTCAGTACTGAAGAGGAAACCTCAGGTTCTGGCCTCAGCTCCAGGCGAAGACTTAGGACCTGGAAGCAACTGGGCAGGAATTCCGAGAGGCCCCTCCCAACTCACATGGAAACTGGCCTTTCCTGAGACCACAAGGGAGGGTCCCTGTGGTCCCCATCGTAACTCGAGAGGACCCTGCCGCAATTCGAGAAAAACCAGGAGATTCTCCCCTCCAGGAGAGATGAGGCCCTAGTCCACTGCAGCGTCTTGGGCGAAATCACCCTTTCCCTCTTGAACCTCGAAAGGATCCTCCACACCCTTGCAGTGACTCAAGAAGCTCCTCAACACACCCGTCTCCACTCATGAGGAACACAGAGGGTACAGCCAGAACTCAAGAGGAGCCCCATTTTCTCCTGCTCAACTCCAGATGAGGGTCCCTTTCCCTACTCCATCAGGAAAGGATTCCCGGTATTTCCGTCACATCCTTAGAGGACTCACTATCCACAGGAGAGGCGAAAGGAACTCCAGGGTCATGTCACCATTACAAAATACCGCCAAATGTCTCAGTCCACTCCAGATGAACCTGAGTTCCTTGCACTGCCTCAATTATCACCCCGAAGATTGGCTCACACCACGGTGGCACGTTTGACAGCCCCGTGTCACCTTGAGGGAAAGCCACATATCCCTGTTTTAACTCAACGGAAAACCTGACACTGCTGCTACAGCTTGAGAGGAAAGCGGACATGCACATCTCCACTCGAGACAAGGCCTGACTCTACTGTGGAGACTCCAGAGGAACCCGAAGATCCATGGCAGCACTAGAGAGGAAATCTCAGGTTCTGGCCTGAGCTCCAGACGAGGACTTAGGACACAACACGAATGGGGAGGAATCCCGAGAGGGCCCTCACAATTCACATGGAGACTGGCCTTTCCTGAGGCCACAGGGGCAGGTCCCTGAGGTCCCCAATTTAACTCGAGGGGAACCTATCGCAACTCGAGAAAAATCAGGAGATTCTCCCCTCAAGGCGAGATGAGGTTTTTCTTGCTGCAGCGTCTCGGGATAAATCACCCCTTCTCTCTTGAACCTCAACAGGGTCCTTCACACCCTTGCTGCAACTCAAGAATTTCCCCAACATACCCATCGCCACTCGAGAGGGAGAACGAGAGTCCCGACACAACTCAAAAGGAGCCCCGTTGTCCCCTCCTTAGCTTGAGATGAGGATTATTTTCCTTGCTTCATCAGGAAAGTATTCAAGGTGTTGCCATCGTATCTCAAGAGGAGGCCCTATCAACAGGAAAGTTGAGAGGAACTCCAGGGGTCATGTCACCATTCCAAAAGACCCTCAAATGTCTCAGTCCACTCCACATTAACCTGATTTCCAGGCACAGCCTTGACTGTCTCTCCACATATCCACTCACACCACGGTGGCATGTGTGACAGCCCTGTGGCACCTCAAGAGAAAGCTACAGATCCCTGTGTCAACTCGATGGGAAGCCTGACACTGCTGCTACAGCTGCTACAGCTCAGTGGAAAGCTGTCTTGCATGTCTCCATTTGAGATGAGGCCTGACTCACCTCTGGAGACTCCAGAGAAATCCCAAGATACATTTAAGCACTGGAGAGGAAACCTCAGGTTCCGGCTTAAACTCTGGACAAGGACTTAGGAACCGGCACTGATGGGAGAGGAATCCCGAGAGGCCCCTTCGAACTCGCATGCAACTGGCATTTCCTGAGGTCACACAAGCAGATCCCTAAGGTCCCCATAGTAACTCGAAAGGGACCTGCCACAACTCGAGAAAGACCAGGAGATTCTCTCCTCCAGGAGACATGAGGGCCTTTACCCCTGCAGCGTCTCAAGGGAAATCTCACCTTCCCTCTTGGACCTCGAAAGGGTCCTTCACACCCTTGCTGCAACTCAAGAAGTTCCCTGACCTAACCGTATCCACTCGAGAGGAACACCGAGGGTCCGGCTACAACTCAAGAGGAGCCTCTTGTCCCCTCCTCAGCTGGAGATGAGGGTTCTTTTCCCTGCTTCGCTGGGAAAGGATTCACGGCATTCCCGTTGCATCTCAAGAGGAGGCACTCTCCACAGGAAGGTTGAGAGGAAAGCCAGGGGTCGTGCCACCATTCCAAAAGATCACTAAATGTTTCAGTCGTCTCCAGATGAACATGAGTTCCCTGCACTGCCTCGACAGTCACCCCGAGTATCGACTCACACCACGGTGGCACGTGTGACAGCCCTGTGGCACCTCGAGGGAAAGCCACAGATCCCTGTGTCAACTAGACTGGAAGCCTGACACTACTGCTACAGCTCGGGAGGCATGCAGATGTACATGTCTCCACTCGACACGAGGACTGACTCTCTTGTTTAGACTCCAGAGGAACCCCTAGATCCGTGTCAGCATTAGAGAGGAAACCTCCGGATGTGGCCTCATCTCCAGAAGAGGACTTAGGATCCGGCACCAACTTTAGAGGAATCCCGAAAGGCCCCTCGAAACTCACATGGAGATTGGCCTTTCCTGAGGCCACAGTAGCGGATCCCTGAGGTCCCCATCATAACTAGAGAGGGACCTGGCGCAATTCAAGAAAAACCAGGAGATTCTCTGTCGGGGGCGACAACATCTACTCCAATCCGGCGCCTCGCCCATGACAAGGATCTGGGTGAAGGTTCCCCGCCCATGACAAGGATCTGGGTGAAGCCCATGACAAGGATCTGGGTGAAGCCCATGACAAGGATCTGGGTGAAGCCCATGACAAGGATCTGGGTGAAGGTTCACAATCCCAAGGAGGAATGAGAACCAGGGGAATTTCCGGAAATACCCCGACTATACCCTCTGCGTGCCAGCTTTCAGTTTGTGTACTTTTCTGTTTCGTTTTACTGTCCTTTCTGGGAATGAGTGTACAGCCTGTGGCCTCCAAAGACCCAATGTATGGTATTTTCCAAGCAATGTTCACCCATGTAATCACAAAACACATCCTTGGAGAGACAAGAAACATCACATACCTCGTAGGAAGCCCCGACCCTAGATTTGCACTTTTTAAGAATTTCAGCTGCAAATTATATTTAGTAGTAAGGGTAAATTTCAGTGCCAGACTGCTATTCCTCATCCCCTGCCCATGGTGTACCTGGGAGTGCATTAGTTTTAAAAGAATAACAATGATTTCTTAGGTTAATAATTCAACTAGGTTAGAAGTTCAGAATCAATAGGAGTAGGAGATTGTATGAAAACTGTAAATAAGATTGACCGCCACATGACCTACTTCGAAGGAGCCACAGTGTTTGTGTGTGAGTGAGGTAATAGGCCTGCTAGACAATAGATAAAGCTATAAGCACCAATCATAATAGGGAGACTGAGGTTTAAAGAATCGCATGAATAATTTTGGCAACATAATGTTTCTACCGTTATTGAATTGTGGAAAACTTGGTAACAGCAAGCGAGGCACCTGTGGGCCTTAAGGAGTTACAACAATTCTTGTCAGGCCTCAAAAGGCAAGAAGATGATGTATGGTGATTTTTCATGGAAAACATCCCCTGTGAAAACATACTGACCTTTTTGACGGTGATTTTTCATGGAAACCTCCCCTGTGAGAACGTACTGACCATTTTGACCACACTGTTATGTACTAATCCCTCATTTGTAATGATTATTGTTCCATGACCTAATACACAAACCTAACCTATATAATCTGATACCTTGCAAAAATAAAATTGGCATTCTTTCCTGAGCCTGCATCCAAGGCCTGAGTCTGAGTGTCCATTTCTTTCTTCACTTCTCTCTCCACTTTTTTCTCTACTTCTTTCTCCACTACGCCGACGTTGCCCATCCCAAGGGTATCCCTGTACCCTGCGGAGGCTGGACCCCCGTAAGTGGTGCCCGGAACAGGGACCTGAAGGGTAAGCATATATATACAGAGGTAAGCATTCGGGGCAACTAGGACCTCGCCTAGGGTGCTGCAGACCCCCCTGCATAAGATAGGTAGGGTGAGACGGGCGAGAAGTTTCAGAACTTATTGAGAAGTTATAAACCCTCCTCAGAAAGATGGGTAACGGGAATTCAAAAGAGAGAAGACTTTTCCTAGAAATAGTGCATCAGATGTTAACCCATAGAGGAGTGCATGTAAAGAAAAATACACTACAACATTTCTTTAATTTTGTGCAAGAGCAATGCCCTTGGTTTCCTGATGAGGGCACTGTAAATTTAGACACTTGGGTAAGAGTTGGGCGAGAGATTCGTTATTACTATGAGGCTAGAGGACCAGAGAAGGTGCCAGCAGATACATTTTCATTATGGAATTTAATTAGAGATGCCCTAGATCCCACTCATGAGGGAGAAAGAGATAATCCTGGAAGGCTGGAAGATTATAAACTCGAGTCACTAAAACGAGAAGCTGCTGAAAATTCTCCTGATCATTCCCCTGAAAGGGAAAAGGGAGCTACAGGGGGAGGACCTAGTGAATATAGGTCTCTGAGACAGATGTTAGCATCTATGGCTGTAACTAAAAGAAAATCTGAGGAGGAGGATGATGATGAGTTGAGTGCTGGAGATAAGGCAGATTTAAAAGAAAAAGCTGCTAGGTACCATCGTGAAGATGATGATGGATGGTCTATGATAGGGAGATTTGCTCCTGCAGGGACACATCAGACCCTTTTCAGATTGAGGGTAATTTTGTTGATGGATGTTTTCTTCCTTTTTTCACATGACCCTTTACACGCTGTCTTGCCCTCCTGTTATTTGCTCCTGCTGTACGAGATGTAGCACTTTTTCTCCTCTTTGAACGTGGTCCAGTGACACGGTAGCATCACTTCAAAAAGGAGCCAAACTTATTCTCAAAAAACTATGTTCACACTTTTCAGCAGAAATAGCGATGGTTGTAAGTCCTCAGGTTTAGAAGATGCAGATGAGGTACCCATGAACGACCTGGCCCAGATGAGTCTTCATGAGTCAAAACCACCTCAAAGAAAGCCACCTAGATATAAGCAAGCAAGAGCCACTCGCAACTCCTCTCCACCAACTTGGGGCCAGATCAAGCAGCTCACAAGCAGCGGCCAAAAGATCGCCGGACCAAACGCTCCACCAGAAAAGGTTTTTATTGCCATGCTTGCAATTCTCAGTTGCCAGGTAAGAGGAGAAACTGCTATGGGCCCAGGAACTTATTGGGCCTACTTCCCTGATCCACCAACCCTACAAGCAGTTCCCTGGACTGAAGAGGCAATTAGAGTAACCTCCTCAAATCCCAAACTGCTTGGTGGCTCTTATAGCCCCTATCACTATAGAAATTACCCCGTAAATTTTAACTTCACCTTCTATGGCCTAACTGACGGCCTCCCTATCTGTTTTAACTTCCCCCTTGGAGGAACAAGAGAGATGATTACCCCCTCTAAAAATGGCTGTATGGCCGCCTCCACAAAGGCAATTTTAACCGATTCACCCGTGAAAAAGCCCAAAGGCCATAACATAAATCTAAAAGGGAAAAGGTATGTTTGGACGTTTCTTGGCCGGTTGCCCGGAGTCCTGGACCCAATGAAAGTAGAGCCTGATGAATCTTTTGCCTCCTGGACTCGTACCCCACCTCCAGGACACTATGAACACTGTGAGAAAGATACCCCTGAGGACACAGTCTGGAATACTATTGATGACCATACCGGCTTCCCAGAATGGCGATTTTGCACTTATAGTTCTAAAATTAATTTTAATATAGCAGGAGTCAATCGCCCGGTATGGACAATGCAGTCCTCAGGGCGTCCCCGGGTTCAGGAAACCTCATCTTGGACTCCCCCCACGATTACTGATTGGAGTTATCCCAATCCTCAGTTCGACCCTAAAACTATAAAAAACTATACAAATAGATATATTAATTGGAAAAATAATACAGTGCCATGGCCGATTCCTACCAGTAGATGGCACCATAATGCCTGGGTCCCACCAATGCTCACCTATACTGATGGGCAAAAAACCTCGTGGCAGCCTGAGATATGGCGCGCTCTTGCGGCCACTACTAATATTACAGTGAAGAGGCCCTTCAACGACACCACTTATTCAGTTTTGGCTTGTTTACCTTCTCCCTATGTTTTTCTTTTAGCTAACCAATCTAATCAATTACAGTTGTATCCTAATCTTACAGGGGGACCTACTATAGTAACCTGCGAACAATGTATGCTTTCTCCTTGTATTAGCCCGCAATATAATGTATGCTCCTTTGTAGTGCTTAAAAGACCACCTTACTTAATGGTACCTGTAAATATTACTACTTATTGGTATGATAATTATGGTTTAGCAGTTTTACAACATGTACAAGAATTAATGAGACCAAAAAGATTTATAGGTTTATTAATCATGGGAATTGCAGCCCTAGTAATGGCTGCTGGGTCAGTGATTGTAGCTTCTGTTTCTCTTTCTCAGCAAATTCATACAGCAAATCATGTTAATCAAATTTCCAAAAATGTGTCTTTGGCTTTAGCAACTCAAGAAGTGATTGATAGAAAATTAGAAATGAAGGTAGATGCTTTAGAGGAAGCAGTCTTACACATAGGAACAGAACTATAGGCTCTTAAGACTAAATTAGCTCTTTCATGTCATGCAGATTTTAGATGGATTTGTGTCACTCCTCTTAAAGTAAATGATTCGGATACAGACTGGAAACGAATTAAGAATCATATATCAGGAGTATGGAATAGCGCAGATATAAGTCTAGATTTAAATAAGCTCCATAGTCAAATATCGGCAATACAAGAGTCCAAATTAGATTTCACTGTGGCTCAGTCGGCCCACGATTTTCTTGACTCTATGTCCTCCTTTGTAACAGGAAAAACTTTTCTTTCCACGATACTTTCTTGGTTGGCCATAGGTGTTTTGCTTCTGCTTCTGATTCTTATTCTCCCTTGTATTTTCAGAATTCTGATTAACACCAGCACTCGCTTAGCTGCTGAGATACAACTGCTTGCTCTAAAAAATAATAAAAAAGGGGGAGATGTCGGGGGCAACAACATCTACTCCAATCCGGCACCTCGCCCATGACAAGGATCTGGGTGAAGGCTCCCCGCCCATGACAAGGATCTGGGTGAAGGTTCACAATCCCAAGGAGGAATGAGAACCAGGGGAATTTCCGGAAAAACCCCGACTCTACCCTCTGCATGCCAGCTTTTAGTTTATTTTTCTGTTTCGTTTTACTGTCCTTTCTGGGAATGAGTGTACAGCCTGTGGCCTCCAAAGACCCAATGTATGGTATTTTCCAAGCAATGTTCGCCCATGTAATCATAAAACACATCCTTGGAGAGACAAGAAACATCACATACCTTGTAGGAAGCCCCGACCCTAGATTTGCACTTTTTAAAGAACTCCAGCTGCAAATTATATTCAGTAGTAAGGGTAAATTTCAGTGCCAGACTGCTATTCCTCATCCCCTGCCCATGGTGTACCTGGGAGTGCATTAGTTTTAAAAGAATAACAATGATTTCTTAGGTTAATAATTCAACTAGGTTAGAAGTTCAGAATCAATAGGAGTAGGAGATTGTATGAAAACTGTAAATAAGATTGACCGCCACATGACCTACTTCGAAGGAGCCACAGTGTTTGTGTGTGAGTGAGGTAATAGGCCTGCTAGACAATAGATAAAGCTATAAGCACCAATCATAATAGGGAGACTGAGGTTTAAAGAATCGCATGAATAATTTTGGCAACATAATGTTTCTACCGTTATTGAATTGTGGAAAACTTGGTAACAGCAAGCGAGGCACCTGTGGGCCTTAAGGAGTTACAACAATTCTTGTCAGGCCTCAAAAGGCAAGAAGATGATGTATGGTGATTTTTCATGGAAAACATCCCCTGTGAAAACATACTGACCTTTTTGACGGTGATTTTTCATGGAAACCTCCCCTGTGAGAACGTACTGACCATTTTGACCACACTGTTATGTACTAATCCCTCATTTGTAATGATTATTGTTCCATGACCTAATACACAAACCTGACCTATATAATCTGATACCTTGAAAAAATAAAATTGGCATTCATTCCTGAGCCTGCATCCAAGGCCTGAGTCTGAGTGTCCATTTCTTTCTTCACTTCTCTCTCCACTTTTTTCTCCACCTCTTTCTCCACTACGCCGACGTTGCCCATCCCGAGGGTATCCCTGGATCCTGCGGAGGCTGGACCCCCGCAATTCTCCCCTCCAGGTGTGATGAGGCCCTTTTCTGCTGCAGTGTCTTGAGGGAAATCACACTTTCCCTCTTGGATCTCAAAAGGATCCTTCCCACCCTTACTACAACTCAAGAAGTTCCCCAACATACACATCTCCACTCGAGAAGAACCCCTAGAGACCAGCCACAAATCAAGATGAGTCTCATTGTCCCATACACAGCTCAAGATGACAGTTCCTTTCCTTGATTCGTCAGGAAAGGATTCACGGCTTTCCCGTCACATCTCAAGAGGAGGCGCTCTCCACAGGAAAGTCGAGAGGAACTTCAGGGGTCGTGTCACCATCCCCAAAGTCCCCAAAATGTCTGAGTCCACTGCAGGTGAACCTGACTTCCCTGCACTACCTCGACTGTCACCCCGAGTATCGACTCATACCACAGTGGCACGTGTGACAGCCCTGTGCATCTTGAGGGAATACCACAGATTCCTGTGTCAACTCGACGGGAAGACTGACGCTGCTGTTACAGGTCAGTAGGAAAGTGAACGTGCATGTCTCCACTCGAGAAGTAGCCTGACTCTCCTGTGGAGAATCCAGAGGAACCCCAAGAGCCATGTTAGCAATGGGGAGGAAACCTCAGGTCCAGGCCTCATGTCCAGACGAGGACTTAGCACTGGGCACCGACTGGAGAGGAATCCCGAGACGCCCCATGCAGCTTGCGTGGAGACTGGCCTTTCCTGAGGCCACATGAACGGGTCCCAGATGTCCCTGTCGAAAATTGAGAGGAACCTGCTGCAACTCGAGAAAAAACAGGAGATCCTCCCCTCCAAGCGAGATGAGGCCCTTTTCCACTGCAGCATCTCAAGAGAAATTACAGTATCCCACTTGGACCTCGAAAGGATCCTTCACACCCTTGCTGCAACTCAAAAGTTCCCCCACATACCAGTCTCCACTCGCGAGGAACACTGAGAGACATGCCACAACTCAAGAGGAGCCCCGTTTTCCCCTATTCAGCTCGACAAGAGGGTTCCTTACCCTGCTTCTTGAGGAAAGGATTCACAGCATTCCCATCGCATTTCAAGATGAGGCACTCTCAACAGGAATGTCTAGAGGAACTCCAGAGGTCGTGCCACCATTCCAAAAGACCCCTAAAATTCTCAGTCCACTGAAGATGAACCGGATTTCCCTGCACTGCCATGCCTGTCACTTTGAGTATCGACTCAAACCACAGTCGCACCTGTGAAAGCCCTATGACACCTGGAGTGAAAGCCATGGATCCCTGTTTCAACTCGACGGGAAGCCTGACATTGATGCTACAGCTCGGGAGGAAAGCGGACGTGCATGTCTCCACTCAAGATGAGGCCTGATTCCCCTGTGGACCCTCTAGAGGAACTCCAAAATCCATGTCAGCATGGGAGAGGAAATCTCATATTCTGGCCTCAGCTCCAGACTGCGACGCATGAGCCGGCACTGACTGGCGTGGAATCCCAAGAGGCCCTGCTCAACTCGCATGGAGAATGTCTTTCCCTGAGGCCCCAAGAGTGGGTCCCTGAGGTCCACGTCGTAACTCGAGATGGACCTGCCACAAGTCATGAAAAATCAGGAGATTCTCCCCTCTAGGCGAGATGAAGCCTTTTTCCACTGAGGCTTCTCAAGGGAAATCACACGTTCCCTCTCCAACCTCAAAAGGGTTCTTCTCACCCTTGCTGCAACTCAAGAAGTTCCCTGACATACCCGTCTACTCTCGAGATGAACACTAAGGGTCCCTCCATAATTCAAAATAAGCCCCGTTGTCCAATCCTCAGCTCAAGATGAGGCTTCCTTTCCTTGAATGGCTGGGAAATGTTTCCCAGCATTCCCATCGCATCTCAAGAGGAGGCACTCTCAATAGGAAAGTTGAGAAAGACTCAAGGGGATGCACCACGATCCAAAAGACCCCCAAATGTCTCAGTCCACTCCAGATGAACCTGATTTCCCTGCACTGCCTCAACTGTCACCCCAAGTATTGACTCACACAACAGTGGCACGTGTGACAACCCTCTGACACCTCGAGGGAAAGCCACAGATCCTGTGTCAACTCGACGGGAAGCCTGACACTGCTGCTACAGCTCAGGAGGAAAGCGGACGTGCATGTCACCACTTGAGATGGTGCCTGAGTCCTCTGTGGAGACTCCAGAGGAACCCCAAGATCCACGTCAGCACTGGAGAGGAAACCTCAGGTTCACGCCCCTTCTCCAGATGAGGACTCAGGACATGGCACCGACTGAAGAGGAATCCCGAGAGGCCCCTTGCAACTCACTTCAAGTCTGGCCATTCCTGAGGCCACAATAGCAGGTTTCTGACCTCCCCTTCGTAACACGAGAGGGACCTGCCACAACTCGAGAAAAACAAGGAGATTCTCCCCTCCAGGGGAGATGAGGCCATTTTCCTCTGCGGTGTCTTGAGGGAAATTAAACCTTCCCTCTTGGACCTCGAAAGGTCCCTTCACACCATTGATGCAATTCAGGAAGTTCCCAGACATACCATTGTACACTCGAGAGGAAAACTGAGGGTCCCGCCATAACTCAAGAGGAGCCACGTTGTCCCCTCCTCAGCTCGAGATGAGACTTCCTTTCCCTGTTTTGGAGGGAAAGGTTTCCCCACGTTCCCATCACATTTCAAGAGGAAGTGCTCTCAACAGGAAAGTCGAGAGGAAATCCAGGGGTCGCACCACCATTCCAAATGACCCCCAAATGTCTCAGTCCACTCCAGATGAACCTGATTTCCTTGCACTGCCTTGACTGTCAACCTGATTATCGACTCACACCACAGTGGTACGTGTGACAGCCTTGTGGCACCACGAGGGAATGAAACAGATTTCTGTGTCAACCCGATGGGAAGCCTGAAAGTGCTGCTAAATCTCAGGAGGAAAGCGGATGTGCATGTCTCCACAGGAGAAGGGCCTGACTACCCTGTGGAGACTCCATAGGAATCCTAAAATCCATGTCAGCACTGGAGATGAAACCTCAGGTTCCGACCTCAGCTCCAGACGAGGACTTACGACCCGGCACTGACTGGAAAGGAATCCCAAGAGGCCCCTCCCAAACCGCATGGACACTGGCCTTACCTGATGCCAAACGAGCAGGTTCCTGAGGCCCCCATCGTAACTTGAGGGGGATCTGCCGCAACTCGAGAAAAACCAGGAGATTCTCCCCTCTAGGCGAGATTAGGACCTTTTCCACTGCAGCATCTCATGGGAAATCACACGTTCCCTCTGGGACCTCGAAAGGGTCCTTTATACACTTACTGCAACTCAAGAAGTTCCCTGACATACCCGTCTCCACTTGAAAGGAACACTGAGGGTCCCGCCACAATTCAAGAGGAGACCCGTTGTCCCCTCTTCAGCTCGAGTTGAGACTTCATTTCCCTGCTTCCTCGGGAATGGATTCCCAGCATTTCTGTCACATCGCAAGATGAGGCACTCTGAACAGAAAAGTCGAGAGGAAATCCAGGGGTCGTGCCACCATTCCAAAAGAGGCCCAAATGTCTCAGTCCACTCCAGAGGAACCTGATTTACCTGCACTGCCTTGAGTGTCACCCCGACTATCGAATCACACCACAGTGGCACCTGTAACAGCCCTGTGGCACCTCGAGGGAAAGCCACAGATCCCTGTGTCAAATCGAAAGGAAGCCTGACACTGCTGCTACAGTTTGGGAGGAAATTGGACGTGCATGTCTCCACAGGAGACGAGGCCTGACTTCCCTGTGGAGACTCCAGAGGAATCCTAAGATCCATGTCAGCACTAGACAGTAAACATAAGGTTCCAGCCCCTGCTCCAGACAAGAACTTAGGACATGGCTCTGATGGGAGAGGAATCCCGAGAGGCAACTCGAATTTTGCATGGAGACTGGCCTTTCCTGAGGCCACACAAGCAGGTTCCAGAGGTCTCCATTGTAACTCGAGAGGGACCTGCCACAACTCGAGAAAAATCAGGAGATTCTCCCCTCTAGGCGAGAAGAGGCCCTTTTACACTGAGGCTTCTCAAGGGAAATCACACGTTCCCTCTGGGACCTCGAAAGGGTCCTTCCCACTCTTGCTGCAACTCAAGAAGTATCCCGACATACCCGTCTACTCTCAAGTTGAACACCGAGGGTCCTGCCACAACTCAAGAGGAGCCCCGTTGTCCCATCCTCACCTCGAGATGAGGCTTCCTTTCCCTGTTTCGGAGGGAAAGGTTTTCCAGCATTCCCATGGCATCTCAAGTGGAGACGCTATCAACAGGAAAGTAGAGAAAGACTCCAGGGGTCATGCCGCCATCCAAAAGACTCCCAAATATCTCAGTCCTCTCCCAATAAACCAGATTTCCCTGCACTGCCTCGACTGTCACCCCAAGTATCAACTCACACCATGGTGGCACGTGTGACAACCCTGTGGATCCTAGTGGGAAAGCCACAGATCCTGTGTCAACTTGACAGGAAGCCTGACACTGCTGCTACGGCTCAGAAGGAAAGCAGATGTGCATGTCTCCACTCAAGACGAGGTCTGACTCCTCTGTGGAGACTCTAGAGGAATCCCAAGATCCATGTCAGCACTAGACAGTAAACATCAGGTTCCGGCCCCTGCTCCAGACAAGGACTTAGGACATGGCTCCGATGGGAGAGGAATCCCGAGAGGCAACTCACAATTTGCATGGAGACTGGCCTTTCCTGAGGCCACACAAGCAGGTTCCAGAGGTCTCCATTGTAACTCGAGAGGGACCTGCCGCAACTCGAGAAAAATCAGGAGATTCTCCCCTCTAGGCGAGAAGAGACCCATTTCTGATGTGGCATCTCAACGGAAATCACAACTTCCTTCTTGGGCCATGAAAGGGTCCTTCACCCCACTGCTGCAACTCAGGAAGTTTCCCCACATACCCATCTCGACTGGAGTGGAACACCAAGGTTCCCGCCAAAACTCAAGAGGAGCCCCGATGTCCCCTCCTCAGCTCGAGATGAGGGTTCCTTTCCCTGCTTCGTCGGGAAAGGTTTTCCGGCATTCCAGTAACAAGTCAGGAAGAGGTGCTCTCAAAATGAAAGTCGAGAGGAACTAAAGGGGTTGTGCCACAATTCCAAAAGATCCCCAAATGTCTCAGTCCACTCCAGAGGAACCTGATTTCCCTGCACTGCCTCAACTGCTACCACGGATATCGACTCATACCACGGTGGCACATGTGACAGCCGTGTGGAACCTCGAGGGGAAAGTCACAGATCCTTGTGTCAACTCAACGGGATGCCTGACACTACTGATACAACTCGGGAGGAAAGCAGGTGTGCATGTCTCCACTCGAGACGAGGATTGACTTCACTGTGAAGACTCCAGAGCAACCCCAAGATCCATGTCAGCACTGCCGAGGAAACTTCAGGTTCCTGCCTCAGCTCCAGATGAGGAATTAGGATCCAGCACTGACTGGAGAGGAATCCCGAGAGGCCCCGTGCACCTCGCATGGAGTCTGGCCATTCCTGAGGCCACACTAGCGGGTCTCTGAGCTCCCCTTCGTAACACGAGAGGAACCTGCCGCAACTCGAGAAAAACCAGGAGATTCTCTCCTTCAGGCGAGTTGAGGCCCTTTTCCTCTGCAATGTCTCGAGGGAAATGAAACCTTCCTTCTTGGACTTCGAAAGGTTCCTTCACACCCTTGCAACAACTCAAGAAGTTCCCTGACATACTCGTTTAAACTCGAGAGGAAAACTGAGGATCCTGCCACAACTCAAGAGGAGCCCCGTTGTCCCCTACTCAGCTCCTGATGGGATTTTATTTCCCTGCTTTGGCGGGAAAAGCTTTCCTGCATTCCCATAATATCTCAAGAGGAGGCACTCTCAACAGGAAAGTCGAGGAGAAATCCAGGGGTTGCGCCACCATTTCAAAAGACCCCCAAATGTCTCAGTCCACTCCAGATGAACCTGATTTCCCTGCACTGCCTCGACTGTCAACCCAATTATCGACTCACACCACGGTGGCACATGTGACAGCGCTGTGGCACCTCAAGGGAAAGCCACATCCCTGTGTCAAATCTACGGGAATCCTGATAGTACTGCTACAGCTTGGGAGGAAATTGGATGTGCATGTCTCCACAGGAGACGAGGCCTGACTCCCCTGTGGAGACTCCAGAGGAATCCTAAGATCCATGTCAGCACTGGAGATGAAACCTCAGGTTCCGACCTCAGCTCCAGACAAGGACTTAGGACCCGGCACTGGCTGGAAAGGAATCCTGAGAGGCCCCTCACAACTCGCATGGACACTGGCCTTACCTGAGGCCAAACAAGCGGGTCCAAGAGGTCCCCATTATAACTCGAAAGGGACCTGCAGCAACTCAAGAAAAACCAGGAGATTCTCCCCTCCAGGAGAGATGAGGCCCTTTTCCGCTGCGGTGTTTCGAGGGAAATCACACCTTCCTTCTTGAACATAGAAAGGGTCCTTCACACCCTAGCTTAAACTCAAGAAGTTCCCCGACATACCCGTCTCTACTCAAGAGGAACACCGAGGGTCCCGCCACAAATCAACAGGAGCCCCATTGTCCCCTCCTCAGCTCGAGATGAGGCTTTCTTTCCGTGCTGCGTAGAGAAAGGATTCCAGCTTTCCCGTCGCATCTTAAGAGGAGACGCTCTCAACAAGCTGTTGAGAGGAACTCCAGGGCTCATGCCACCTTACCAAAAAACCACCAAATGTCTCAGTCCACTCCAGATGAACCTGATTTCCCTGCACAGCCTCGATTGTCACCCCGAGTATTGACTCACACCATGTGGCAAGTGTGACAGCCCTATGGCACCTCGAGGGAAAGCCACAGATCCCTGTGTCAACTCGATGGGTAGCCTGACACTGCTGCAACAGCTAGGGAGGAAAGCGGACGTGCATGTCTCCACTCGAGACGAGATCTCTCTCCCCTGTGGTGACTTCAGAGGAAGCTCAAGAGCCATGTCAGAACTGGAGAGGAAACCTCAGGTTCTGGCCTCAACTCCAGATGAGGAATTAATACCCCACATCAACAGAAGACGAATCCAGAGAGGCTCCTCACAATTCACAAGGAGACTGGCCTTTCATGAGGCCACACGAGCGGGTCCCTGAGGTTTCCTTCGTAACTTGAGAGGGACCTGCGGGAACTCGAGAAAAACCAGGAGATTCTCCCCTCCAGCTGAGATGAGGCCCTTTTTGGCTGTGGCGTCTCGAGGGAAATCACACCTTCCCTCTTGAATCTGGAAAGGTTCCTTCCCACCCTTGCTGAAACTCAAAAAGTTCGCTGACATACCCGTCTTCACTCGAGAAGAACTCCGAGGATGTCAAACCTCAAGAGGGGCACCGTTGTCCCCTCCTTAGCTCGAGATGAGGCTTCCTTTCCCTGTTTTGTAGGGCAAGGATTCTCGGCATTCCTGTCGCATCTGAGAAGGAGGCGCCCTCAACAGGAAAGTTGAGAGGAACTCCAGGGGTTGTGCCATCTTTCCAAAATACCTCAAAATGTCTCATTCCACTCCAGATGAACCTGATTTCCCTGCACTGCCTCGACAGTCACCCCAAATATCGACTCACATCACTGTGGAACGTTTGACAACCCTGTGGCACCCCAAGGGAAAGCCATAGATCCCTGTGTCAACTGGGCAGGGAAACTGATGATGCTGCTACAGCTCGGGAGGCAAGTGGATGTGCATATCTCCACTCGAGACGAGGTCTGACTCCCCTGTGGAGACTCCAGAGGAACTCCAGGATCCATGTCAGCACTGGAGAGGGAACCTCAGGTTCCGGCCTCAGCTCCAGACGAGGACCTTCGACCCAGCAACAATTGAAGAGTAATCCCGAGATGCCCCTCACAACTCGCATGGAGACTGGCCTTTCCTGAGCCACACAAGCAGGGCCCTGAGATCCCCATTTTAATTCAAGAGGAAACTGCCGCAACTCGACAAAAACCAGGAGTTTCTCCCGTCCTGGCGAGATGAGGCCCTTTTCCACTGTGGCGTCTTGAAGGAAATCACACCTTCCCTCTTGAACCTTGAACGTTTCCTTCACACCCTGGGTGCAACTCAAGAAGTTCCCTGACATACCCATCTCCACTCGAGAGGAGCACCGAGGGTCCCACCACACCTCAAGAGGAGCCCCATTGTCCCCTTCTCAGCTCGAGATGAGGGTTCCTTTCCTTGCTTCATCGGGAAAGGAATCCTGGCATTCCCATCACATCACAAGAGGAGGCGCTCTCAACAAGAAAGACGAGAGGAACTCCAGCGGTTTTGCCACCATTCCAAAAGACCCCCTAATGTTTCAGTCCAGTCCAGATGAACCTGATTTCCCTGCACTGCCTCGTCTGTAACCCTGAGTATCGACTCACACCACAGTGTCACTTGTGACAGCCCTGTGGCACCTCGAGGGAAAGCCACAGATCCCTTTGGCAACTCTATGGGAAGCCTGACACTGCTGCTACTGCTCTGGAGGAAAGAGGACATGCATGTCTCCACTCGACACGAAGCCTGACTCCTTTGGAGATTCCAGTGGAAATCCAAGTTTCATGCCAGCACTAGAGAGGAAACCTCAGGTTCCTGCCTTAGCTTCAGACGAGGATTTAGGACCCGGCACCAACTAGAGAGCAATCCCTAGAAGCCCCTAGCAACTCACATGGAGACTGGCCTTTCCTGAGGCCACGTGAGCGGGTCCCTGATATCCCCGTCGTAACTCTAGAAGGACCTAACCTCAACTTGTAAAAAACCAGGAGATACTCACCTACAGGTGAGATGAAGCCCTTTGTCACTGTGGCATCTTGAGGGAAACTGCACCTTCACTCTTGAACTTCCAAAGGGTCCTTCACACCCTGGTTGCAACTCAAGAAGTTCCTCGACATACCCGACTCCACACGAGAGGAACACGGAGGGTCCCGCCACAACTCAACAGGAGCCTCGTTGTCCCCTCCTCACCTCGAGAGGAGATTTGCTTTCCCTGCTTCATCGGGAAAGGATTCCCGGCTTTCCTGTCGCATTTCAAGAGGAGGTGCTCTCAAAAGGAAAGTCAAGAGGAACTCCAGGGTCGTGTCACCATTCCAGAAGACCCCAAAAGTCTCATTCCACTCCAGATGAACCTGATTTCCCTGCACTGCCTCGATTATCACCCCTAGTATCGACTCACCCCATGATGGCACATGTGACAGCCATATGGCACCACAAGGGAAAGCCGTAGACTCCCGTTACAATTCGATGGGAAACTGACACTGCTGCTACAGCTCGGGAGGAAAGCGGAGGTGCATGTGTCAACTCGAGACGAGGCCTGACTCCCCTCTGGAGACTTCAGAGGGACACCAAGATCCAAGTGAGCACTGGAGAGGAAACCTCGGATTCCTGCCTCAGCTCCAGACGAGGACGTAGGACCCAGCATCGACTGGAGAGGAATCCCAAGTGACCCCTCACAACTCGCATGGAGACTTGCCTTTCCTGAGGCCACACGATCTTGTCCCTAGTGTCCCTGTCGTAACTCGAGAGACATCTGCTGCAACTCGAGAAAAACCAGGAGATTCTCGACTCCAGGCGAGTCGAGGCCCTTTTCCACTGCGGCTTCACAAAGGAAATCATACGTTCCCTCTGGGACCTCGAAAGGGTCCTTCACAACCTTGCTGCAACTCAAGAAGTTCCATGACATAACCGTCTACTCTCAATTTGAACACTGGGGGTCCCGCCACAACTCAAGAGGAGTCCCGTTGTCCCATCCTCAGGTCGAGATGAGGCTTCTTTCCCTGCTTCAGTGGGAAAGGTTTCCCAGCGTTACCATCGCATTCAAGAGGAGGTGCTCTCAACAGAAAAGTCGAGGAAGACTCCAGGGGTCATGCCACCATTCAAAATACCCCGAAATGTCTCAGTCGATTCCAGATGAACCTGACTTCCCTTCACGGTCTCAACTGTTACACCAAGTATTGACTCACACCACGGTGGCACGTGTGACAACCCTGAGGCACCTCGAGGGAAAGCCACATATCCTATGTCAACTCAATGGGAAGCCTGAAACTGCTGCTACAGGCCGCAAGGAAAGCGGACGTGCATGTCGCCACTCAAGACGAGGCCTGACTCCTATGTGGAGACTCCAGAGTAAACCCAAGATCCATGTCAGCACTGGAGCAGAAACCTCAGGTTCCGGCCTCTGTTCAAGACGAGGGCTTAGGACATGGCACCAATGGGAGAGGAATCCCAAGAGGCAACAACTCACAACTCTCATGGAGACTGGTCTTTCCTGAGGCCACACGAGCAGTTCCCAGATGTCCCCATTTTAACTCGAGAGGGATCTGCCACAACTCGAGAAAAACCAGGAGATTCTCCCCTCCAGGTGAGATGAGATGCATTTCCAATGTGGCATCTCAACGGAAATCACAACTTCCCTCTTGGACAACTAAAGGGTCCTTCACCCCCTGCTGCAATTCAAGAAATTACCCAACATACCCGTCTTGACTGAAGATGAACACCGAGGGTCCCACCAAAACTCAAGAGGAGCCCCGATGTCCCCTCCTCAGTGTGAGATGAGGATTCCTTTCCCTGCTTTGTTGGGAAAGATTTGCCGACATTCCAGTAACAACTCAGGAGGAGGCGGTCTCAAAATGAAAGTCAAGAGGAACTCCAGGGATTGTGCCACAATTCCGAAAGACCCCCAAATATCTCAGTCCATTCCTGAGGAACCTGATTTCCCTGCACTGCCTCGACTGTCACCCTGAGTATTGACTCACACCATGGTGGCACATGTGACAGCCCTGTGGCACCTCGAGAGAAAGCCACAGATTCCTTTGTCAACTCGACGGGACGCTTGACACTACTGCTACAGCTCGGGAGCAAAGTGGATGTGCATGTCTCCACTTGAGATGAGGACTGACTCCCCTGTGGAGACTCCAGAGGAATCCCAAGATCCATGTCAGCACTGCAGAGGAAACCTCAGGTTCCTGCCTCAGCTCCCATCGAGGACTTCGGATCCAGCACCGACTTGAGAGGCATCCCGAGAGGCCCCTTGCAACTCGCGAGTCTGGCCATTCCTGAGGCCTCACTAGCAGGTCTCTGAGCTCCCCTTCGTAACACGAGAGGGACCTGCCGCAACTCAAGAAAAATCAGGAGATTCTCCCCTCCAGGCAAGATTAGGCCAGTTTCCTCTACAGTGTCTCAAGGGAAATCAAACCTTCCCTCTTGGACCACAAATGGTTCCTTCACACCCTTGCTGCAACTCAAGAAGTTCCCAGACATACCCTTCTAAACTCGAGAGGAAAACTGGGCATCTCGCTACAACTCAAGAGGAGCCCCGTTGTCCCCTCCTCAGCTCGAGATGAGACTTCCTTTCCCTGTTTTGGAGGGAAAGGTTTCTCCACATTCGCATCGCATTTCAAGAGGAGGCACTAATAACAGTAAAATTGAGAGGAAATCCAGGGGTCGTGCCACCATTCCAGAAGGCCCCCAAATATCTCAGTACTCCAGATGAACCTGATTTCTTTGCACTGCCTCAATTATCACCCCGAGTGTCGACACACACCACTGTGGCACGTGTGATAGCCTTGTGGCACCTCGAGGGAAAGCCACAGATCCCTGTGTCAACTCTATGGAAAGCCTGACAGTGCTGCTAAATCTCAGGAGGAAAATGGACGTGCATGTCTCCACAGGAGACAAGCCTGACTCCACTGTGGAGACTCCAGAGAAATCCCAAGATCCATGTCAGCACATGAGAGGAACCCTCAGGTTCTGGCCCCAGCTCCAAAGGAGGACTTAGGACCCAGCACTGACTGGAAAGGAATCCCAAAAGGCCCCTCACAAATTGCATGGACACTTGCCTTACCTGATGCCAAACGAGCTGGTCCCTGAGGTCCCCATCTTAACTCGAGAGGGACCTGCTGCAACTCGAGAAAAACCAGGAGGTTCTCCCCTCTAGGCAAGATGAGGTCCTTTTCTGCTGCAGCGTTTCATGGGAAATCACACGTTCCCTATGGGACCTCAAAAGCGTCCTTCATATACTTGATGCAACTCAAGAAGTTCCCTGACATACCTGTCTCCACTCAAAAGAAACACCAAGGGTCCAACCACATCTCAAGAGGGAACCCGTTGTCCTCTCCTCAGCTTGAGATGAGACTTCATTTCCCTGCTTCCTCGGGAAAGGATTCCCAGCATTCCTGTCACATCACAAGAGGAGGCGCTCTGAACAGGAAAGTCGAGAGGAACTCCAGGGGTGTGCCACCATTCCAAAAGATCCCCAAATGTCCAAGTCCATTCCCGATGAACCTGATTTCCCTGCACTGACTCAAGTGTCATCCTGAGTATCAACTCACAACATGTTAGCACTTGTGACAGCCTTGTGGCACAAGGAGGGAAAGCCGTAGATCCCTGTGTCAACTAGATGAGAAGCCTGACAATGCTGTTACACCCCGGGAGGAAAGTGGATGTGCAGGTCTACACTGGAGACGAGGCCTGATTTCCCTGTGGAGACTCCAGAGGAAACCCAAGATCCATGTCAGCACTGGGGAGGAAAACTCAGGTTCCGGCCTTAGCTTCAGACTGACTTTGAACCTGGCAGCGACTAGAGAGGAATCCCAAGAGGCCCCTAGAAACTCGCATGGAGACTGACCATTACAGAGGCCACATGAGCCCTGCCACAACTCGAGAAAAACCAGGAGTTTCTCCCCTCCAAGCGAGATGAGGCCCTTTTCCGATAGAGGGACCTGCTGCAACTCGAGGAAAACCAGGAGATTCGCCCCTCCAGGTGTGATGAGTCCCTTTTCTGTTGTGGAGTCTCTAGGGAAATCACACCTTCCCTCTTGGACCTCGAAAGGGTCATTCACACAATTGCTGCAACTCAAGAAGTTCCCCAACATACCCGTCTCCACTTGAGAAGCACACCGATGATCCTGCCACAACTCAAGAGGAGCCCCATTGTCCCCTCCTTTGTTCGGGATGGGGGTTCTTTTCCTGCTTCTTTGATAAAAGATTAACGGCGTTTCCGCTGTAATTCAAGAGGATTTGCTCTCTAAAGGAAAGTCAAGAGGAACTCCAGGGGTCATGCCACCATTCCAAAAGACACCCAAAAGTCTCACTTCACTTCAGATGGACCTGATTTTCCTGTAATGCCTCGATTGTCACACCGAGTATCGACTCACACCATGGTGGCACATGTGACAGCATTGGGGCACCTCGAGGGAAAGACACAGATCATTGTGTCAACTTGAAGGGAAGTCTGACATTGCTGCTACACCTCAGGAGGAAAGCGGATGTGAATGTATCCATGAGAGACGAGGCCTGACTCCCCTGTGGAGACTCCAGAGGTACCCCAAGATCCATGTAGGCACTGGAAAGGAAAACTAGGTTCCAAGAGTCAACTCCACACGAGGACTTAGGATACAGAACCGACTGGAAAGGAATCCAGAGAGGTCCCTCACAACTCGCATGGAGACTGGCCTTTACTGAGGCCACAATAACAAATCTCTTCTTTCCCCGTCATAATTCGAGAGGGACCTGAAGCAACTCGAGAAAAACCAGGAGATTCTCCCCTCCAGGAGAGATGAGGCCCTTTTGTGCTGCAGCGTCTCGAGGGAAATCACACCTTCTCTCTGGACCTGGAAAGGCTCCTTCATACCCTTGCTGCAACTCAAGAAGTTCCCCAACAAACCCGTCTCCACTCGAGAGGAACACCGAGTGTACCGCCACAACTCAAGATGAGCTCCGTTGTCCCCTTCTCAGCTCGAGATCAGGGTTCCTTTCCTTACTTAGTCAGGAAACAATTCCCGGTGTTCCCGTCACATCTCAAGAAGAGGCACTCTCAACAGGAAAGACGAGAGAAATCCAAGGCGTAGTGCCACCATTCCAAAAGACCCCCAAATGTCTCAATCCACTCCAAATGAACATTATTTCCCTACACTGCCTCGACTGTCACCCCGAATATCGACCCACAGCACAGTGGCACATTTGACAGCTCTGTGGCACCTTGAAGAAAAGCCACAGATTCCTGTGTCAACTCAATGGGAAAATACACTGCTGCTACATCTCAGGAGGAAAGCGGACATGCAGGTCTACACTCGAGACAAGGCCTGACTCCGCTGTCGAGACACCAGAGGGACTCCAAGATCCATGTCAGCCCTGAAGAGGAAATCTCAGGTACCGGCCTCAGCTCCAGACAAAGACTTAGGACCTGGCACCGAAAGAAGAGGAATCCCAAGAGGCTCCTCACAAATTGCATGGAGACGGGACTTTCCTGAGGCCACATGAGCGGGTCCCTGCAGTTCCCGTCGTAACTCGAGAGGGACCTGCTGCAGCTCAAGAAAAACCAAGAGATTCTCCCCTCCATACGAGATGAGGCCCTTTTCCACTGTGGCATCTCAAGGGAGATCACACCTTCCCTCGTGGACATCGAAAGGGTCCTTCACACACTTGCTATGACTCAATAAGTTCCCCGACATACCCGTCTCCACTCGAGAGGAACACCAAGTGTCCCACCACAACTCAAGAGGAGCCCTGTTGTCCCCTCCTCAGCTCGAGATGAGGCTTCCTTTCCCTGCTTCATCTATAAAGGGATTCCAGGCATTCGCATCGCATCTCAAGAGGAGGCTTTCTCAAGAGGAAAGTCATGAGGAACTCTAGGGGTCGTGCCACAATTCCAAAAGACCACAAAATCTCTCAGTCCACTCCANCCCCTCCTCAGCTCGAGATGAGGCTTCCTTTCCCTGCTTCATCTATAAAGGGATTCCAGGCATTCGCATCGCATCTCAAGAGGAGGCTTTCTCAAGAGGAAAGTCATGAGGAACTCTAGGGGTCGTGCCACAATTCCAAAAGACCACAAAATCTCTCAGTCCACTCCAGAGGAACCTGATTTCCCTGCACTGCCTCAACTATCACCCTGAGTATCGACTGACACTGCAGTGAAACGTGTAGAAGCTTTTTGGCACCTTGAGGGAAAGCCACAGATCCCTGTGTCAACTCGACGGGAGGCCTTACAATGCTGCTATAGCTCGGGAGGAAAGCAGACGTGCATGTCTCCACTCGAGATGAGGCCTGATTCCCCTGTGTAGACTCCAGAGGAGCCCCAAGATCCATTTCAGCACTAGAGAGGAAACCTCAGTTTCCGGCCTCAGCTCCAGAGGAGGACTTAGGACACTGTACCGACTGGAGAGGAATCCCGAGAGGCCCCTGGCAACTCGCATGGAGACTGCCCCTTCCTGAGGCGACATATGCGGGTCCCTGAAGTCTGCAATGTACTCAAGAGGGACCTGCTGCAACCTAAAAAAAAACCCAGGAGATTCTCCCCTCCGGGCAAGATGAGGCCCTTTTCCACTTCTGCGTCCTGAGGGAAATCACACCTTCCATCTTGGTCCTCGAATGGGTCCTACACACCCTTGCTGCAACTCAAGAAGTTCCTGACATACCTGTCTCCACTCTAGAGGAACACCCAGGGTTCCTCCACAACTAAAGAGGAGCCCCGTTGTCCCCTCCTCAGCTAGAGATGAGGCTTCCTTTCCCTGCCTCATCAGAAAAAGTTTCCCAGCATTCCCGTCGCATCTCAAGAGGAGGCGCTCTCAACTGGAAAGTCAAGAGGAACTCCAGTTGTCGTGCAACCATTCCAAAAGACCCAAAAATCTCTCATTCCACTCCAGAGGAACCTGATATCCCTGCACTGCCTCGACTGTCACACCAAATATCAATTCACACCATGGTGGCACATGTGACAGCCCTGTGGCACCCCAAGGGAAAGCCACAGATCCCTGTGTCAACTCCACCGAAAGACTGACATTGCTGCTACCACTCAGGACGAAATACATGCATGTCTCCACGCGAGACATGCCTGACTCCCTTGTGCAGATTCCAGAGGAACACCAATATCCATGTCAGCACTGGAGAGGAAACCTCAGGTTCCGGTCTCAGCTCCAAATGACTATTTAGGACCCGGCACTGATTGGAAAGGTATTACCAGAGACCCGCAGCAACTAGCATGGAGACTGGCCTTTCCTGAGGCCACAAGAGCAGGTCCCTGAATTCCCCATTGTAACCCTACAGGGACCTGCTGCAACTAGAGAAAAACCAGGAGATTCTCCCCTCCAGGCAAGATGAGGCCCTTTTCCACTGCAGCGTCTCGAGTGAAATCACATCTTCCCTCTTGGACCTCGAAAAAGTCCTTCACACCATTGCTGCATCTCAAGCAGTTCCCAGATATACCCATCTCACACGAGAGGAATAGCGAGGGTCCCGTCACAACTCAAGCTGAGTTCTGTTGTCCCCTACTCGGCTCAAGATGAGGATTCCTTTCCCTGCTTCATTGGAAAAGGATTCGCGGCACTCCCGTCGCAACTCAGGTGGAGGCACTCTCAACAAGAAAGTCGAGAGGAACTCCAGGGGTTGTGCCACCATTCCAAAACACCCCCAAATATCTCACTCCACTCCTGATGAAACTGATTTCCCTGCACTGCCTCGACTGTCACCCCGAGTATTGACTCACACCACAGTGGCACGTGTGGAAGCCCTGTGGCACTTCAAGGGAAAGCCAAAGATCGCTGTGTCAACTCAACGGGAAGCCTGACACTGCTGCTACAACTCGGGAGGAAAGCGGATGTGCATGTCTCCATGCAAGATGAGGCCTGACTCCCTTGTATAGACTCCAGAGGAACCACAAGATCCATTTAGGCACTGGAAAGGAAACCTAGATTTCAAGACTCAACTCCAGACGAGGACTTAGGACCCAGCACCAACTGAGGAGGAATCCCGAGAGGCTAGTCGCAACTCACATGGAGACTGGCCTTTCCTTAGGCCACACGAGCGGGTCGCTGAGGTCCCCGTCTTAAATCGAGAGGGACTTGCTGCAACTCGAGAAAAACCAGGAGATTCTCCCCTCCAAGCTAGATGAGGCCTTTTCCCACTGCGACGTCTCGAGGGAAATCACACCTTTCTGCTTTCACCTCAAAAGGGTCCTTCATACACTTGCTACAATCAAGGGAAAGCCAAAGATCGCTGTGTCAACTCAACGGGAAGCCTGACACTGCTGCTACAACTCGGGAGGAAAGCGGATGTGCATGTCTCCATGCAAGATGAGGCCTGACTCCCTTGTATAGACTCCAGAGGAACCACAAGATCCATTTAGGCACTGGAAAGGAAACCTAGATTTCAAGACTCAACTCCAGACGAGGACTTAGGACCCAGCACCAACTGAGGAGGAATCCCGAGAGGCTAGTCGCAACTCACATGGAGACTGGCCTTTCCTTAGGCCACACGAGCGGGTCGCTGAGGTCCCCGTCTTAAATCGAGAGGGACTTGCTGCAACTCGAGAAAAACCAGGAGATTCTCCCCTCCAAGCTAGATGAGGCCTTTTCCCACTGCGACGTCTCGAGGGAAATCACACCTTTCTGCTTTCACCTCAAAAGGGTCCTTCATACACTTGCTACAAATCAAGAAGTTCCGCGACATTCCCGTCTCCACTCGAGAGGAACACCGATGATCCTGCCACAACTCAAGAGGAGGCCCATTGTCCCCTCCTAAGCTCGAGATGAGGGTTCCTTTCCCTGCTTCTTCAGGAAAGAATTCACGACTTTCCCATCGCATCTCAAGAGGATGCACTCTCAAAAGGAGAGTCAAAAGGAATTCCAGGTATCGTGTCACCATTCAAAAAGACACCCAAATGTCTCACTCCACTCTAGATGAACCTCATTTCCCTACAATGCCTCAAATGTCTCCATGACTATTGACTCACAGCACAGTGGCCTGTGTTACAGCCCTGTGGTAGTTTGAGTGAAAGCCACAAATCTCTCTGTCAACAAGACGGGAAGCCTGTCACTGCTGCTACATCTCGGGAGGAAAGCGGACGTGCATGTCTCCATGCGAAACGAGGACTGACTCCAATGTGGAAATTCCAGAGGAACACCAAGATACATGAAGGCCCTGGAAAGGAAACCTCAGGTCCTGGACTAATGTCCAGAGGAGGACTTAGGACCCAGAACCGACTGGAAAGGAATCCCGAGAGGCCCCTCGCAACTCACATGGAGACTGGCCTTTCCTGAGGCCACACGAGCATGTTCCTGAAGTCCCAGTCGTAGCTCGAGAGGGACCTGACTCATCTCGAGAAAAACCAGATTATCCCCTCCAGGCGAGATGAGGCTCTTTTCCGCTGTGTTGTCTCGAGCGAAATCTCACCTTCCCTCTTGAACCTCGAAAGGGTCCTTCACACCCTTGCTGCAACTCAAGAAGTTCCCCGACAAGCTCGTCTCCACTCAAGAGGAACACTGAGGGTCAAGCCACAACTCAAGAGGAGCCCTGTTGTCTGCTCCTCAGCTCGAGATGAGAGTTCCTTTCCCTGTTTCTTCAGGAAAGGATTCCCAGCATTCCAGTCGCATCTCAAGAGGAGGCACTCTCAACAGGAAAGTCGAGAGGAACTACAGGGGTCATGCCACCTTTCCAAATGACACCCAATGTCTCAGTCGACTCCAGATGAACCTGATTTCCCTGCACTGCCTCGACTGTCTCCCCGAGTATTTAATCACATCTCGTTGGCACGTTGACAGCCCTGTGGAACCTAGAGGGAAAGAAACAGATCCCTGTGTCAACTCGACGGGAAGCCTGACACTGCTGCTACAGCTCTGGAGGAAAGCAGACTGTGTAAAATGAGGCCTGACTCTCTTGTGGAGACTCCAGAGGAACCCCAAGATCCATGTCAGCAATGGAGAGGAAAACTCAGGTTCCGGCCTCAGATCCAGTCAAGGACTTAGGATTCAGCACCGACTGGAAAGGAATCCCGAGAGGCCCCTCGCAACTCGCAAGGAGACTGGCCTTTCCTGAGGCAAAACTAGAGGCTCCCTGAGGTCCACGTAGTAACTCTAAAGGGACCTGCTGCAACTCAAAGAAAACCAGGAGATTCTCCCCTCCAGGCGTGATGAGGCCCTTTTCCGCTGTGGCATCTTGAGGGAAATCACACCTCCCCTCTTGGACCTCGAAAGGATCCTTCACACAATTGCTGCAACTCAAGAAGTTCCCAGACATATCTGTCTCCACTTGAGAGGTAAACCGATGATCCTGACACAACATAAAAGGAGCCCCGTTGTCCTCTCCTCTGCTCGAGATGAGGGTTCTTTCCCTGCTTCTTTGGGAAAGAATTCACGGTGTTCCCTTCGCATTTCAAGAGGATTTGCTCTCAAAAGGAAAGTCAAGAGGAACTCCAGGTGTCGTGCCACCATTCCAAAAGACACCCAAATGTCTCACTTCACACCTGATGAACCTGATTTCCCTGCTATGCCTCAACTGTCACCCCAAGTATTGACTCACACCATGGAGGAAATTATGACAGCCTTGTGGCACCATGAGGGAAAGACACAGATCATTGTGTCACTCGAAAAGAAGTCTGACACTGCTGCTACACCTCGGGAGGAAAACAGACGTTCATGTCTCCATGCGAGACGAGGCCTGACTCCCCTGTGGAGACTCCAGAGGAACCCCAAGGTTCATGTAGGCACTGGAAAGGAAAACGAGGTTCCAGGACTCAAGTCCAGACGAGGACTTAGGATACGGCACCGACTGGAGAGGAATCCCGAAAGGCCCCTCACAGCTCACATGGAGACTGGCCTTTCCTGAAGCCACAAGAATGAGTCCCTGAGGTCCCCATCATTACTTTAGAGGGACCTGCCACAACTCGAGAAAAACCAGGAGATTCTCCCCTCTAGGCGAGATGAGGATCTTCTGTGCTGTGGCATCTCGAGGGAAATCACACCTTTGCTCTTGGACCTCGAAAGGCTCCTTCACACCCGTGTTGCAACTCAAGAAGTTCCCCAACATACCCATCTCCACTCGAAAGAAACACCGGGGGTCCCATCAAAACTCAAGAGCAACCCTGTTGTCCCCTCCTCAGCTCAAGATAAGGCTTCCTTTCCCTGTTTCATCTAAAAGGGATTCCAGGCATTCCCGTCGCATCTCAAGAGGAGCATCTCTCAACAGGAAAGTCACGTGGATCTCTAGAGGTTGTGCCACGATTCCAAAATACCCCAAAATGTCTCTGTCCACTCCAAAGGAATTTGATTTTCCTGCAATGCCTCAACTGTCACCCCGAGGATCGACTGAAACCACGGTGAACTCTGTGAAAGCTTTTTGGCACCTCAATGGAAAGCCACAGATTCCTGTGTCAACTCAATGGGAGGCCTTACACTGATGCTACAGCATGGGAGGAAAGCGGATGTGCATGTCTCCACTCAAAGTGAGGCCTGACTCCCCTATGTAGACTCCAGAGGAACACCAAGATCCATTTCAGCACTGGAGAGTAAACCTCAGGTCTTGGCTTCATCTCCAGATGAGGACTTAGGACCCAGCACTGACTGGAGATGAATCGCGAGAGGCCCCTGGCAACTCGCATGGAGACTGCCCTTTCCTGAGGCCACACGAGCGGGTCCCTGAGGTCACCATCGTAAGTCAAGAGGGAACCGCCCCACCTCAAGAAAAACCAGGAGATTCTCCCCTAGGTGAGATGATTCCTTTTTCCACTGCGGTGTCTCGAGGGAAATCAAACCTTCCCTCTTGGACCTTGAAAGGGTCATTCACACAATTGCTGCAAATCAAGAAGTTCTCTGACATACTTGTCTCGACTCAAGAGGAACACCGAGGGTCCCGGCACATCTCAAGAGGAGCCCCATTGTCCCCTCCTCAGCTCGAGATCGGGGTTCCTTTCCTTGCTTAGTCGGGAAAAGATTCCTGGAGTTCCTGTCGCATCTTAAGAGGAGGCGCTCTCAACAGGAAAGTCGAGAGGAACTCAAGGGATCTTGCCACCATTCCAAAATACCCCCAAACGTCTCAATCCACTCCTGATGAACATTATTTCCCTGCACTGCCTCGACTGTCACCCCGAGTATCGACCCAAAGCACGGTAGCACATGTGACAGCCCTGTGGCACATCAAAGAAAAACCACAGATTTCTGTGTCAACTCTACGGGAAAACACACTTTTGCTACATCTCGGGAGGAAAGCAGACATGATTGTCTCCCCTTGAGACGAGGCCTGACTCCCCTGTGGAGACACCAGAAGGATCCCAAGATCCATGTCAGCACTGGAGAGGAAATCTCAGGTACTGGCCTCAGCTCCAGGCAAAGACTTAGGACCTGGCACCGAAAGAAGAGGAATCCTGAAAGGCCCCTCGCAAATTGCATGGAGACGGGCCTTTCCTGAGGTCACATGAGCGGGTCCCTGCAGTCCCCATTGTAACTCGAGAGGGACCTGCTGCAGCTCGAGAAAAACCAGGAGATTCTCCCCTCCAGACGAGATGAGGCCCTTTTCCACTGCAGCATCTCAAGGGAAATCACACCTTCCCTCGTGGACATCGAAAGGGTCATTCACACCCTTGTTAGGACTCAATAAGTTCCCCAACATACCCGTCTCCACTCGAGAGGAACACCGAGTGCCCCGTCACAACTCAAGTGGAGCCCTGTTGTCCCCTCCTTAGCTCGAGATGAGGCTTCCTTTCCCTGCTTCGTCTAGAAGGGATTCCAGGCCTTCCCATCACATCTCAAGAGGAGGCTCTCTCAACAGGAAAGTCATGAAAAACTCTAGTGGTCGTACCATGATTCCAAAAGACCCCAAAATATCTCAGTCCACTCCAGAGGAACCTGATTTCCCTGCACTGCCTCGACTGTCACCCCGAGTAACGACTGACACTGACACTGGAAAATGTGTGAAAGCTTTTTGGCACCTCGAGGGAAAGCCACAGATCTCTGTATCAACTTGACGGGANCCCAAAATATCTCAGTCCACTCCAGAGGAACCTGATTTCCCTGCACTGCCTCGACTGTCACCCCGAGTAACGACTGACACTGACACTGGAAAATGTGTGAAAGCTTTTTGGCACCTCGAGGGAAAGCCACAGATCTCTGTATCAACTTGACGGGAAAACTGACACTACTGCTATAGATCAGGAGGAAAGCGGCCATGCATGTCTCCACTCGAGATGAAGCCTGACTCCCCTGCGGAGAATCCAGAGGTATCTCACGTTCTATGTCAGCACTGGAGAGAAAAACTCAGGTCCCCACCTCAGCTCCAGACAAGGACTTAGGACCCGGCACAGACTAGAGAGGAATCCTGAGAGGACCCTAGCAACTCGCATGGAGACTGTTTTTTCCTGAGGCCACATGTTGGATCCCTGAGGTCCACGTCGTAAATCGAGAGGAACCTGCCACAAATGGAGGAAAAACAAGAGATTCTTCCCTCCAGTCGAGATGAGGGCCTTGTTGGCTGCGGCATCTCGAAGAAAATCACACTTTCCCTCTTGGACATTGAAAGGTTCCTTCACACCCTTGCTACAACTCAAGAAGTTCCCCGACTTATCTGTCTGTACTCGAGAGGAACACCAAGGGTCATTCCACAATTCAAGAGGAGCCCCGTGGTCCAATTTTCTGATCGAGATGAGGATTCCTTTCCAGCTTCTTTGGGAGAGGATTCCCGGAGTTCCCATCTACTCTCAGGTGGAGGCATTCTCAACAGGAATGTCAAGAACAACTCCAGGGTTCGTGTCACTATTCCAAAAGACCCCCAAATGTCTCAGTTCACTCTAGATGAACCTGATTTCCCTGCACTGTCTCGACTGTCACCCCAAGTATCGACTCACCTCACAGTGCCACGTGTGACGTCCCTGTGGCACCCCGATGGAAAGCCACAGATCCCTGTGTCACCTTGACAGGAAGACTGACACTGCTGCTACAGCTCGGTAGGAAGGTGGACGTGCATGTCTCCACTGGAGACGAGGCCTGACTCCCCTGTGGAGACTCCAGAGGAACACCAAGATCCATATCAGCACTGGAGAGGAAGCCTCAGGTTCTGGCCTGAGCTCCAGACGAGGTCTTATGACCCGGCATCGACTGGAGAGGAATCNGCTACAGCTCGGTAGGAAGGTGGACGTGCATGTCTCCACTGGAGACGAGGCCTGACTCCCCTGTGGAGACTCCAGAGGAACACCAAGATCCATATCAGCACTGGAGAGGAAGCCTCAGGTTCTGGCCTGAGCTCCAGACGAGGTCTTATGACCCGGCATCGACTGGAGAGGAATCCCGAGAAGCCCCTCAAAACTCGCATGGATACTGGCCTTTCTGAGGCCACACGAGCAGGTCTCTGAGGTCCCCATCATAACTCGAGTGGGACCTGCCACAACTTGAGAAGAAACAGGAGATTCTCCCCTACAGGCGAGATGAGGCCCTTTTCCCCAGCAACGTCTCAAGGTAAATCAACACTTCCCTCTTGGACGTTGAAAGGGTCCTTCACACCCTTGCTGCAACTCAAAAAGTTCCCCCACATATCTGTCTCCACACGAGAGGAACACAAAGGGTCCCGCCTCAACTCAAAAGGAGCCCTGTTTTCCCCTCCTCAGCTCGAGATGAGGCTTCATTTTCCTGCCTCGTCGGGAAAGGTTTCCTGGCGTTCTTGTCACATCTCAAGAGGAGGCGCTCTTAACTGGAAAGTCGAGAGGAACTCCAGGGGTCATGCCACCATTCCAAAAAAACCCAAAAAATGTCTCATTCCACTCCAGAGGAACCTGATATCCCTGCACTGCCTCAACTGTCACCTCGAATATCAACTCACACCACAGTGGCATGTGTGACAGCCCTGTGGCACCTCAAGGGAAAGCCACAGATCCCTGTGTCAACTCCACTGAAAGACTGACATTGCTGCTACCGCTCGGGACGAAAGCAGAAATACATGTCTCCATGAGAGACAGGGCCTGACTCCCCTGTGGAGACTCCAGAGAAACCCCAAGATCCATGTCAGCATTGGAGAGGAAACCTCAGGTTCCAGCCTCAGCTCCAAACGAGGACTTAGGAGCCGACACCGACTGGAAAGGAATCCTGAGAGGCCCGTAGCAACGCACATCAAGACTGGCCTTTCCTGTGGCCACAAGATCAGGTCGCAGAATTCTCCATCGTAACCCTACAGGGACCTGCCACAACTAGAGAAAAACCAGGACATTTTCCCCTCCAGGCGAGGTGAGGCCCTTTTTCACTGTGGCATCTCGAGGGAAATCACACCTTCCCTCCTTGACCTCGAAAGAGTCCTTCACACCCTTGCTACATCTCAAGGTGTTCTCGGACATACCCGTTTCTACTCAAGAGGAACACCGTGGGTCCTGCCACAACTCAAGTGGAGTTCCGTTGTCCCCTACTCGGCTCGAGATGAGGGTTCCTTTCCCTGCTTCATCGGGAAAGAATTTGCGGCATTCCTGTCGCATCTCAAGTGGAAGCACTCTCAACAAGAAAGTCGAGAGGAACTCCAGGGTTCGTCCCACCATTCCCAAAGACCCCTAAATGTCTCAGTCTACTCCAGATGAACCTGATTTCCCTGCACTGCCTCGACTGTTACCCCGAGTATTGACTCACCCCATGGTGGCACCTGTGACAGCCCTGTGGCACCTGGAGGGAATGCAACAGATCCCTGTGTAAACTCGACAAGAATCCTGACACTGCTGCTACAGCTCAGGAGGAAAGTGGACGTGGATGTCACCACTCAAGACCAGTCCTGAGTCTCCTGTGGAGACTTCAGAGGAACCCCAAGATCCATGTCAACACTGAAGAGGAAACCACAGGTTCTGGCCTCAGCTTCAAACAAGGACTTAGGAACTGAAATGGACTGGAGAGGAATCCCGAGAGGCCACTCGCAACTAGCACGTATACTGGCCTTTCCTGAGTCCATATGAGCGGGTCTCTGAGGTCCACATCTTAAATGGAGAGGGACCAATTGCAACTAGAGAAAAACCAGGAGATTCTCCCCTCCAGGCGAGATGAGGCCATTTTCCACTGTGGCTTCTCGAGGGAAATCACACCTTTCCTCCTGGACCTCAAAAGATTACTTCACACCCTTGTTGCAACTGAAGAAGTTAGCCGACATACCATCACCACTAGATAGGAACACAGAGGGTCCTGCCACAACTCAAAAGGAGCCTCGTTATCCCGTCCTTCTCTCGAGATGAGGGTTCCTTTCACTTCTTCGTTGGGAAAGGATTCCCGGGGTTACTGTCGCATCTCAAGAGGAGGCACTCTAAACAGGAAAATCGAGAAGAAATCCAGGGGTCGAGCCACCATTCCAAAAGACCCCTAAATGCTTCAGTCCACTGCAGATAAACCTGACTTCCCTGCCCTTCCTCGAGTGTTACCCAGAGTATAGACTCACACCATGGTGGCACACGTGACAGCACAGTGGCACGTGAATGTAAAGCTACAGATCCCTGTGGCAACTCAACGGGAAGCCTGACTGCTGCAACAGCTCGGGAGGAAAGCAGACATTCATGTGTCCACTAGAGACGAGGCCTGACTCCAATTTGGAGACTCCAGAGGAACCCCAAGATCCATGTCAGCACTGGAGAGGAAACCTCAGGTTCTGGCCTCAGCTGGAGACCAAGACTTAGGACCCGGCATCTACTGGAGAGGAATCCTGAGAGGCCCCTCATAACTCGCATAGAGACTAGCCTTTCCTGAGGCCACACGAGCGGGTCCCTGAGGTCCCCATTGTAATTCGATTGGGACCTGCCACAACTCGAGAAAAACCAGTAGATTCTCCCCTCCAGGCGAGATGAAGCCCTTTTCGGCTGTGGCATCTCGAGGGAAAACACACCTTCCCTCTTGGACCTTTAAAGGGTCCTTCACACCCTTGCTTCAACACAAGAAGTTCCCTGCCATACCCGTCTTCACTCAAGAGGAACACCAAGGGTCCTGCCACAACCCAAGTGGAGCCCCATTGTACCCTCCTAAGCTTGAAATGAGGCTTCCTTTCCCTGCTTTGTCGGGAGAGCATTCTGTCGTTCCCGTCGCATCTCAAGAGGAGGCACTCTCAACAGGAAAGTCAAGAGGAACTCCAGGGGTCGTGCCACCATTCCAAAGAACCCTAAATGTCTAAGTCCAATCCAGATGAACCTGATTTCCCTGCACTGGCTCAACTGTCACCCCGAGCATCGAGTCACACCACAACGGCACTTGTGACAGCCCTGTGGCACCTCGAGGGAAAGCCAAAGATCCTTGTGTCAACTCGACGGGAAGATTGACACTGCTGCTACAGCTTGGGCATAATGCAGCTGTGCACGTCTCCACTCGAGACGAGGCCTGACTCCCCTGTAGAGACTCCAAAGGAACCCCAAGATCAATGTCAGCACTGGAGAGGAAATCTCCGGTTCCTGCCTAAGCTCCAGCAGAGAACTTAGGACACAGCATTGTCTGGGAAGGAATCCCGAGGGGCCCTTCGCAATTCACATGGAGACTGGCCTTTCCTGAGGCAAAGGGGGGTTGTCCCTGAGATCCACGTCATAACTCAAGAGGAACCTGCCGCAACTCGCAACTCAAGAAAAACCAGGAGATTCTCTCCTCCAGGCGAGATGAGGCCCTTGTACGCTGCAGCATCTCGGGGAAAATGACCCCTTTCTTCTTCAAACTCGAAAGGGTCTTCATACCCTTGCTGCCACTCAAGAAGTTCCCAGACATACCCATCTCCACTCGAGAGGAACACCTTGGGTCCTGCCGCAACTAAAGAGGAGCCCCTTTTTCCCCTGCTCAGCTCCAGATGAGGGTCCCTTTACCTGATCCGTCAGGAAATGATTCCTTGCCTTCCCGTCACATCGCAAGAGGAGTTGCTCTCCACAGGAGAGTCGAGAGGAACTCCAGGGGTTGTGCCACCATTCCAAAAGACACTCAAATGCCTCAGTCCACTCCTGATTAACCTGATTTCAAAGCACTACCTCGACTGCCTCTCCGAGTATCGGCTCACACACGATGGCACGTGTGACAGCCCTGTGGCACTTCGAGGGAAAGTCACAGATTCCTGTGTCAACTGGATTGGAAGCCTGACACTGCTGCTACAGTTAGGGAGGAAACCAGACGTGCACATCTCCACTCGAGATGAGGCCTGACTCCCCTGTGTAGACTTCAGAGAAACCCAAAGTTCCATGTCAGCACTGGAGAGGAAACCTCAGGTTCTGGCCTCAGCTCCAGACGAGAACTTAGGATCCAGCACCGACTGTGGAGGAATCCTGAGAGACCCCTCACAACTCGCATGGAGACTGGCCTTTCCTGAAGCCACAGGGGCGGGTCCCTGAGGGCCCCATCATAACTTGAGAAGAACCTACCACAACCTGAGAAAAACCAGGAGATTCTCGCTTTCAGGTGAGATGAGGCCCTTGTTGGCTGTGGCATCACGGGATAAATCACCCCTTCCCTGTTGAACCTCGATAGATTTCTTCACACCCTTGCTGCCACACAAGAAGTTTCCTGACATACCGGACCCCACTCGAGAGAAACAATGAGGGTCCCACCAAAACTCAAGAGGAGCCCCGTTTTCCCCTGCTCTGCTCCAGACGAGTGTCCCTATTCCTGCTCTGTTGGAAAAGGATTCCCGGCATTCCCGTCACATCCCAAGAGGAGATGCTCTCCACAGTTGTGTGGAGAGGAACTCCAGGAGTCGTGNGGTCCCACCAAAACTCAAGAGGAGCCCCGTTTTCCCCTGCTCTGCTCCAGACGAGTGTCCCTATTCCTGCTCTGTTGGAAAAGGATTCCCGGCATTCCCGTCACATCCCAAGAGGAGATGCTCTCCACAGTTGTGTGGAGAGGAACTCCAGGAGTCGTGCCACCATTCCAAAAGACACCCAAATATCTCAGTCCATTCCAGATGAACCTGATTTCTCCAAACTTCCTCGACTGTCAGCCGAGTATCGGCTCACACACAGTGGCATGTGTGACAGCCCTGTGGTACCTCGAGGGAAAGAAACAGATCCCTGTGTCAACTCGACAAGAAGCCTGACACTGCTGCTACAGCTCGAGACATAAGCGGACGTGAACGTCTCCACTCGAGACAAGGCCTGACTCCCCTGTGGAGAATCCAGAAGAACCCCAAGATCTATGTCAGCACTGGAGAGGAAATCTCAGGTTCTGGCTTCAGATCCAGATGAGGACTTAGGACCCAGCCCCGACTGGGGAGGAATCCCAAGAGACCACTCACAACTCTATCCACTCGAGACAAGGCCTGACTCCCCTGTGGAGAATCCAGAAGAACCCCAAGATCTATGTCAGCACTGGAGAGGAAATCTCAGGTTCTGGCTTCAGATCCAGATGAGGACTTAGGACCCAGCCCCGACTGGGGAGGAATCCCAAGAGACCACTCACAACTCTCATGGAGACTGGCCTTTCCTGAGGCAAAAGGGGCAGGTCACTGAGGTCCCTGTCGTAACTCGAGAGCAACCTGGCACAACTGGAGAAAAATCAGGAGATTCTTGCCTCCAGGCGAGATGAGGCCCTTGTTTGCTGCAGCATCTCAGGGGAAATCAACCCTTCCTTGTTGAAACTCGAAAGGGTCTTCACACCATTGCTGCCACTCAAGATGCTCCTCAACATACCCGTCTCCACTCGAGAGGAACACCTTGCATCCCGCGAAAACTCAAGAGGAGCCCCGTTTTCCCCTGCTCATCTGCAGACAAGGGTCCCTTTCCCTGTTCCATCGAGAAAGGAGTCCCGGTGTTCCTGTTGCATCCCAAAAGGAGGTGGTCTCCACAGGAGAGTCGAGAGGCATGCCAGGGGTCTTGCAACCATTCCAAAAGAACACCAAATGTCTCAAACAACTCCAGATGAACCTGATTTCCCTGCCTCGACTGTCACCGCGAGTATCAGCTCAAACCATGGTGGGACGTGTGACAGCCTTGTGGCATCTCGAGGGAAAGCCACATATCCCTGTGTGAACTTGACAGGAAGACTGACAATGCTGCTACAGCTCGGGAGGAAAGCGGACTTGCACGTCTCAACTCGATATCAGGCCTGACTCCCCTGTGGAGACTCCAGAGGAACCCCAAGTTCCATGTCAGCACTGGAAACTAAACCTCAGATTCTGACCTCAGTTAGAGACGAGGACTTAGTACCTGGCACCGACTGGGGAGGAATCCCGACAGGCCCCTCTCAGCTCGCATGGAGACTGGCCATTCCTGAGGCCACCAGGGCGGGTCCCTGAGGTCCCCATCGTAACTCGAAAGGAACCTGCCACAACTCGAGAAAAACCAGGAGATTCTCCCCTCCAGATGAGATGTGGCTCTTGTCCGCTGTGGCGTTTCGGGGGAATCACCCCTTCCCTCTTGAACCTTGAGACGGTCCTCAACACACTTGCTACAACTCAAGAAGTTCCCTGACATATCCGTCTCCACTTGAGAGAAACACCAAAGGTCCCGCCACAACTCAAGAGGAGTCCCGTTTTCACCTGCTCAGCTCCAGACGAGGGTCCCGTTCCCTGCTCCGTTGGGAGAGGTTTCCCGACTTTCCCATCGCATCCCATGAGGAGGTGCTGGCCACAGGGGAGTCGAGAGGAACTTCAGGTGTCATGCCACCATTCCAAAAAATAAACCAAATGTCTCAGTCCACTCGAGGTGAACCTGATTTCCCCGCACTGCCTCGACTGTCATCCCGAGTATCGGCTCACACCAAAGTGGCTAATGTGTCAGCCCTGTGGCACATCAAGGAAAAGCCTCAGATCCCTGTGTCAACTTCACGGGAAGCCAGACACTGTGGCTACAGCTCAGGTGGAAAGTGGACGTGCACGTCTCCACTCGATACGAGGCTTGACTCCCCTGTGGAGACTCCAGAGGTACCCCAAGATCCATGTCAGCACTGGAGAGGAAATCTCAGGTTCCGGCCTCAGCTCCAGATGAGGACTTAGGACCTGGCACTGACTGGGGAGGAATCCCAAGAGGCCCCTCGCAACTCGCATGGAGACTGGCCTTTCCTGAGGCTACAGGCATGGGTCCCTGAGGTCCCCATCGTAACTCGAGGGGAATCTGCTGCAACTCGAGAAAAACCAGGAGATTATCCCCTCCACGAGTGATGAAGCTCTTGTCTGCTGAGCCATCTAGGGTGATATCACCCCTTCCCTCTTGAACCTCGAAAAGGTCTTTCACACCCTTGCTGCAAATCAAGATGTTCACCGAAATACCAGAATCCCCTCGAGAGGAACACCGAGGGTCCTGCCACAACTCCCAAGGAGCCCCGTTTTCACCTGCTCTGCTGCAGATGAGGGTCCCTTTCTCTGCTCCATCGGGAAAGGATTACTGATATTCCTGTCGCATCCCAAGAGGAGGTGCTCTCCACAAGAAAGTCGAGAGGAAATCCAGGAGTCATGCCACCATTTTAAAAGACGCTGAAATGTTTCATTCCCCTNGCCCCGTTTTCACCTGCTCTGCTGCAGATGAGGGTCCCTTTCTCTGCTCCATCGGGAAAGGATTACTGATATTCCTGTCGCATCCCAAGAGGAGGTGCTCTCCACAAGAAAGTCGAGAGGAAATCCAGGAGTCATGCCACCATTTTAAAAGACGCTGAAATGTTTCATTCCCCTCCAGATAAACCTGATTTCCCTGCACTGCCTCAGCTGTCACCCCGATTATCAACTCACACCACAGTGGCACGTGTGACAACCCTGTTACACCTCGAGGAAAAGACACAGATCCCTGTTTCAACTCGAAGGGAAGCCTGACACTGCTGCTACACCTCGGGAGGAAAGCGGACGTGCATGTCTCCAGTCAAGACGAGGCCTGACTCCCCTGTGGAGACTCCAGAGGAACACCAAGATCTATGTCAGCACTGGAGAAGAAATCTCAGGTTCCGGCCTCAGCTACAGACGAGCACTTAGGACCTGGCAATGACTGGGGAGGAATCCCGAGAAGCCCCTCGCAACTCGCATGAAGACTGGCCTTTCCTGAGGTCACATGGGCGATTCCCTGAAGTTCCCGTCGAAACTTGAGGAACTTGCTGGAACTCGAGAAAAACCAAGACATTCTCCCCACCAATCAAGATGAGGCCCTCATCCGCTGCGGTGTCTCAGGGGAAATCACCCCTTCCCTCTTGAACCTTGAAAGGGTCCTTCACACCTTTTCTCGGACTCAAGAAGTTTCCCGACATACCCGTCTCCACTCGAGAGGAACACCGAGGGTCCCGCCACAATTCAAGAGGAGCCCCGTTTTCCCCTACTCACCTCCAGATGAGGGTCCCTTTCCCTGCATCGTTGGGAAAGGATTCCTGGCGTTCCCGTCACATTCAAAGCAGAGGCATTCTCCACAGAAGAGACAAGAGGAACTCCAGTGGTCGTGCCACCATTCCAAAAGACCCTCAAATGTCTAAGACCACTCCAGATGAATCTGATTTCCCTGCACTGCCTTGACTGTCATCCTGTGGATCGGCTGACATGATGGTGGCACCTGTGACAGCTCTTTGGCACCTCGACTGAAAGCCAAAGATCCCTGTGTCAACTCGAAGGGAAGACTAACACTGCAGCCACAGCTCGGGAGGAAAGCACACGTGCACTTCTCCACTCGAGACGAGGCCTGACTCCCCCGTGGAGACTCCAGAGGAACCCCAAGATCCATGTCAGCACTGCAGAGGAAACCTCAGGTTCCGGCCTCAGCTCCAGACTAGGACAGAAGACCCAGCACCGACTAGGGAGGAATCCCGAGAGGCCTTTCACAACATGCATGGAGACTGGCTTTTCCTGAGGCTACAGGGCCGGGTCCCTGAGTCCCCTGTCGTGAACTGAGAGGAACCTGCCACAACTCGAGAAACAAGAGATTATCCCCTCCAGTTTAGGTGAGACCCATGTCTGCTGCGGTGGCTCGGGTGTAATCATCCCTTCCTTGTTGAATCTCGAACGGGTCCTTCACACCCTTGATGTGACTCAAAAAGTTTCCTGACATATCCATCTCCACTCTAGAGGAACACCGAGGGTCCCGCCACAACTCAAGAGGAGCCCCGTTTTCCCCTGCTCAGCTCCAGATGAGCTTCCCTTTCCCTGCTCCCTCAGGAGAGGATTTCTGGCGTTCCTGTCACATCCCAAGAGGAGGTGCTTTCCACAGGAGAGACAAGAGGAATTCCAGGGGTCGTGCCACCATTCCAAAAGACCCCCAAATGTCTCAGTCCACTCAAGATGAACCTGATTTCCCTACACTGCCTTGATTGTCACCCCGAGTATTGGCTCACACCATGGTAGCACATGTGACAGACAGCCCTGTGGCACTTCGAGGGAAAGCCACAGATACCTGTGTCAATTCGATGTGAAGAATGACACTGCTCCTACAGCTCGGAAGGAAAGTGGATGTGCAGGTCTCCATTCAAGACGAGGCCTGACTCCCCAGTGGAGACTCTAGAGGAACCCCAAATTCCATGTCAGCACTGGAGAGGAAACCTCAGGTTCCAGCCTCAGCTCCCGACAAGAACTTAGGACAGGGCACCGACTGGGGAGGAATCCCTAGAGGCCCCTCACAAGTCGCATATAGACTGGTCTTTACTGAGGCCAAAGGGGCGGGTGCCAGAGGCCCCCATAGTAACTCGAGAGGAACCTGCCGCAACTCAAGAACAACAAGGAGATTCTCCCCTCCAGGCAAGATAAAAACGTTTTATGCAGCAGTGTCTTGTGGGAAATCACTCCTTCCCTCTTAAAACTCGAAATGGCCCTTCACACCATTGCTGCGACTCAAGAAGTTACCCGATATACCCGTCTCCAATCGACAGGAACATCGAGGGTCCTGCCACAATTCAAGAGGAGCCCCGTTTTCCCCGACTCAGCTCCAGATGAGGGTTCCTTCCCCTGCTCCGTCGGGAAAGGCTTCCCGGAATTCCTGTCACATCCCAAGAGAAGGTGCTCTCCAAAGGAGAGGCGAGAGGATCTGCAGGGTCGTGCCACCATTCCAAAACACCCCAAAATATCTCAGTCCACTCCAGATGAACCTGATTTCCCTGCATTGAAATGACTGTCTCCCCGAGGAACAGCTCACACCACTGTGGCACGTGTGACAGCCCTGTGGAACCTCAAAGGAAAGCAATAGATCCCTGTTGCAACTCGACAGGAAGCCTGACATGGCTGCTACAGCTCAGGAGGAAAGCGGACGTGCACGTCTCCACTCGAGACAAGGCCTGATTCTCCTCTGGAGACTCCAGAGGAACCCCAAGATCCAGATAAGCACAGGAGAGGAAATCTCAGGTTCTGGCCTCAGCTCCAGATGAGGACTTCGGGCCCAGCACCTACTGGGGAGGAATCCATAGATGCACCTCACAACTCACGTGGAGACTGGCCTTTCCTGAGTCTACAAGGGCGGGCCCCTGAGGTCACCATCGTAACTGGACAGGAACCTACCGCAACTCAAGAAAAACCAGGCTATTCTCCCCTCCTGGCGAGATGAAGACCTAGTTTGCCGCGGTGTCTTGGGGAAAATCACGCCTTCCCTCTTGAACCAAAAATGGGGCTTCGCACCCTTTCTGTGACTCAAGAAGTTCCCCGACATACCCATCTCCACTCGAGAGGAACACCAAGGGTCCCACCACAACTCAAGAGGAGCACCATTTTGCCCTGCTCAGTTCCAGATGAGGGTCCTTTCCCCTGCTCCGTCTGGAAATGATTCCTGGCATTCCCATTGCATCCCCAGAGGAGGTGTTTTCTGCAGGAGATTCGAGCAGAAATCCAGGTGTCTTGCACGATTCTAAAAGACCCCAAAATATCTCAGTCTACTCCAGATGAACCTGATTTCCCTGCACTGCCTCGACTGTCACCCTGAGGATCAGCTGACATGATAGTGGCACGTATGACAGACCTGTGGCACCTCGACAGAAAGCCACAAATCCCTGTGTCAACTCGAAGGGAAGCCTGACACTGCTGCCGCAGATTGGGAGGAAATCGGACGTGCACGTCTCCACTCGAGACGAGGCCTGACTCCCCTGTGGAGACTCCAGAGGAAACCCAACATCCATGTCAGGACTGGAGAGGAATCCTCAGTTTCCGACCTCAAGTCTAGACTTGAGGACTTAGGACCCAGCACCGATAGGGGAGGAATCTCGAGAGGCCCCTGGACACTCGCATGGAGACTATCCTTTCCTGAGGCTACATGATGGGTCCCTGTGGTCCCTGTCATAACTCGAGAAGAACCTGCCACAACTTGAGAAAAACCAGGAGATTCTGCCCTCCAGGCGAGATGAGGCCCTTGCCCTCTGTGGCATCTTGGGTCAAATAAGCCCTTTCCTCTTGAACCCCAAAAGGGTCCTTTACACCCTTGCTGTGACTCAAGAAGTTCCCCGACATACCTGTCTCCATTGTAGAGGAACACCATGGATCCCGCCAAAACTCAAGAAGAGCCCTGTTATCCCTTGCCCAGCTTCACATGAGGGTCCCTTTCCCTGATCCATCAGGAAAGGATTCCCAGTGTTCCTGTCACATTACAAGATGAGGCACACTCCACAGCAGAGACAAGAGGAACTCCAGGGGTCGTGCAACCATTCCAGAAGACCCCCATATGTTTCAGTCCACTTCAGATCAATCTGGTTTCCCTGCACTGCCTCGCCTGTCACCGCTCATGTCGGCTCACACCACGGTGGAACGTGTGAAAGCCCTGTGGCACCTCGAGGGAAAGCCACAGATCCCTGTGTCAACTCGATGGAAGCCTGACTGCTGCTACAGCTCAGGAGGAAAGCGGACGTGCACATCTCCACAGGAGACAAGGCCTGACTCCAGTGTGGATACTCAAGAGGAACCCTAAGATCTATGACAGCACTGGAGAGAAAACCCTCAGGTTCCGGCCTCAGCTCCAGACGAGGACTTAGGACCTGGCACCGACTAGGGAGGAATCCCGAGAGGCCCCTTGCAACTCGCATGGAGACTGGCCTTTCCTGAGGCACAGGGGTGGGTCGCCTTTGTACCTCGAGAGGAATCTGCTGCAAATCGAGATAAACCAGGAGATTCTCCTCTCAAGGTGAGATGAGGCCCTGTCTGCTGCGGCGTCTTGGAGGAAATCATCCCTTCCAACTTGAACCTCGAAAGGGTCTTCATACCATTGCTGTGACTCAGGAAGTTCCCCAACATACCAGTCTCCCCTCGAGAGGAACACTGAGGGTCCCGCCCCAACTCAGGAGAAGCCCCATTTTCTCCTGCTCAGCTCCAGATGAGGGTCCCTTTCCCTACTCCATCAGGAAAGGATTCCCTGCGTTTCTGTCCCATCCCAAGAAGAGGCGTTCTCCACTGAATAGTCGAGAGGAACTCCAGGGGTCGTGCCACCATTCGAAAAAACCTCCAAGTGTCTCAGTCCACTCCATATGAAACAGATTTCCATGCACTGCCTCTACTGTCTCCCAGAGTATTGACTCACACCATGGTGGCAAGTGTGACAGGCCTGTGGCACCTCGAGGGAAAGCCACAGATCCCTGTGTCAACTCGATGGAAGCCTGACTGCTGCTACAGCTCAGGAGGAAAGCGGACGTGCACATCTCCACAGGAGACAAGGCCTGACTCCAGTGTGGATACTCAAGAGGAACCCTAAGATCTATGACAGCACTGGAGAGAAAACCCTCAGGTTCCGGCCTCAGCTCCAGACGAGGACTTAGGACCTGGCACCGACTAGGGAGGAATCCCGAGAGGCCCCTTGCAACTCGCATGGAGACTGGCCTTTCCTGAGGCACAGGGGTGGGTCGCCTTTGTACCTCGAGAGGAATCTGCTGCAAATCGAGATAAACCAGGAGATTCTCCTCTCAAGGTGAGATGAGGCCCTGTCTGCTGCGGCGTCTTGGAGGAAATCATCCCTTCCAACTTGAACCTCGAAAGGGTCTTCATACCATTGCTGTGACTCAGGAAGTTCCCCAACATACCAGTCTCCCCTCGAGAGGAACACTGAGGGTCCCGCCCCAACTCAGGAGAAGCCCCATTTTCTCCTGCTCAGCTCCAGATGAGGGTCCCTTTCCCTACTCCATCAGGAAAGGATTCCCTGCGTTTCTGTCCCATCCCAAGAAGAGGCGTTCTCCACTGAATAGTCGAGAGGAACTCCAGGGGTCGTGCCACCATTCGAAAAAACCTCCAAGTGTCTCAGTCCACTCCATATGAAACAGATTTCCATGCACTGCCTCTACTGTCTCCCAGAGTATTGACTCACACCATGGTGGCAAGTGTGACAGGCCTGTGGCACCTCGAGGGAAAGCCATAGATCCCAGTGTCAACTCGATGTGAAGCCTGACACTGCTGCTACAACCCAGGAGGAAAGCGGATGTGCCTGTCTCCACACAACTCGAGGCCTGACTTCACTGTGGATACTCCAGAGGAACCACAAGATCCATGTGAGCACTGGAGAGGTAACCACAGGTCCCGTCCTCAGCTCCAAATGAGAACTTAGGACCCGAAACTGAATGGAGAGTAATCCCGAGAGGCCCCTTGCAATTTGCATGGAGACATGCCTTCACTGAGGCCACATGAGCGGGTCCCTGAGATCCCCTTCATAACTTGAGAGGGTCCTGCCACAACTCAAGAAAAACCAAGAGATTCTCCCCTGCAGGCAAGATCCAGCCCTTTTGCACTGTGGTGTCTCAAGTGAAATCACACCTTCCCTCTTGGACCTCGAAATGGTCCTTCACACCCTTGCTGCAACTCAAGAAGTTCTCTGACATACCCATCTCCACTAGAGAGGAACACCAAGGGTCCCGCCACAACTCAAGAGGAGCCCCGTTGTCCCCTCCTCAGCTCGAGATGAGGGTTCCTTTCCTTTCTTCAACGGGAAAGGATTCCCGGCGTTCCGGTCACATCTCAGGAGGAAGTTCTCTCAACAGGAAAGTCGAGAGGAACTCCAGGGGTCGTGTAACCATTCCAAAACACTATCAAATGTCTCAGTGCACTCCAGATGAACCTGATTTCCGTGCACAGCCTCGACTGCTACCCGAACATCGACTCACACCATGGAGGCACGTGTGACAGCCCTGTTACACCTCAAGGGAAAGTCACAGATCACTGTGTCCACTCGACGGGAAGCCTGACACTGCTGATACAGCTTGGGAGGAAAGTGGATGTGCATGTCTCCACTCGAGACGAGCTCTGACTGCCCTATGAAGACTCCAGAGGAACCTCAAGACCCATGACAGCACTGGAGAGGAAACTCAGGTCCTGGACTCAGCTCCAGACAAAGACTTAGGACCCTGTAGCAACCAGAGAGGAATCCCCAGAGGCTCCTTGCAACTTGCATGGAGACTGGCCTTTTCTGAGGCCACACGAGTGAGTCCCTGAGGTCCCTGTTGTAACTAGATAGGCACCTGCCGCAACTCGAGAAAAACCAGGAGATTCTCCCCTCAAGGCAAGATGTTGCCCTTTTCTGCTGTGGCGTCTCTAGGGAAATCACACCTTCTCTCTTGGACCTCGAAAGGGTCTTTCACACCCTTGCTGCAATTCAAGAAGCTCCCCAACATACCCGTGTCCCTAGAAAGGAACACCGAAGATCCCACCACAAATCAGCTGGAGCCTCGTTTTCCCCTGCTCAGCTCCAGATGAGGGTCTGTTTCCCTGCTCGGTCAGGAAAGGAGTCCCAGCATTCCCGTCGCATCCCAAGAGGAGGTCCTCTCCACAGGAGAGGTGAGAGGAACTCCAAGGGTTGTGCCACCTTTCCAAAAGACCCACAAATATCTCAGTACACTCCAGATGAACTTAATTTCCCTGTACTGCCTCGACTGTCACCCAGAGTATCGACTCTCACCATGGTGGCATGTGTGAAAGCCCTGTGGCACCTCGAGGGAAAGCCAAAGATCCCTGTGTCAACACGATGGGAAGACTCACACTGCTGCTACAGCTCGGGAGGAAACTGGAAGTGCATATCTCCACTCGAGACGAGGCCTGTCTTCCCTGTAGTGACTCCGGAGGAAACCCAAGTTCCATTTCAGCAGTGGAGAGGACACCTCAGGTTCCGTCCTCTGCTCCAGACCAGTACTTAGGACCCGGCACCAACTGGGGAGGAATCCTGAGAGGCCCCTCACAACTCGCATGGAGACTGGACTTTCTTGAGGCCACAGGGTCGGGCCCTGAGGTCCCCGTCGTTACTCGAGAGGAACCTGCCGCAACTCGAGAAACACCAGGAGATTCTCCCCTCCAGGCGAGATGAGGCCCTTGAGTGCTGCAGAGTCTCAGGGGAAATCAACCCTTCCCTCTTACACCTCAAAAGGGTCCTTCACACCCTTGCTCTGACTCAAAAAGTTCCCCGACATACGAGTCTCCATTAGAGAGGAACACCGAAGGTCCCACCAGAACTCAAGAGGAGCCCCGTTGTCCCATCCTGAGCTCGAGATGAGGGTTTCTTTCAGTGCTTCATCGGAAAAGGATTTGTGGCATTCCCGTCTCATCTCAGGAGGAGGTGCTCTTAACAGGAACGTCGAGAGGAACTCCAGGGGTCGTGCCACCATTCCAAAAGACCCACAAATGCCTCAGTCCACTCCAGATGAACCTGAATTCCCTGCAATGCCTCGACTGTCACTCCGAGTATCGACTCCCACCATGGTGACACGTGTGACAGCCCTGTGGAACAAGGAGGGAAAGCCAAAACTCTCACTGTAGACTCGATGGGAAGACTGACACTGCTGCTACAGCTCGGGAGGAAAGTGGACGTGTACATCTCCACTAGAGGCAAGGCCTGACTCCCTTGTGGAGGCTCCAGAGGGACCCCGAGATACATGTCAGCATTGGAGAAGAAACCTCAGGTCCAGGCCTCAGCTCTATACAAGGACTTAGGACATTTCACCTATTGGAGAAGAATCCTGAGAGCCCCCTCACAACTCACATTGAGATTGGCTTTCCCAGAGTCCACACAAATGGGTCTCAGTAGTTCCAGTCGTAACTCGAGAAATATCTGCTGCAACTCGAGAAAAACCACGAGATTCTCCCCTCCAGATGAGATGAGGCCCTTTTCTGATGCAACTTCACGAGGGAAATCATACCTTCCCTCTTCGACCTTGAAAGGATCCTTCACACCCTTGCTGCAACTCAAAAAGTTCTCTGACATACCCGTCTCCACTCAAGAGGAATCCCAGCACAATTCAGGAGAAACCCCATTGTCCCCTCCTTCACTCGAGATGAGGTTTCTTTCCCTTCTTCATCTGGAAAGGATTCCCGGCGTTCCCGTTGCATCTCAAGAGGAGACGCTCTCAACAGGAATGTCAAGAAGAACTCCAGGGGTAGTTCCACCATTCCAAAAGACCCCTGAATGTCTCAGTCCACTCCTGATGAACCTGATTTGCCTGCACTTCCTCTACTGTCATCCCGAGTATCAACTCACACCACTGTGGCACGTGTGACAGCCCTGTGGCACCTCGAGGGAAAGCTACAGATCCCCGTGTCAACTCGACGGGAATACTGACACTGCTGCTACAGCTCGGGAGGAAAACGGATGTGCATGTCTCCAGTCGAGACGAGGCCTGACTCCCTTGTGGAGACTCCAGAGGAACCTCAATATCCATTTCAGCACTGGAGAGGAAACCTCAGGTTCAGGTCTCAGCTCCAGATGAGGACTTCAGATCCGCCACCGACTGGAGAGGAATCTTGAGAGTCCCCTCGCAACTTGCATGGAGACTTGCTTTACTTAGGCCACACGAGTGGGTCACTTAGGTCTCCGTCATTACGCGAGAGGGGCCTGCAGCAAATAGAGAGAAACCAGGAGATTCTCCCCTCCGGGCATTTTCAGGCCCTTTTCCTCTGTGGCGTCTCGAGGGAAATCACACTTTCCCTCTTGGACCTCGAAAGGGTCCTTCACCCCCTTGCTGCAACTCTAGAAGTTCCTCAACAAACTCGTCTCCACTCAAGAGGAACACCGAGGGTCCCGCCACGAAAGGGAGCCTAAAGCAGGGCACCGTTCGATATTCAAGTGGGTGCCAGTGGCCCAACATAGATGGTACGAGCTCCTTGTCTGGAACTTTATTGGCCTTCCCTGTAAGCCAAGTTATTTAGCCTTCTTTCTCCCCTTAATTTTCCTACTACACTATTTCTTCCTAATCTAATCTTATATTAATTAATAAGTAAGTCTTTCCTTGCCAACGCTGTTCCCGCTTTGAACTCCCTGGATCCACCGGGGCTGGACCCTGGCAAATGGTGCCCAGAACAGGCTATTCAAAGGTAGGTTCCTTGAGCAATTAGGGTCTTCAGCCCTATTGCCACCCCCTTGGAGCAAGTAGGTCATCAGCCCTATTGCCCAGAACAACTAGGGTCATCAGCCCTGTTGTTTCCTCAGTGTTGAGTTTTAGGGACGTCTAGGACCCCACTCAGGGTACCGTGGACCCCCTTGTATGACAGACAGTGTGGTTAGGAGTGGGAAGTGTTGAAGTGTATAAGAGAAAGCCGATTCTCTAGAATTTGAAAGAAGCCTGCTATCTTAGGGCTGAAAAGAAAATCCCCCTCACCAAAGGCAAAACCCTTGATGAGGCAGCCTTATCTATAAGACTTAATTTTCTGACATGGGTAACAGTGAATCAAAAGAAAGACAGCTTTTTACAGGAGTAATCTTGCAGTTGCCAACTACACGAGTAATTAAAGTTAAGAAATCCAATATTAATTTTTTTTTTCATTTGTACAAGAACAGTGTCCTTGGTTTCCAGAAGAGAGCACTGTTAACTTAGATACTTGAGAGAGCATAGGGAAACAATTAAAAACTTACCATGCTGAACATGGCTCAGAAAAAGGTGCCTATTGATGCCTTTTGCTTATGGAATATAATTAGGGACGCTCTAGACTCTGCCCCTGAATCATAAAATGTACATCTTAAAGAGGAAAATGCAGAGAAAAAGGTATCTGTCAAAGAGGAGAGTGAGGAAAAGGAGGCTATACCTAGCTATTGGCAGTTGAATGAAATGTTAGCTGCAATGACTGCCCAAGAAAATGTACAAGATAGAGATGAGAAAAAAGACCAGTTTTCAGATGAGGAAGATTTGGAAAAGGAATTAACTCAAGATCATTCTGATAAGGTTTGGCCTTTATTAAATAAAGATGCTCCAAGGAGTTTAAGAGAAACTTCTCCAATTGGATCATCTGCTCCAAGGAGTTTAAGAATAACTTCCCCAACCAGACCACCCACTCCCAGGAATTCAAGAAAAATTTCCTCAATTAAGTCTTCTGCTTCCAGAGGCTCAAGAGAAATGTCCCGTATCAGGTCAAGTGCATCTAGGAGCTTAAGAGAGCCATCCCCAGATAAAATATCCATAAGATCTAAACACCAAATAGATTAAAATTCCCCCAAGTATGAAGAAAGTGACATAGGACACACCTTGCCCCCCTCCCTAAACAGGCAAGGGGTCTCCACTAGAAGTTCCCCAGAGAAGGGTTTTCTCTAGCCCCAATGCTGAATTTGATCCCCACCTTGAGGCCTGTTTCCACATAATATTTGATGGAAGAGGAGGGGGAAGTGCTCCCCGCTGGGAACCCATCCCAATGAAACTGATTAAAGAACTCAAACAGGCTTGTGCTCAGTACCCTGCATCATTGGTAGAGGCTTTAGTGGGCAGATGAATGACACCCCATGACTGAAAGACAGTCGCTAAAGCTTGTTTGTCTGAATGGCAATATGTACTTTGGAGAGCTAAATATGAAGATCTTGCCCCAAAACAGGCTGATGCTAACCAAAAATATGGCCCAAGATATATTGTAAAAAGTATGTTGGCAGGGACTAATGATTTTGGAACACTTAGAATCAGATGGGACTAGAGAAACATTTTAAACCAAGTAACCGCCTGCGGGCTTGATGCTTGTTGCCTGAAGGGAAAGAATCAACCTCTTCCTTCTCAAATGTTAAACAAAAGCCAGAAGAGCCATATGAGGACTTTATATCAAGACTTGCAGAGGCAGTCCACAGAGTAATTTCCAATACTGAGGCAGCTGGAATGTTGATAAAGAAACTGGCATTTGAAAATGCTAATTCTACCTGCCAGGCCATACTATGTCCTATTAAAAAAAAAAAAAAAAANGCTGCTACAGTTCAGGAGGAAAGTGGATGCGCATGTCTCCACTCGAGGCAAGGCCTGACTCCCTTGTGGAGGCTCCAGAGGAACCCCAAGATACATGTCATCATTGGAGAGTAAACCTTAGGTCCAGGCCTCAGCTCTATACAAGGACTTAGGACATTTCACCTACTGAAGAAGAATCCTGAGAGCCCCCTCACAACTCACATCGAGACTGGCCTTCCCTGAGTCCACGCAAATGGGTCTCAGTAGTCCCAGTCGTAGCTCGAGAAGTATCTGCTGCAACTTGAGAAAAACCACGAGATTCTCCCCTCCAGACGAAATGAGGCCCTTTTCTGCTGCAGCTTCACGAGGGAAATCACACTGTCCCTCTTCGACCTCGAAAGGGCCCTTCACACCCTCGCTGCAACTCAAGAAGTTATCTGACATACCCGTCTCCACTCCAGAGGAATCCCGAGCGTCCCAGCACAATTCAGGAGAAACCCCATTGTCCCCTCCTTCACTCGAAATGAGGATTCCTTTCCTTTCTTCGTTTGGAAATGATTCCAGGCGTTCCCGTTGCATCTCAAGAGGAGACACTCTCAACAGGAATGTCGAGAGGAACTCCAGGGGTAGTTCCACCATTCCAAAAGACCCCTGAATGTCTCAGTCCACTCCTGATGAACCTGATTTGCCTGCACTGCCTCGACTGTCACCCCGAGTATCAACTCACACAACTGTGGCACGTGTGACAGCCCTGTGGCACCTCGAGGGAAAACCACAGATCCCTGTGTCAACTCGACGGTAAACCTGACACTGCTGCTACAGCTCGGGAGGAAAACGGACTTGCATGTCTCCAGTCGAGACGAGGCCTGACTCCCTTGTGGAGACTCCAGAGGAACCCCAATATCCATGTCAGCACTGGAGAGGAAACCTCAGGTTCTGGCCTCAGCTCCAGACGAGGACTTCGGACTTGGCACCAACTGGAGCGGAATCTTGAGAGTCCCCTTGCAACTCGCATGGAGACTTGCCTTCTTTAGGCCACACGAGTGGGTCCCTGAGGTCTCCGTCGTTACTCAAGAGGGGCCTGCCACAACTAGAGAGAAACCAGGAGATTCTCCCTTCCAGGTGCGATGAGGCCCTTTTCCTCTGTGGCGTCTCAAGGGAAATCACACCTTCCCTCTTTGACCTCGAAAGGGTCCTTCACACCCTTGCTGCATCTCAAGAAGTTCCCTGAAAAACGCGTCTCCACTAGAGAGGAACACAAAGGGTCCCACCACGAAAGGGAGCCTAAGGCGGGATATCCTTCAATATTCAAGGGGGCGCCGGTGGCCCAACATAGATGGTGCAAGCTCCTTGTCTGGAACTTTATTGGTCTTCCCTGTAAGCCAAGTTATTTAGCCTTCTTTCTCCCCTTAATTCTCCTACTACACTATTTCTTCCTAATCTAATCTTATATTAATTACTAAGTCTTTCCTCGCCAACACTGTCCCCGCTTTGAATTCCCTGGATCCACCGGGGCTGGACTCCGGCAAGTGGTGCCCAGAACAGGCTATTTGAAGGTAGGTTCCCTGAGCAATTAGGTTCTTCAGCCCTATTGCCACCTCCTTGGAGCAAGTAGGTCATCAGCCATATTGCTCTGAACAACTAGGGTCATCAGCCCTGTTGTTCCCCTAGTACAGAGCAAGTAGGTCATCAGCCCTATTGCCCAGAACAACTAGGGTCATCAGCCCTGTTGTTCCCCCAGTGTTGAGTTTTCGGGACGTCTAGGACCCCACTCAGGGTACCACGGATCCCCTTGTATGGTAGACAGTGTGAGTAGGAGTGGGAAGTTTTGAAGTGTTTAAGAGAAACCTGATTCTCTAAAAGTTGAAAGAAACCTGCTGTCTTAGGGTTGAAAAGAAAACCCCTCTCGCCACAGGCAAAACCCTTGATGAGGCAGACTTTTCTATAAGACTTAATTTTCTGACATGGGTAACATTTAATCAAAGAAAGACAACTTTTTATAGGAATAATCTTGCAGTTGCTAACTACACGAGTAATTAAAGTTAAGAAATCCAATATTCATTCATTTTTTTTCATTTGTACAAGAACAGTGTCCTTGGTTTCCAGAAGAGGGCACTGTTAACTTAGATACTTGGGAGAGCATAGGGAAACAATTAAAATATTACCATATTGAACATGGCTCAGAAAAGGTGCCTACTGACGCCTTTTCCTTATGGAATATAATTAGGGACGTTCTAGACCCTGCCCCTGAATTTGAAAAAGTACATCTTAAAGAGGAAAATGCAGAGAAAATGGTATCTGTTAAAGAGGAGCGTGAGGAAAAGGAAGCTATACCTAGCTATGGGCAGTTGAATGAAATGTTAGCTGCAATGACTGCCCAGGAAAAGTAAAAGATAGAGATGAGAAAAAAGACCAGTTTTCAGATGAGGAAGATTTGGAAGAGGAAGTACCTCAAGATCATTCTGATGAGGATTGGCCTTTCTTAAATAAAGATGCTGCAAGGAGTTTAAGAGAAATTTTTCCAATTGAATCATCTGCTCCAAGGAGTTTAAGAAAAACTTCCCCACCCAGCCCACTCGCTCCCAGGAATTCAAGAAAAATTTCCTCAATTAAGCCTTCTACTTCCAGAGGCTCAAGATAAATGTCCCCTATCAGGTCAAGTGCATCTAGGAGCTTAAGACAGCCATCCCCNGGAGTTTAAGAAAAACTTCCCCACCCAGCCCACTCGCTCCCAGGAATTCAAGAAAAATTTCCTCAATTAAGCCTTCTACTTCCAGAGGCTCAAGATAAATGTCCCCTATCAGGTCAAGTGCATCTAGGAGCTTAAGACAGCCATCCCCAGATAAAATATCCATAAGATCTAAACACCAAATAAATAAAAATTCCCCCAAGTATTATGAAAGTGACATAGGACACACCTTGCCCCCCCTTCCTACACAGGCGAGGGGCCTCCACTAAAAGTTCCCCAGAGAAGGCTTTTCTCTAGCCTCAATGATGAATTTGTTCCCCACCTTGAGGCCTGTTTCCCCATAATATTTGATGGAAGTGGTGGGGGAAGAGCCTCCCACTGGGTACCCATTCGAATGAAACTGATTAAATAACTCAAACAGGCTTGTGCTTTGTATGGTCCTAAAGCTCCCTACCCTGCATCATTGGTAGAGGCTTTAGCGAGCAGATGGATGACACCTCATGACTGGAAGACAGTCGCTAAAACTTGTTTGTCTGGAGGGCAATATGTACTCTGGAGAGCTGAATATGAAGATCTTGTCCCAAAACAGGCTAATGCTAACCAAAAATATGGCACAAGATATATTGTAAAAAGTATGTTAGCAGGGACTAATGATTTTGGAACACGTAGAGATCAGATGGGACTGGACAGAAACATTTTATACCAAGTAACCGCCTGTCGCCCTTGGGGCTTGGCGCTTGTTGCCTGAAGGGAAAGAATCAACCTCTTCCTTCTCAAATGCTAAACAAAAGCCAAAAGAGCCATATGAGGACTTTATATCAAGACTTGCAGAGGCAGTCCACAGAGTAATTTTCAATACTGAGGCAGCTGGAATATTGATAAAGCAACTGGCATTTGAAAATGCTAATTCTACCTGCCAGGCCATACTATGTCCTATAAAAAAATGGGCAAATAATAGATTATATCAGACAATGTGCAGATGTAGGACACCAGCAATGATGCAGGCTGTTGCCATAGCTGCAGCCATAAAGGGAAATTCTTATCAACAGGCAGTACAGTCCTTTTTTCAAACAATAATAACCCATCAAAGAGTCATTCCAGTAGTTCAGGCCAGAATATTGGTTTATCCAAAGCCTGCTTCTCTTGCGGACAGGAGGGGCATTTTATGTGTGCTTCTCCCCAAAGAGCAGCCGGTTCTTCTCTGCTGAATTCTGCCTCCCCAGCTGCGTCTGCTAATCTCCCTAGGTCTCTCTTTCCTCGCTGTCAAAGAGGATATCATTGGGCAAGAGACTGCAGGTCAAGATTCGATAGAAATGGAACTCCTTTGAGCCCTGACCAGCAGTTGGGAAACGGATTGAGGGGCCAGCCCCAGGCCCTGACAACAATTGGGGCATCCTCACTGAACCCATTCATTCCCTTCATCCCGTCGCAGAACTCATCAGAGCAACACCAGGCAGCGCAGGACTGGACCTCAGTTCTACCACCTAAACAATCTTAACACCAGACAGCCCTACTATAAAAATCCCTGCTGCTGCTGCTAAGTCACTTCAGTCGTGTCCGACTCTGTGTGACCCCATAGACGGCAGCCCACCAGGCTTCCCCATCCCTGGGATTCTCCAGGCAAGAATACTGGAGTGGGTTGCCATTTCCTTCTCCAATGCATGAAAGAGAAAAGTGATAGTGAAGTCGCTCAGTCTGTCCGACTGTTAGCGACCCCATGGACTGCAGCCCACCAGACTACTCTGTCCATTGGATTTTCCAGGAAAGAGTACTGGGGTGAGGTGCCATTGCCTACAGGAGTTAAAGGCCCGTTACCAACAGGTTTAGTGGGAATTATATTAGGCAGAAGTTCCTTAGCTATGCAAGGTCTCACAATCATCCCTGGAATAATTGACTCAGATTATACAGGAGAAATTCAGATAATATTTTCACCCCCAATTANCAATATTAACACCAGATAGCCCCACTATAAAAATCCCTACAGGAGTTAAAGGCCCATTACCGACAGGTTTAGTGGGAATTTTATTAGGCAGAAGTTCCTCAGCTATGCAAGGTCTCACAATCATCCCTGGAATAATTGACTCAGATTATATAGGAGAAATTCAGATAATGTTTTCACCCACAACTAAAACTTTCCAAATACAACAGCACAAAGAATAGCACAGCGTTTGCTTTTGCCTTACTGTGCTGTCATAGGACACACGGCTACTCAGAGTGAAAGGCAGGAGGAAGGATTTGGGTCTAGTGATATGGTTTTTTGTACAACAGAAATTACTCAGAAACATCCTATGAAAACTATCTGGTTAATGGCAAACCTATTGTGGGATTATTGGCACAGGAGCAGATGTTTCTTGCATTTCAGGAAAAGACTGGCCCAGCTCCTGGCCCACACATACTACTGAAAATAACTTGGTGGGGATAGGAGGAGATCCCACAGTAACTAAAAGTGCAAAAATTTTAGATTGGCAATTTGAGGATACCTGTGGAACTTTCCAACCTTATGTCATTCCTTCACTTCCCCTTACCCTGTGGGAGAGGGACGTGCTGTTTCAAATGGGAGTGTTACTTTTTAGCCCTGATGATAAAGTGACCTCTCAGGTGTTGCAAATGGGCTATGATCCATCAAGAGGATTGAGTAAACAACAGACAGAAATAATTGAGTCAATTTGCCCAATTCTTCCACACTTACATACTGGATTGGGCTATCCAAATTTATAATGGAGGCCATTGTTTCTGCTACCAATCCCATTACATGAAATCTCAAGATCCCATGTGGGTGGAACAATGGCCTCTGTCTAAGGCAAAATTACTTGCAGCTAAAGCATTAATCTTTGGACAATTAGAATTGGGACATATTGAGCCCTCCAATAGTCCGTGGAACACTCCTATTTTTGTTATTTAGAAAAAATCTGGTAAATGGCGACATTTACAGGATTTGAGAGCAATTAATGCCACCATGGAGGACATGGGGGCCTTACAACATGGGCTCCCTTCCCCAGGAATGATGCAGGGTGTTGCCATTAGCCAGTAGCCATTCCACAGGGATATAATTGTGATGGATTTACAAGATTGTTTTTTTTTCACTATTCCCTTAAATCTTGAGGATAAAAAGCAGTTTGCCTTTAGCCTACCATCAGAGAATCTTAAACAGCCTTACTTAAGGTTTCAGTGAAAGGTTTTGCCTTGGGGAACGAAATATAGCCCCACCCTATGCCAGAAATTTGTTAATGCTGCTCTAGAAGATACTAGGATCAAATATGAACAGGTATATATGATTCACTATATGGATGATATTTTAATGGCTCACCCTGATAGAGCTCATTTGCAAACTGTCCTCCAAGATTTGACCCAGGCATTGACAGATAGAGATCTAAAAATTGCCCCAGAAAAAATTCAAATCAATCTGCCCATCACTTACCTAGGAAAAGTCATAAATTCAGAAACAGTTACTCATGCCCCGCTGCAATTGAGAAAAGACCAACTTATTAATTTAAATGATTATCAAATATTCTTAGGTGGTATTAAATGGATTAGACCATACTGAAAACTAACCACTGCTGACTTAAAACCTCTTTTTAACATTCTACACAGGACAGCAAAAGAGATACAGATGTGTAGAGCGGACTTATGGACTCTGAGGGAGAAGGAGAGGGAGAGGGAGAGGGAGGGATGATTTGGGAGAATAGCATTGAAATATGTATACTATCATGTAAGAAATGAATTGCCAGTCTATGTTCAATGCAGGATGCAGGATGCTTGGGGCTGGTGTATGGGGATGATCTGGAGGGAAGATGTGGGGTGGGAGGTNGGGATGATTTGGGAGAATAGCATTGAAATATGTATACTATCATGTAAGAAATGAATTGCCAGTCTATGTTCAATGCAGGATGCAGGATGCTTGGGGCTGGTGTATGGGGATGATCTGGAGGGAAGATGTGGGGTGGGAGGTGGGAGGGGGGTTCATGTTTGGGAGTTCGTGTAAAAAAATTAAAAAAAAAAAACATTCTACACAGAGATCCTGATCCAACTTCTAAAAGAGGAATAAAAGCTGAGGCTCTGTTAACATTCTATGCAGGGATCCTGATCTAACTTCTAAAGAGGATTAACAGCTGAGGCTCGGGAAGCCCTAGGCAAAGTAGAAGCAGCCTTATCGAATAGTTATGAAAAAAAGAATTGATTTGAGGATGACTTAGCAGTTCCTTTTTCTAGTTACTCCAACAGTGCCTGTGGGAGTTCTACGGCAAAGCAGCCCTTTAGAATGGATCCATCTTCCCTCCCAAGCTAAAAAATGTCTTGGCTTCTTATCCCGGTCTCATTGCCACATAAATACTAAAAGGAAGGAAACGGAGCATTGAATTGTTTGGTAAAGAGACATCAGAGATTGTAATTCCATATAATAAGGAACAGCTTGATTGGCAGATTGCTACAAGGAACTACTGTGGTCAAATTTTGCATCATTTATCCTCACAAGATTTGCTAAATTTTATGTGCAAACATCCAGTTAATTTCCCTGTTAGATGTGAACAGCTCCCTATTCCAGATGCTCAGATAGCCTTTACTGACAGATCAGCTAACGGTAAAGCCTCTAGTCAAAAGAGATCATCAGAAAGTGTTGGAAACACAAGAAACTTCAGCTCAAAGAGCTGAAATCACAGCTGTTATGGAGGCTTTTGTTATGTTTGCAGAGGAGGAATTTAATCTTTACCCTGATTCTCAGTGTGTGGTCAGGCTGTTTCCACATATTGAGACTGCAGTTCTGCCAGAAAACAAAACTGTTATCTTCCATTTATTAACTAGACTGCAGCAGCAAATTCAGAAAAGAAATCGGGCATTTTCCTGTGTGCTTTAGTTTTCCTTCTGGCCATACAGGAAACTTCGTTACCAAGAGAGGATGCCTTGAAGCCTCTACAAAAGCAGTTAAGACAGATTCCCTAACCTCTAAATTTGCATCTAAAGGGGATCAATCTGTTTGGATATTACCAGCTCATATGCATGGGGTCCTTGACCCCTATAAGTCCTTGTCTCTCAAAGCTCCACCAGAATATCCAAATTGTGACGATGTTGCTCCCTCAGATGTCATATGGAAAACTATAGATGATCATTCAGGATATCCAACTTGGAAATCTTGTACTTATAATTCGAGAATTGATTACAGAATACCAGGAGGAAGAAACTGTACAATTCAGGACTGGAGCAACTCAAATCCAGGTCAGAAACCTGAGTCCAATGATGGCTTTATCAATAGATATTGGACAATTGGAAAGAATATTCAGTTCCTTGGCCGTTAGTTGCCACTAGATGGCATCATACGAGAATTGATTACAGAATACCAGGAGGAAGAAACTGTACAATTCAGGACTGGAGCAACTCAAATCCAGGTCAGAAACCTGAGTCCAATGATGGCTTTATCAATAGATATTGGACAATTGGAAAGAATATTCAGTTCCTTGGCCGTTAGTTGCCACTAGATGGCATCATATTCAATTTGTTCCCCCTATGCTGTCATATATGGCTAAAGGTAAAACCTTTTGACAGACAGAAATTTGGAAATTCCTTGCTACTACGATCCCTATTATTTTAACCTGACCGGGAAATACCTCTATTTACTCTATTTTAGCTTGTCGACCCTCTCCTTAAGTTTTTCTTTTCACTAATGATTCTGGAAGACTTAACATACAATTGAATTATACAGGTGGACCCTATGTAGTGTCTTGTGAACAATGTATGCTTTAATCCTGCTTAACTCCTCAATATAATGTTTGCTCTTTCATNGATGGGAGCCTGAGGTGGGTCACCCTTCGATGTTCAAGTGGGCGCCAGTGACCCAACGTAGATCTGTCTCTTATACACATCTAGATGTGTATAAGAGACAGCCCCTATGCTGTCTTATTGGAGAAGGAAATGGCAATCCACTCCAGTATTCTTGCCTGGAGAATCCTGTGGACAGAGAAGCCTAGTAGGTTACAGTCCACGGGGTCCCAAAGAGTCGGAAATGACTGAGCGACTTCACCTTCACCTTCATGCTGTCTTATATGGCTAAAGGTAAAACCTTTTGACAGCCAGAAATTTGTAAATTCCTTGCCGCTACCACCCCTATTATTTTAACCCTGTCTCTTATACACATCTTATTAAAACTATTCACAGTTTGTATATCTATTATCCCAGTAGCTAAATCTGCTATGTATTATAGATATTTTAGGCTAAATGTGAAGAATAACTTTTTTCAGATGTTTGGTCATCTTTACTGAAAATTAACCCTTAAGTATTGGTATCAACGTATTTGTTATATATTCCTGTCCTGTTGACCAGATTTCATGAAACCAGAGGTGGATATAAGATCTTAAATGATGCAGACTTCTCTTTCCTAAAAATATAGTTTGGAGACCAAGCTTTGTGTGTATGTATGTCTGTGTGTGGGGAGGAAAGTGAGGGAGGGGGAGAGAGGGAGAGAATGAATTTGGAATATCCCATTCATACCTTTTCCTAGGAGTATAATCTTAGTAAATACTTTCACTAGAATCCCAGTCTCAGGCTTTGCTTCTAGAAAAGTCAATTCTAAATCACTTTGCATGGAAGTTGTTTGCAAGAAATAACAAGTCCTAAGGTCTATGCTGGGGTCTATAAAAGCACACTGCAAAGGCCATTTTATATAGATATATATAAAATGGTCTGTAGAGTCTGATAAATGTGGGTAGATGTGCTATGTTGACTACTAACTGTTTAATCTTGGGAAGATTGCTTAACCTATAGTGGCTCAGTTTCCTTGTCTGCAGTATTTGTCTCACAGGGCCATTTGGAGAGGAAACAGGTAGAGGGATCTTCCCAGTTGTCCTGCTGTATCATATAAATTTCATAAGTCATAGCGTCTGTTGTGGAGCAGGCAATGGCAGCCCGCTCCAGTACTCTTGCCTGGAAAACCCCATGGACGGAGGAGCCTGGTGGGCTGCGGTCCATGGGGTCGCTAAGAGTCAGACATGACTGAGCTACTTTACTTTCACTTTTCACTTTCATGCATTGGAGAAGGAAATGGCAACCCACTCCAGTGTTCTTGCCTGGAGAATCCCAGGGGCAGGGGAGCCTGGTGGGCTGCCGTCTGTGGGGTCGCACAGAGTCGGACACGACTGAACCGACTCAGCAGCAGCAGCAGCAGCAGCAGCGTCTGTTGTGACTATTACTACTATTACCATTGTTTCTCTGTGAAAGATTTTTGTTCAGGTGTTCTGCTTGAAGCTCTTTGGCTGTTTTTTTTTTTTTTTTTTTTTTACTATTTACAATAGTGTCCTCCTAACTTACACTTAAACCAGGGTTAGAAAGTACTCTCAAAGTCAGTAGTTTAAATGGAAGCTTAACTATAGACACAATTGGAAGAGACTGGTTGTCATGGTGATGCTTTTGCCAAAGTAATGGAGAGGTAAGTTAAATGCCAAGCGAGGCTGTAAAAGTTGCCTGTGTTCTTTAACTGCATTGAGTGTGATGGATAGAAGAATTGTATTTATCAGACATTTTCCTCTCTTTAAAAATTTTATTTACAATGAATGCATCTTTACTCCAGTGCTGCTGTTATCCACAATATTTTTTTATCTATCACTAGCAAATGTTTCTGTAGAAAGGATATAGTATCATACGGTGGTTTTGGAATCAGACTTCCTGGATTTGAACCTGAGTTTGGCAATTTTGTTCCCAAATTTTGTCCACATTGACCAGTCTAGGACTTACTTTTCTCATATGTAAAGTATGAAGAAGGCTATATCTGATCCATATATGCTTGTCTAAGTATTGTAGGAGGTAATTCATGTGAAGTAATTAGAAAGGATCCTAGCATTTAGTAAACAATGTGTTAGTTTTACCATCAAACTGGCAAACCTGTTCTTACCACTGTTCTCTTCATTATTCTAGAATAGTAGAGCTTGGCCCGTCCTAAGGGATCATTTAGTTAAATTCTATCATCTTATAAAGATAATTTGCCACTTATCAACAATGAGATTGAGTGTAATTTATACATATGTGTTCATTGGCCTTAGGGGACTCAGGTGCTAAATGTTCCTTTAGATCTATAAGCTTCATTAAGGTTAAAGGGTATACATGTTTTCACCATTGAGTCTAAGCAGGGTGACTTGTGTGGTGTGGCACCAGGCATGAGTATGTATTCAATAAATCTCGATCAAAAGAATGAGTTAAAAAGTGGATAGGATGGTAACTCAGTAATTCTTGAGTAAATGAACTGGGGCTCAGAAGTAAGGTTTCAGGTGCTATGCAGTATAATACAGGGGCCTAACCTCACCTAGGGTTACATTTGAGAACATTTCCCTAAACATAGAGGATTTATTCTCTGTCCTGTGGGAGGGTGTGGGTCTGTATGTGTTGAGGTATAGGGATCAGAGGACCTTAAATGATAATCATGTAACCCTTTTATCATGAAGTACAAATGAAACACAAGCATTGATGATTAGATTTTTGTAGATGTCGCTGCTGTGATCCCTTCCTTCAAGCACTATTCTAGAAAATTAGTATTGAGATTTTAGGAATCTTCTATTTACTGTGTGCCCTTGATCAGCACCCATCTGACCCATACTATACTTGATAGCCTCAGGTTCCAGGAAGAGAAGCCTTTCGTCAAGAACTCTGATTTGAATGCTGGGTTACTTGCATTACATAAATATGTCCATAGCTTTCCTTTCCTTCTAAATTGAGTTTCTTTTACCTCTAGGCCAAAAATCTGTGCCTTTTCAATGCCTCCATTCTGTCTACATGCCTTGTGATTATCTGTATATTAATTGCTAGAGGACATATAACATTAATCCCAGGCTGAGAAACGATTGGTTATTAGATCCCCAATCTATGCATGGATAGATTTTAGATTATCTTCTTGTCTATTGTTTCTAGAAAGTGGTAAGTAAACTGTTTCATTGGTAAGAGCTATATGCCAGGCACCATGTTAAGTACTGATACTTTCATAGCCATGACTTCAATGTATCATCACAGTAGCAAGACATTTTGCACAGCTGCAAAATGCATTTTACAAAGGAGAAAATAATTTTATAGGAATTAAGTAACTTGTGTAATATAAACAGGATGTGCTATCACTGGACAGTGTATGAAAACATGCACAATATAGATATGAGAGGTTTTAGCTCTTTGGTACTAGAAGAGCTGTAAGGCATATTCTAATAACAGATTTGAGTTGATGGTACCAAGAAACCCAGTTCATGAAATTAAAAAAATATAAAATCAGTTTACAAACCCATTTTTTTCTCACTTCACTTCTCAAGTAGTCTTCATTGTGCCTTGGCATCACAAAGAAGAAAGTGAGAAAAATAGCTACCTAATAAGGAGTATGTCCTCTGGAGTGGATTGAGGGGGTTCCGATTCCAGCATTGCCTCATGTTAGCATTGTAAACCTTGGCAAGTCAATAAGATTAGTATACTAATAGTTACATAACAGTTTATTTTAAAATATTATTAGTCAAGGCTTTCCTGGTGGTTCAGTGGTAAAGAACCTGCCTGCAATGCAGGAGACATGGGTTCAGTCCCTGTGTGGGGAAGATCCCCTGGAGCAGGGCCTGGCAAGGCACTCCAGTATTCTTGCCTGGAGAATCCCATGAACAGAGGAGCCTGGTGGGCTATACAGTTCATGGGGTTGGGAAGAGTCGGACATGACTGAAGCGACTGATCACACACACATGATTAAACATGCAAGGTGCTTAGCATTGTATCTAAAATATAATTTGTGCTCAATAAATGACATTTATTGTTATGATAATATACTTTAGTTTTGATTAAGTTGCAAATAAAGTGCTAATGTAGAAGGGTTTGATGGCTGCAATAAAAATACTTCTCATTTTAAATGGCGGATAGCACCCACTGGTTGCTTTGAAGGACTTTCCTGCTTCCCTAATGGAAGATTAATCCCTGTCAAGGGTTTGGAAGCTGATTAAATGAGCTCATCGTTTTACCTAAGAAAGTCATTTCCTCTGCCCAGGCTTCCTGCTGAACTAGCACCTTTGAATGATACTCATATAATATTTAACTGGTGTGGGCATTGGAGTACATTTAGTTCAAAATGATATTTTTCTTGGAGTGTACATAATCCAGCTAGAAATGTTTATTTTCATATTCTGAGCCAATCGAGTTGCAGGTTTTTTTCTCCACTCTCTGAAAGTAGTATTCTTGTGAAACCTTTCATAATCCAAAATGGTATAAAGTGAAGAATGCCTTGTTCTAGGAAATGTCTTGTTAACAGATACACAAAATAAACCAAGATAAAGCACACATGCTCACAGACACAGTTCAAAGCTGCGATGGCGTGATGCTGAGAGTGGTTCCCAGGAAAGAGCTGGTAGGGAGCACTCCGCTCAGGGTGTGCACTGCCTCTATAAGAGCTCTCTGCAAAACAAATGCTGAATGCTAATTTCAATTTTTGCCTTTTTCTTTTTTTGAAAAATTGAAAATCCTCTTTAGATTTTTTTTGCTTAGTGAAAACTGGTGTGATGCAAATCTTCCATAAAAATGAAGTAGCATAAAGTGAATTTCTAAAAGTGGAGTGATTACCATTTCCTCAGTTAATCACAAGTAGTGACTGACCTCTGTCAATAGGTTTATCCCATCTGAGTGACTCTACATATTTACTCTATAGTTTTATTTTTATTTTTTTTAATTTTTTTTTACAAATAAATATTTATTAGAGGATTATCTAGCTTACTTTCAATATGCTAGCATTAAAAGAAAAATTTTAAATATTCTCAACAATATTGAGTCCTAAGTACTTCTATAGAATATTGATTGGTATAGGCAGATAGTTATATGATACATCAATCTTATCAACTTAAAAGCTCTGTACACTGAAAACTCACTGTAGATTCAAAGGATTAGATCTGATAGCATACCTGAAGAACTGTGGATGGGGCTTTGTGACATTGTACAGGAGGCACTAATCAAGACCATCCCCAAAAAAAGAAATCCAGAAAGGCAAAATGGTTGTCTGAGGAGGCCTTACAAGTAGCTGAGAAAAGAAGAGAAGCTAAAGGCAAAGGAGAAAAGGAAAGATATACCCATTTGAATACAGGGTTCCAAAGACTAGCAAACAGAGATAAGAAAGCTTTCCTCAGCGATCAATGCAAAGAAATAGAGGAAAACAATAGAATGGGAAAGACTAGAGATCTCTTCAAGAAAATTAGAGATACCAAGGGAACATTTCATGCAAAGGTGAGCTCGATAAAGGACAGAAATGGTATAGACCTAACAGAAGCAGAAGATATTAAGAAGAGATGGCAAGAATACACAGAAGAACTATACAAAAAAGATCTTCATGACCCAGATAACCACAATAGTGTGATCACTCACCTAGAGCCAGACATCCTGGAATGTGAAGTCAAGTGGACTTTAGGAAGCATCACTATGAACAAAGCTAGTGGAGGTGACAGAATTCCAGTTGAGCTATTTCAAATCCTAAAAGATGATACTGTCAATGTGGTGCACCAATATGCCAGCAAATCTGAAAAATTCAGCAGTGTCCACAAGATTGGACAAGGTCAGTTTTCATTCCAACACCAAAGAAAGGCAATGCCAAAGAATGCTCAAACTACCACACAACTGCACTCATCTCACAAGCTAGTAAAGTAATGCTCAAAATTCTCCAAGCAAGGCTTCAACAATACATGAATCACGAGCTTCCAGATGTTCAAGCTGTATTTAGGAAAGGCAAAGGAACCAGAGATCAAATTGCCAACATCATTGGATCATTAAAAAAGCAAGAGAGTTCCAGAAAAGCATTTACTTTTGCTTTATTGACTATGCCAAAGCATTGACTATGTGGATCACAACAAACTGTAGAAAATTCTTAAAGAGATGGAAATACCAGACCACTTGACCTTCCCCCTGAGAAGTCTGTATGCAGGTCAAGAAGCAACAGTTAGAACTGGACATGGAACAACAGACTGCTCCCAAACTGGGAAAGGAGTATGTCAAGGCTGTATATTGTCACCTTGCTTATTTAACTTATATGCAGAATACATCATCAGAAATGCTGGGCTGGTGGAAGCACAAGCTGGAATCAAGATTGCCAGGAGATATATCAATAACTTCAGATATGAAGATGACACCATCCTTATGGCAGAAAATGAAGAAGAACTAAAGAACCTCTTAATGAAAGTGAAAGAGAAGAGTGAAAAAGTTGGCTTAATACTCAACATTCAGAAAATTAAGGTTGTGGCATCTGTTCCCATCACTTCATGGCAAATAGATGGGGCAACAGTGGAAACAGTGATAGACTGTTTTGGGGGGCTCCAAAGTCACTACAGATGCTGACTTCAGCCATGAAATTAAAAGACTCTTGCTCCTTAGAAGAAAAGTTATGACCAACCTAAACAGCATATTAAAAAGCAGAGACATTACGTTGCCAACAAAGGTCTGTACAGTCAAAGCTATTGTTTTTCCAGTAGTCATGTATGGATGTGAGAGTTAGACTATTAAAAACGCTGAACACCAAAGAATTGATGCTTTTGAACTGTGGTTTTGGAGAAGACTCTTGAGATTCCCTTGGACTGCAAGGAGATCAAACCAGTGCATCCTAAAGGAGATTAGTCCTGGGTGTTCATTGGAAAGACTGATGTTGAAGCTGAAACTCCAATACTTTGGCCAACTGATGTGAAGAAATGATTGGAGAACAGTGTGGCGATACCTTAAAAACTGGAAATTGAACTGCCTTATGACCCAGCAATCCCACTGCTGGGCATACACACCAAGGAAACCAGAATTGAAAGAGACACGTGTACCCCAATGTTCATCACAGCACTGTTTATAATAGCTAGGACATGGAAGCAACCTAGATGTCCATCAGCAGATGAATGGATAAGAAAGCTGTGGTACATATACACAATGGAGTATTACTCAGCCATTGAAAAGAATATATTTGAATCCATTCTAATGAGGTGGGTGAAACTGGAGCCGATTATACAGAGTGAAGTAAGCCAGAAAGAAAAACACCAATACAGTATACTAACACATATATATGGAATTTAGAAAGATGGTAATGATAATGCAGTATCATGATAACCCTGTATCTTTTGCGAGACAGCAAAAGAGACACAGATGTATAGAACAGACTTTTGGACTCTGTGGGAGAGGGGAAGGGTGGGATGATTTGGGAGAATGGCACTGAAACATGTATACTATCATGTAAGAAATGAATCGCCAGTCTAGGTTCGATACAGGATACAGGATGCTTGGAGCTGGTATACTGGGATGACCCAGAGAGATGATATGGGGAGAGAGGTGGGAGGGGGGTTCAGAATTGGGAACTCAGGTACACCCATGGCGGATTCATGACAATATATGGCAAAACCAATACAATATTGTAAAGTAAAAAAAGTAAAAAAATAAATTGAAAAAAAAAAAGAAAAGACCCTATGGAAAAGATTGATGCTGGGAGGAGAAGGGGATGACAGAGGATGAGACGGTTGGATGGCATCACCGGCTCAGTGGACCTGAGTTTGAGTCGGCTCTGGGAGTTGGTGATAGGCAATGAGGCCTGGTGTGCTGCAGTCCATGGAGTTGCAAAGAGTTGGACATGACTGAGTGACTGAACTGTACTGACACTGTAAACTCCCATTTGCACGCACGTGCACACACACACTCATTCGTACATACACACAAATATCCTATCACATATATGTGCATAAATGAACCTTTTTGAGTAGAGAATGTTTTGTGCTTGAATGTAACCCATGTATACATTCAATTTGTAAATAATGTTTTTATCTTCAATAACTTTTCATAATTAACAGCTCTCAATACTTCTAGAATCCCCTCCCTCATACTAGAACTAACTCTGAAGTGCCTACGGAATTCTGGACTTGTTAAAAGTGTCTTCAGTGCACCCTAACTAAGGGTCCAGACATTTATATTTAGGAAGGTAAAAGAGGAGAAATAATTCAATAATAGCAACGATGTCTGTGCTTGTATAGTATTTTTTCTCCGTATCCCAAAGGGCTCCAGAACAATGCCAAGAAAGACAGGCTGCATGATATTACCCTCAGCTTACAAACGAAGAAATCGGGGATTAGAAAATTGAAGTAAATTGACAACTTAAAATAGCATATAAACCTTCCCCCCTTTTGTTTTACCACAAATGCAATGCTTCTCAAACTACTTGATTCCCCCACCCAAAATTATAAGAGTTAATAGTATACTAGAGAAAAAGGAGATCACTTACAGAATTAGATACCAATAACTTAATGCTAAGCAACCTTCTTTTTTGGATCACTAAACACTTGATGATTAAATCCCTAATATCTGACATGCCTCTTATCCATGATGCCAATTTTGATGACAGTACCATATAGCTCCGAATAACCTTTGTACTCAAAACTAGTACATGAAACATGAATTCAGTCTGTTGTCTCAGTGTTAGACTATGATGGATCACATACTCAAGGACTGATCTTAGTTTTTGTCATGAAACTTATCCTCAGCTTCTTGACATACTTTCCATGTTACCACTTCCTCTGTGTAAAGCTACACGTCTCTGCCTTACTTGGGTCCATAGCTGATTGCAACAAAATGCTTATAGAGGGTGAATTTAAAGAAATTAGTATGGCCAGTTTTCATTCCATCTTGTCTATCATGGAGGCAAAGAAATTGTACTGTGGAACTAACCATTACTGAGAAGTTTTGAAAGTGCTTATTAGGAATGGTAGTGATGTCATCCTGTCATGGCTCTGCTTTGTAGACAAACATAATCTCAGAAATGAAATAAAATTCATTTACCTTTGTGCTACTCTGTAATTCCTTGTGTTGTCTGCTCTTCCTGTTATTGGTTGAGGATATGGGACCATACTACTCACTCATTCAAACATGGTAATACATGCACACACACACAACTCAGCACCAGATGGGTTCTGGTTCCTTGAAAATTGGAAACAATCTAAGCAAGTGAAAATTGAAGCTGCATTAGAAATTCATGTTCTATTCAGATTTTATTCTCCCTCTCTTNTCTATCAGATCTAGGCCCTTAAATCTATTTCTCACTTCCACTGTATAATCATAAGGGATTTGATTTAGGTCATACCTGAATGGTCTAGCAGTTTTCCCTACTTTCTTCAATTTAAGTCTGAATTTGGAAATAAGGAGTTCATGATCTGAGCCACAGTCAGCTCCTGGTCTTGTTTTTGTTGACTGTATAGAGCTTCTCCATCTTTGGCTGCAAAGAATATAATCAATCTGATTTCGGTGTTGACCATCTGGTGATGTCCATGTGTAGAGTCTTCTCTTGTGTTGCTGGAAGAGGGTGTTTTCTATGACCAGTGCATTTTCTTGGTAAAACTCTATTAGTCTTTGCCCTGCTTCATTCCACATTCCAAGGCCAAATTTGCCTGTTATTCCAAGTGTTTCTTGACTTCCTACGTTAGCATTCCAGTCCCCTATACTGATGCCCTAGGAGAAGCAATAATGCATATTGGGATTGAATTACAGAGGCTGAAAATAAAAATGGCTCTTTCATGTCATGCCAACTACCGGCAGATATGTGTTACCTCCCTGAAAGTAAACGAGACAGATTTTGAATGGGAAAGAATCAAAAATAATATTTTAGGTGTTTGGGACAGCTCAGATATTAGCTTAGACTTAGGGAAACTTCATGATCAGATTCAGACCTTGGAACACTCCCGATTAGATTTTACCACCACAGGAGAAGCCAGTGACTTTTCCCACACCTTCTCTGACTTCATTTCTGAAAAGACTGTTCTGTCTGTTGTTTCTTGTTATGTTGCTGTGGGTGCTATAATCCTGCTCCTCGTAATCATTCTTCCTTGTATTGTCAGCATTCTTCGGCAGAACATTCAGAATCTCGTGATAGAAATGCACCTGATTTAAAAATAATAATAATAATAATAACAAAGGGGAAATGCTGGAAGCCAGTGTCAGGAATCCTGCCCGTGACAAGTTCATGTGGAAGGAAGCCTGACAAAATGCAAAGACATGATCAGACTTCAGGCTTTCCCCCTGGAATTTCCTCAGCATGAACACCAAAAAACAAAAAATCTACCAGCTTATGTACTCTGCTCTTCTGATATTCTCTGGAAAAAGGCAAATCAGGGCTTTAGTCTTCTGCATTTGAAAGGGATGTTTCAGTTAAACCCCTCTGATAGCTCTCTAGCTTGCCTAACAGGTTCCCGGATGTCTTACAGCTTGTGGATTGCTTACAACCTCCCAACCTTGAGAGGCACAAAGCTTAAAAGCATCTTAAAGATACAGAGCCTTTTCTAAAGAGCTAAAAATCATACTGGTGATGGATTTTCAATGTTGACTCAATGATTGCTGCCAGGCCTTTATATTCTTTATCTTTTAGGCCCTTGGGAAGATGTTAATCAATGTAAATGGGATATGGAATAAGATATATAGTTGTTTTGATGTTAGAAACACTACACTTTTGAGTTAATTACTTTTCTCTTTGTTATATATCACTGTACTCCTCTTGTGTCCTTGCTATGTAAGAATGTAACTTTATTTAGTGCTTTCTGAGAGTGGCACCAGACTTTGGGAAGATCAACACAAATAAGTCTTCTGGTTGACAAACCCTTATCAGAAAAATGGCTGTACAATGATAATTGGCCTTTTGGCCAGAAGATGATGTAAACTACCTAAGGCTTGTATATACAACTAGGTATGCAGAGAGAAAAGCCTGGTTTTGATGAGTCTGGGCTGCTAACACTGTATAACTTTGTGTTACCCATTGACTTCTATGTATTATCAAAAGTATAAAAAGGCCTTCTGAACAATAAAGGATGGACTAGTTTCTTGGACCAGTCTCTCGGCCTAGTTTCTTGGGAATAAGGCTCCCCCCGTCTCTCTCTCTCTCTCTCTTTTTTCCCTCTACTTCCTTTTCCTCTTTACTCTAATTTCAAGCTGAATTCCCATCTTGAGTGGGGCGGCTCACTAAGTCTACTTACTTGCCCTGGATTTTAAGAGAAGATTAAATGGGAGCCTCAGGTGGGGCACCCTTTGATATTCAAGTGGGCGCCAGTGACCCAAGGTACATGGTGTAAGCTCTTTGTCTGGAACTTTATTGGCCTTCCCCGTAAGCCAAGTTTTTCAGCCTTCTTTCTCCATTTAATTTTCCTAAAAACACGATTTTTTCCTAATCTAATCTTATACTAATAAATAAGTCTTTCCTTGCCAAAGCTGTCCCAGCTTCAAATGCCTGGATCCACTAGGGCTGGACCCAAGCACCCAAGATCCATGTCAGCACTGAAGAAGAAACTTCAGGTTCCAGCTTCAGCTCCAGATGAGGACTTAGGACCCTGCACCGACTGGAGAGGAATCCCAGGAGGCCCCTCGCAGCTCACATGGAAACAGGCCTTTCCTGAGGCCACACGAGTGGGTCCCTGAGGTGCACATCGTGACTCGAGAGGGACCTGCTGCAACACGAAAAAAAACAGTAGATTCTCCCTGCCAGACAAGACGAGGTCCTTGTCTGCTGCGGCATCTCAAGGGAAATCACACTTTCCCTCTTGGACCTCGAAAGGGTCTTTCACACCCTTTCTGAGACTCAAGAAGTATCCCAACATACCCGTCTCCACTCGAGAGGAACACCGAGGGTCACGCAACAACTCAAGAGGAGCCCCATTGTCCCCTCCTCAGCTCGAGATGAGGATTCCATTCCCTGCTTCATCGCAAGAGGATTTCCAGCATTCCTGTCACATCTCAAGAGGAGGTGCTCACAACAGAAGTATTGAGAGAAACTGCAGCGGTCCTGCCACCATTCCAAAAGACCCCTAAATGTCTCACGCCACTTCAGAGGAACCTGATTTCCCTGCACTGCCTCGACTGTCACCCCGAGTATTGACTCACAGCACAGTGGCATGAGTGACAGTCCTGTGGCACCTGGAGGGAAAGCCACAGATCCCTGTGTCAACATGATGGGAAGCCTAACACTGCTGCTACAGCTCAAAAGGAAAGCGGACATGCACGTCTGACTCCCCTGTGGAGACTTCAGAGAAACAACAAGATCCATGTTAGCATTGGAGAAGAAACCTCAGGTTCTGGCCTCAGCTCCAGACGAGCACTTAGGACCTGGCACTGACTGGGGAGAAATCTCATGAGACGCCTCGCAACTCACTTGGAGACTGGCCTTTCCTGAGGCCACAGGGCGAGTACCTGAGGTCCCCGTCATAACTCGAGAGAAACCTGATTCAACTAGAGGAAACCCAGGAGATTCTGCCCTCCAGGTGAGATGAGGACCTTGTCCTTTGCGGCGTCTCAGCAGAAATCACGCCTTCCCTCTTGAAACTCGAAATTGTTTTTCACACCCTTGCTGCGAATCAAGAAGTCCCCTGACATACATGTCTCCATGCGAGAGCAACACCAAGGGTCCAGCCACAATTCCAGAGGAGCCCCATTTTCCCCCGCTCAGTTTAGACAAGGATGTCATTCCCTCCTCCGTCGGGAAAGGATTCCCGGCATTCCTGTCGCATCCCAAGAGGAGGCACTCTCTACAGGAGAGTCAAAAGGAGCTCCAGGGGTCGTGCCACCATTCAAAAATCCCCCCAAATATCTCAGCCCACTTCTGATGAACCTGATTTCCCTGCACTGCCTCGACTGTTACCTCAAGTATAGGCTAGCACCATGGTGGCACAGGTGACAGCCCTGTGGCACCTCGAGGGAAAGCCACAGATCCCTGTGTCACCTCGAGGGAAAGCCTGACACTGATGCTTCAGCTCGGGAATGAAGTGGACGTGGTCATCTCCACTCAATACAAGGCCTGACTCCCATGAGGAGTCTCCAGAGGAACCCCAAGTTCCATGTCAGCACTGGACCAGAAACCTCATGTTCTGGTCTCAGGTACAGACGAGGTGTTAGGATCCAGCACCGACTGGAGAGGAATCCTGAGAGGCCTTTTGCAACTCACATGGAGACTGCCCTTTCCTGAATCCACAGGCGCGAGTCCCAGAGGAACCTGCCACAACTCAAGAAAAACCAGGAGATTTTCCCCTAGCAGACTAGATGAGGCCATTGTCTCCTGCAGCATCTCAGGGGAATTCACTGTTTCCCTCTGGAACCTCGAAAGGGTCCTTCACACCCTTGCTGTGACTCAAGAAATTGCCCGACATACCCGAATCCACTCAAGAGAACACCGAGAGCCCCGCCACAACTCACAGGAGCCCAGCTTTCCCCTGCTCAGCTCCAGACAAAGGTCCATTTCCCTGCTCTGTTGCGAAAGCATTCCCGGCATTCCCGTCACATCCTAAGAGGAGGTGCTTTCCACAGGATGTTGAAAGGAACTCCAGGGGTCATGCCACCATTCCAAAAGATCCCCAAATGTATCAGTGCACTCCACATGAACCTGATTTCCATGAACTGCCTTGACTGTCACCACGAGTATTGGGTCACACACGGTGGCACGTGTGACAGCCTGGTGGCACCTCGAGGGAAAGCCACATATCCCTGTGTCAACTCGATGGGAAGCCTGACACTGCTGCTACAGCTCAGCATGAAAATGTACGTGCACATCTCCACTCAAGACGAGGCCTGACTCCCCTATGGAGACTCCAGAGGAACCCCAAAATCCATGTCAGCACTGGAGAGGAAACCTCAGGTTCCAGCCTCAGCTCCAGATGAGGACTTAGGACCCAGCAACTACTGGGGAGGAATCCCGAGAGACCCCTCACAACTCGAATGGAGACTGGCCTTTCCTGAGGCCACAGTGGCAGGTCCGTGTGGTCCATGTCATAACTCAAGAGGAACCTGCTGCAACTTGAGAAAATCCAGGAGATTCTCGTCTCCAGACGAGAAGAGGCACTTGTCTGCTGTGGCGTCTCGGGGGAAATTATCCCTTTCCTCTTGACCAGGAAATGTTTCTTCAAAACCTTGCTGCGACTCAAGAAGTTCCCAGATATACCCATCTTCACTCCAGAAGAATTCTAAGGGTCCCACCACAACTCAAGAGGAGCCCTGTTTTCCCTGCTCAGCTCCAGACGAGGATCCTTTTCCCTGCCCGGTCGCAAAAGGATTCCTGGCCTTCCCGTCTCATCCAAAGAGGAGGCGCTCTCCACATGAGACTGGAGAGGAACTCCAGGGGTGGTGCCACCATTCCAAAAGACCCCCAAATGTCTCAGCCCACTCCAGATGAAGCTGATTTTCCTGGATTGCCTCGACTGTCAACACGAGGATTGGCTCACACACGGTGGAACGTATGACAGCCCTGTGGCACCTCGAGGGAAAGCCACAGATCCCTGTGTCAACTCGATGGGGAGCCTGAAACTGCTGCTACAGGTCGGGAGGAAACCAGATGTGCATGTCTCTACTCGAAATGAGGCCTGACGCCACTGTGGAGATTCCAGAGGAACCCCAAGATCCATGTCAGCACTGGAGAGGAAACCTCAGGTTCAAGCCTCAGCTCCAGACGAGGACTTAGGACCCAGTACCAACTGGGGAGGAATCCCAAGAGGCCCCTCGCAACTCGAATGGAGACTGGCATTTCCTGAGGCCACAGGGGCGTGTCCCTGAGTTCCTCATCTTTACTCAAAAGGAACCTGTGGCAACTCAAGAAAAACCGGTAGAATCTTCCCCCCAGGCGAGATGAGGCCCTTGTCCACTGGGGTGCCCCGAGGGCAAGTCACCCCTTGAATCTTGAACCTAGAAAGGGTTCTTCACACCCTTGCTGCGACACAAGAATTTCCCCGAGATACCTGTCTCCACTCGAGAGGAACCCTGAGGGTCCCACCACACCTCAAGAGGAGCCTCGTTTTCCCCTGCTCAGCTCCAGACGACTGTCCCTTTCCCTTCCCCGTCTGGAAAGGATTCCCGTCATTCCCGTCGCATCCCAAGAGGAGCTGCTCTACACAGGAGAGTCGAGAGAACCTCAAGGGGTCACTCAACCATTCCAAAATAACCCCAAATGTCTCAGTCCACTCCAGATGAACCTAATTTCCCTGCACTGTCTCGACTGTCACCCTGACTATCGACTCACACCGTGGTGGCATGTGTGACAGCTCTGTGACACCTCGAGGAAAGCCACAGATTCCTGTGTCAACTCGACGGGAAGCCTGACACTGCTGCTACAGCTAGAGAGGAAAGCGGATGGGCACGTCTCCACTCCAGACGAGGCCTGACTCCCCTGTGGAGACTCCAGAGGAACCCGAAGATCCATGTCAGCACTAGAGAGGAAACCTCAGGTTCCAGACTCAGCTCCAGTTGAGGATATTGGACCTGGCACCAACTGGGGAGAAATCCCTAGAGAACCCTCACAACTCGCGTGGAGACTGGCCTTTCCTGAAGCCAAAGGGGCGGGTCCCTGAGTTTCCAGTCTTTACTCAAGAGTAACCTGCAGCAACTTCAGAAAAACCAGGAGATTCTCCACTCCAGGCGAGATGAGGCCCTTGTACACTGAGGCGTCTAGGTGGAAATCACCCCTTCCTTCTTCAACCTCGAAAGGGTCTCTCACACCCTTGCCGTGACTCAAGAAGTTCCCAGATATACCCGTCTCAACTTGAGAGGAACACTGAGGGTCCTGCAACAACTCAAGAAGAGCCCCGTTTTCCCCTGCTCAGCTCCAGATGAGGGTCCCATTCCCTGTTACTTCGGGAAAGGATCCCTGACGTTCCTGTCACATCCCAAGAAAAGGCGCTCTCCACAAGAGAGTCGAGAGGAACACCATGGGTCATGCCATCATTCCAAAAGGGCCCCAAATGTCTCAGTTCGCTCCAGATGAACCTGATTTCCCTCCACTGCCTCGACTGTCACTCCATGTATGGGCTCAGACCACTGTGGCACGTGTGAGAGCCCTGTCGCTCCTCGAGGGAAAGCCACAGATCCCTGTGTCAACTCGACAGGCAGCCTGATAGTGCTGTTACAGATCGGCGGGAATGCGAACATGCACGTATCCACACGAAATGAGGCCTGACTCCCTTGTGGAGACTCCAGAGGAACTCCAAGGTCTATGTCAGCACTGGAGCAGAAACCTCAAGTTTGGGCCTCAGCTCCAGATGAGGACTTAGGACCTGGCACTGACTGGGGAGGAATCCCGAGAGGGCAATGCAACTCACATGGAGACTGGCCTTTCCTGAGGCAAAAGGGGTGAATCCCTGAGGTCCCCGTCATAACATGAGAGGAACGTGCTGCAACTTGAGAAAAACCAGATTCTCCCCTCCAGTTGAGATGAGGTTCTTCTCGCTGCGGCATCTTGGGGGAAATCACCCCTTCCCTCTTGAACCTCAACAGGGTCCTTCACACCCATGCTGCAACTCAAGAATTTCCGCGACATACCCATCTCCACTAGAGAGGAAGAATGAAAGTCCAGACACAATTCAAATGGAGCACCGTTGTCCCTTCCTTAGCTTGAGATGAGGATTCCTTTCCCTGCTTCATTGGGAAGGTATTCAAGGTGTTCCTGTCCCATCTCAAGAGGAGGCCCTACCAACAGGAAAGTTGAGAAGTACTCCAGGGGTTGTGTCACCATTCCAAAAGACCCCCAAATGTCTCAGTCCACTCCACATTAACATGATTTCCCGGCACAGCCTTGACTGTCACTCTGAATATCAACTCACACCACGGTGGCATGTGTGACAGCCCTGTGGCACCTTGAGTGAAAGCCACAGATCCCTGTGTCAACAAGACGGGAAGCCTGACACTGCTGCTACAGCTAGAGAGGAAAGCGGACGTGCATGTTTCCAGTCGAGGTGAGAACTGACTCCCCTGTGGAGACTCCAGAGGAACCCCAAGATCCAAGTCAGCACTGGAGAGGAAACCTTAGGTCCCGGCCTCAGCTCCAGACGAGGACTTAGGGCCTGTCACTGACTGGAGATGAATCCCAAAAGGCCCTTGGCAACTCACACGGACACTGCCTTTTCCTGAGGTCACACAAGCGGGTCCCTGAGTTCCCCATCATAAGTCAAGACGGACCTGCCCCAACTTGAGAAAAACCAGGAGATTCACCCCTCCAGGTAAGATGAGGTGCTTTTCCACTGAGGTGTATCGAGGGAAATCACACCTTCCCTATTGGACCTCGAAAAGGTCCTTTACACAATTGCTGCAACTCAAGAAGTTCCCAGACATACCCATCTTCATTCAAGAGGAACACTGAGGGTCCCGCCACAACTTAAGAGGAGCCCCGTTTTCACCTTCTAGGATCGAGACGAGGATTCCTTTCCCTGCCTCATTGGAAAAGGTTTCCCGGCATTCCTGTCACATCTTAAAAGGAGGCATTCTCAACAGGAAAGTCGAGAGGAACTCCAGGGGTTGTGCCACTATTCCAAAAGATCCGCAAATTTCTGTCCACTCCAGATGAAACTGATTTCCCTGCACTGCCTCGACTGTTACCCCGAGTATCGATTCACACCATGGTGGCACGTGTGACAGCCCTGTGACACCTCGAGGGGAAGCCAAAGATCGCTGTGTCAATTCGAAGGGAAGCCTGACACTTCTGCTACAGCTCTGGAGGAAAGCGGACGTGCATGTCTCCGCACGAAACGAGTCCTGACTCCCCTGTGGAGACTCCAAAGAAACCCCAAGATCCATGTCAGCACTGGAGAAGAAAACGCAGGTTCCAGCCTCAGCTCCAGTCGAGGACTTAGGATCCTGAACTGACTGGAGAGGAATCCCAAGAGGCCCCTTGCAACTCGCAAGGAGACAGGCCTTTTTGAGGTAAAACTGGAAGCTCCCTGAGGTCCCTGTAGTAACTCTAAAGGGACCTACTGCAACTCGAGAAAAACCAGGAGATTCTCCCTTCCAGACCTGATGAGGCCTTTTTCAGATGTGGCGTCATGAGGGAAATCATATCTTCCCTTTTGGACCTCGACATGCTCCTTCCCACCCTTGCTGCAACTCAAGAAGTTCCCCGACATACCGTCACCACTTGAAAGGAACACCGAGGTTCCTGCCACAACTCAAGAGGAGCCCCGTTGTCCCCTACTCAGCTCAAGATGAGAGTTCCTTTCCCTTCTTCATCTGGAAAGGATTCCTGGCATTCCCGTCGCATTTCAAGAGGAGGCACTTTCAACAGGAAAGTTGAGAGGAACCCCAGGGGTCGTGCCACCTTTCCAAAAGAACACCAAATGACTCAGGCCACTCCAGATGAAAATGATTTTCCTGCACTGCCTCGACTGTCACCCCGAGTATCGACTCACACCATGGTGGTACCTGTGACAGCCCTGTGGCACTTTGAGGAAAAGCCAAAGATTGCTCTGTCAACTCAACGGGAAGCCTGACACTGCTGCTACAGTTCGAGATGAAAGCGGACGTGCATGTCTTCACGTGAGACGAGGCCTGACTCCCTTGTTGAGACTTCAGAGGAACCACAAGATCCATGTAGGCACTGGAAAAGAAACCTAGGGTACATGACTTAACTCCAGATGAGGACTTAGGACCCGAAACTGACTAGGGAGGAATCCTGAGAGGCTCCTCGGAACTAGCATGGAGACTGACCTTTCCTTAGGCCACATGAGCGGGTCCCTGAGGTCCCTATCGTAAATCTAGAGGGACTTGCCGCAACTCGAGAAAAACCAGGATATTCTCCCCTCCAGGCGAGATTAGGCCCTTTTCTGCTGTGGCGTCACAAGAGAAATCACACCTTCCCTCTTTGACCTCGAAATGCACCTTCTCACCCTTGCTGCAATTCAATAAGTTACCCGACATACCGTCTCCACTCAAAAAGAACACCGAGGTTCCTGCCACAACTCAAGAGGAGTCCCATTGTCCCCTCCTCAGCTCGAGATGAAGGTTCTTTCCTTCTTCATTGGGAAAGGATTCCTGGCATTTCGTCGCATCTCAAGAGGAGGCGCTCTCTACAGGAAAGTTGAAAAGAACACCAGGGGTCGTGCCACCATTCCAAAAGTCACCCAAATGTCTCAATCGACACCAGATGAACCTGCTTTCCTTGCACTGCCTCGACTGTCAGCCCAAGTATCGACCCACTCCACAGTGGCACGTGTGACAGCCCTGTGGCACTTGGAGGGAAATCCAAAGATCCCTGTGTCAACTCGACGGAAGCCTGAAACTGCTGCTACAACTTGGGAGGAATGTGGAGGGACATGTCTCCACTCAAGACAAGGCCTGACTCCCTTGTGGAGACTCCAGAGGAACCCCAAGATCTACGTCAGCACTGGAGAGGAAAAATCAGGTCCTGGCATCAACTCCAGATGAGGACTTAGGGCCCGGCACCAACTGAAGAGGAATCCCGAGAGGCCCCTTGCAACTCGCATGCCGTCTGGCCTTTCCTGAGGCCACACGAGCGGGTCCCTGAAGTCCCCGTCAGAGCTTGAGAGGGACCTGTCAAAACTCGAGAAAAACATGGAGATTCTCATCTCCAGGAGAGATGAGGCCCATTTCCGCTGCGACATCTCGACGGAAATCACAACTTCCCTCTTGGACCTCGAAATGATCCTTCTCACCCTTGTTGCAACTCAAGAAATTCCCGAAATACCTGTCTCAACTTGAGAGGGACACTGAGAATTCTGCCACAACTCAAGAGGAGCCCCGTTGTCCCCCGCTCAGCTTGAGATGAGGATTCCATTCTCTTTTTGCTGGGAAAGGATTCCCGGCTTTCCCTTCGAATCTCAAGAGGAGGCACTCTAAAGAGGAAAGTCGAAAGGAACTCCAGGAATCGTGTCACCATTCCAAAAGAGACTCAAATGTCTCAATCCACTCCAGATGAACATGATTTCCCTGCAATGCCTCGACTGTCTCCACGAGTATCGACTCACACCACAGTGGCCCATGTTACAGCCCTGTGGAACCCTGAGTGAAAGCCAAAGCTCTCTGTGTCAACAAGACGGGAAGCCTGACACTGCTGCTACCCTCGGGAGGAAAGCGGATGTGCACGTAGCTATGGGAGATGAAGACTGACTCCAATGTGTAAATTCCAAAGGAACACCAAGATCCATGAAGGCACTGGAAAGGAAAACTCAGATCCCGGACTTAGCTCAAGACAAGGACTTAGGACCTGGAACTGACTGCAGGGGAATCCCGAGAGGCCCCTTGCAACCCGCATTGAGACTGGCCTTTCCTGAGGCCACACAAGCAGCCCTATGATGAAGTCCCCATCATAGCTCAAGAGGGACCTGCCACAACTCGAGTAAAACCAAGAGATTATCCCCTCCATGCAAGATGAGGCCCTTTTCTGCTGTGTTGTCTCGAGCGAAATCTCACCTTCACTCTTGGACCTCGAAATGCTCCTTCACACCCTTGCTGCAACTCAAGAGGTTCTCCAACATACCGTCTCCACTCGAAAGGAACACTGAGGGTCCCGCCACAACTCAAGAGGAGCCCCGTTGTCCCCTCCTCAGCTCGAGATGAGGGTTTCTTTCCCTGCTTCGTCGGGAAAGGATTCCTGGCATTCCCGTCCCATCTCAAGAGGAGGCGCTCTCAACAGGAAAGTTGAGAGGAAAGCCAGGCCTGCCACCATTCCAAAAGCCCCAAAAATGTCTCAGTCCAATCCAGATGAACCTGATTTCCCTGCACTGCCTCTAGTGTCACTCCGAGTATTGATTCACACCACAGTGGCTTGTTTGACAGCCTTGTGGGACCTTGAGTGAAAGCTGCAGATCCCTGTGTCAACAAGACGAGAAGCCTGACACTGCTTCTACATCTCGGGAAAAAAGCGGACGTGCATGTCTCCACGCGAGACGAGGCCTGACTCCCTCTGGAGACTCCAGAGGAACCCCAAGATCCAAGTCAGCACTGGAGAGGAAACCTCAGGTCCAGGCCTCAGCTCCAGACGAGGACTTAAGGCCTGGCACTAACTGGATAGGAATTCTGAGAGGCTCCTGGGAACTCGCATGGAGACTTCCCTTCTGTGAGGCCACAGGAGCGTGTCCCTGAGGTTCCCGTCGTAACTCAAGAGGGACCTGCTGCAACTCGAGAAAAACCAGGAGATTCTCCCTTCCAGGATAGATGAGACCCTTTTCTGCTGCGGCGTCTTGATGGAAATCACAGCTTCCCTCCTGGACCTCGAGGGGTTCCTTCAAACAATTGTTGCATCTCAAGAAGATCCCTGACATACCCATCTCCACTCAAGAGGAACACCGTGGGCCCTAACCACAATTCAAGAGGAGCGCTGTTCTCTCCTCCTCAGCTCGAGATGGGGATTCTTCTCCCTGCTTCTTTGGGAAAGGTTTTCCGGCATTCCAGTCACATCTCAAGAGGAGGGGCTCTCAACAGGAAAGATGAGAGGATCTCCAGAGGTCGTGCCAACATTCCTAATGACCCCCAAATGTCTCAGTCCGCTCTAGATGAACCTGATTTCCCTGCACTGCCTCGACTGTCACCCGAGTATTGACTCACACCACGGTGGCACGTGTGATAGCCCTGTGAAACCTCGAGGAAAAGCCTCAGATCCCTGTGTTAACTCGATGGGAAGCCTGACACTGCTGCTACAGCTTGGGAGGAAAGCGGACGCGTATGTCTCCCCACGAGACATGGCCTGACTCCCCTGTGGAGACTCCATAGGAACCCCAAGATCCATGTAGGCATTTGAAATGAAACCTAGGGTCCAGGACTCAACTCCAGTCGAGGACTTAGGACACAGCACCGACTGAAGAGGAATATGAGATGCCCCTTGTAACTCGCATGGAGACTGGCCTTTCCTCAGGCTACAAGAGCGGGTCTCTGATGTCCCCATCATATCTCGAGAGGGATCTGCCACAACTCGAGGAAAACCAGGAGACTCTCCCCTTCAGGCGAGATGAGGCCCTTTCCACTGTGGCGTCTCGAGGGAAATCTCACCTTCCCTCTTGAACCTCGAAAGGGTCCTTCACACCCTTGCTGCAACTCAAGAAGTCACACCCTTGCTGCAACTCAAGAAGTTCCCCGATATACCCACCGATAAACCGGTGATCCTGCCACAACTCAAGAGGAGACCCGTTGTCCCCTCCTCTGCTCGAGTTGAGGGTTCTTTCCCTGCTTCTTTGGGAAAGAATTCACGGTGTTGCCGTCTCATCTCAAAAGGATTCGCTCTCAAAAGGAAAGTCGAGAGGAACTCCAGGTGTTGTGCCACAATTCCAAAAAACACCCAAATGTCTCACTTCACTCCAGATGAACCTGATTTCCCTGAAAGGCCTCGACTGTCACCTCAGTATGGACTCACACCTTGGTTACACGTATGACAGCCTTGTGGCACCTCGAGGGAAAGACACAGATCATTGTGTCAAGTTGAAGGAAAGTCTGACACTGCTGCTACACCTCAGGAGGAAAGCGGACATGCATGTCTCCATGCGAGACAAGGCCTTACTCCCCTGTGAAGACTCCAGAGGAACCCCAAGATGGATGTAGGCACTGGAAAGGAAAACAAGGTTCCAGGACTCAACTTCAGATGTGGACTTAGGACCCAGCACTGACTGGAGAGGAATCCCGAGAGGCCCCTCACAACTCGCATGGAGACAGACCTTTCCTTAGGCCACAAGAGTGTGTCTCTGATGGCCCCACCGTATCTCGAGAGGGACCTGCCACAACTCGAGGAAAACCAGGAGATTCGCCCCTCCAGGCGAGATGAGGCCCTTTTCCGCTGTGGGGTCTTGAGGGAAATCACACCTTCCCTCTTGGACCTTGAAAGCATCCTTCACACAATTTTTGCAACTCAAGAAATTCCCGACATACCCGTCTCCACTTGAGAGGTACACCGATGATCCTGCCACAACTCAAGAGGAGCCCGTTGTCCCATCCTCTGCTCGAGATGAGGGTTATTTCCCTGCTTCTTTGGGAAAGGATTTACAGCGTTCCCGTCGCATCTCAAGAGGATTTGCTCTCAAAAGGAAAGTTGAGAGGAACTCCAGGTGTCATGCCAAAATTCCAAGACACCTAAATGTCTCACTTCACTCCAGATGAACCTGATTTCCCTGCAATGCCTCGACTGTCACTCGAGTATCAACTCACAACACGGTGGCACGTATGACAGCCTTGTGGTACCTCGAGGGAAAGACACAGACCATTGTGTCAACTCGAAGGGAAGTCTGACACTGCTGCTACACCTCGGGAAGAAAGCGGATGTGCATGTCTCCATGCAAGATGAGGCCTGATTCCCCTGAGGAGACTCCAGAGGAACCCCAAGATCCATGTAGGCACTGGAAAGGAAAACTAGGTTCCAGGAGTCAACTCCAGGTGAGGACTTAGGATACGGCACCGACTCGAGAGGAATCCCTAGAGGCCCCTCACAACTCGCATGAATACTGGCTTTTCCTGAGGCCACAAGAACGAGTCCCTGAGGTCACCGTCATAACTCGAGAGGAACCTACTGCATCTCGAGAAAAACCAGGAGATTCTCCCCTCCAGGCGAAATGAGACCCTTTTACACTTCAGCCTATCAAGGGAAATCACACCTTCGCTCTTGGACCAGGAAAGGCCCTTTCACACCCTTGCTGCAACTCAAGAAGTTCCCCAACATACCCGTCTCCACTCGAGAGGAACACCGAGGGTCATGCCACAACTCAAGAGGAACCCCATTGTCTCCCCTCCTCAGCTGGAGATAAGGGTTGCTTTCCTTGCTTATTTGGGAAATGATTCCCGGCTTTCCTGTCGCATCTCAAGAGAAGACGCTCTCCACAGGAAAGTCGAGAGGAACTCAAGGGGTCATGCCACCATTCCAAAAGACCCCCAAATGTCTCAGTCCACTACTGATGGACATGATTTCCCTGCACTGCCTCGACTGTCACCCCGAGTATTGACCCACAGCACGGTGGCACATTTGACAGCCCTGTGGCACCTCGAAGAAAAGGCACAGATTCCTGTGTCAACTCATCAGGAAAACTGACACTGCTGCTACATCTCAGGAGGAAAGCAGACGTGCATGTTTCCACTCGAGATGAGGCCTGAGTTCCCTGTAGAGACATCAGAGGGACCCCAAGATCCATGTTTGCACTGGAGAGGGCATCTCAGGTACCGGCCTCAGCTCCAGACAAAGACTTAAGACCCAGCACAGCCTGAAGAGGAATCCCGAGAGGACCCTCACAAATTGCATGGAGATGGGCCTTTCCTGAGGCCACATGAGCGGGTCTCTGCAGTCCCTGTTGTAACTCGAGAGGGACCTGCTGCAACTCGAGAAAAACCAGGAAATTCTCCCCTCCAGACGATATGAGGGCCTTTCTGCTTTGACATCTCAAGGGAAATCATATCTTCCCTCGTGGACCTCGAAAGGGTCCTTCACACCCTTGCTGCAACTCAAGAAGTTCCCCGACAGACCCATCTCCAATCGAGAGGAACACTGAGTGTCCCAGCACAACTCAAGAGGAGCCACATTTTCCCCTCCTAAGCTCAAGATAAGGCTTCATTTCCCTGCTTTGTCTAAAAGGGATTCCAGGCGTTCCCATTGCATCTCAAGAGGAGGCTCTCTCAACAGGAAAGTCACGTGGAACTCTAGGGGTCATGCCACGATTCCAAAATATCTGAAAATGTCTCAGTCCACTCCAGAGGAACTGATTTCCGTGAAATGCCTCAACTGTCACCGCGAGTATCAACTGAAACCGCGGTGAAATGTGTGAAATCTTTTTGGCACCTCGAAGGAAAGACATAGATCCCTGTGTCAACTCGACAACAGGCTTTACACTGATGCTACAGCTCGGGAGGAAAGCGGACGTGCATGTCTCCACTCGAGATGAGGCCTGACTCCCCTGTGTAGACTCCAGAGGAACCCCAAGATCCATTTCAGCACTGGAGAGGAAACCCCAGGTCCCGGCTTCATCTCCAGACGAGGACTAAGGACCCAGCCCCGATTGGAGATGAATCCCGAGAGGCCCCTGGCAACTCGCATGGAGACTGCCCTTTCCTGAGGCCACACAAGTGGGTCCCTGAAGTCACCATCGTAACTCAAGAAGGAACTGCCCCAACTCAAGAAAAACCAGGAGAATCTCCCCTCCAGGTAAGATGAGTCACTTTTCTGCTGTGGCGTCTCAAGGGAAATCAAACCTTCACTTTTGGACCTCAAAAGGGTCCTTCACACAATTGCTGCAACTCAAGAAGTTCTCCGATATACTTGTCTCCACTCAAGAGGAACACCGAGGGTCCAGCCACATCGCAAGAGGAGCCTCGTTGTCCCCTATTCAGCTCGAGATGAGGGTTCCTTTCCCTTCTTCATTTGGAAAAGATTCCCGGCATTCCCATCACATTTCAAGAGGAGACATTTTCAACAGGAAAGTCGAGAGGAACTCCAAGGGTCGTGCCACCATTCCAAAAGACCCCCAAAGGTATCAGTCCACTCCAGATGAACCTGATTTCCCTGCAATGCCTCAATTGTCACCCCGATTATCGAATCACATCACAGTGGCATGTGTGACAGCCCTGTGGCACGTGGAGGGAAAGTCACATATCCCTTTGTCAACTCGACAGGAAGCCTGATACTGCTGCTACAACTCGGGAGGATAGCGGAAGTGCATGTCTCCACTTGAGACGAGGGCTGACTCCCCTGTGGAGACTCCAGAGGAACCCCAACATTCATGTCAGCACTGGAGAGGAAATCTCAGGTTCCGGCCTCAGCTCCAGACTAGGATTTAGGACCTGGCCCCCACTGGAGACCAATCCGGAGAGGCCCCTCACAACCCTAATGGAGACTGGCCTTTCCTGAGGCCACAAGAACGAATCCCTGAGGTCACCGTCATAACTTGAGAGGGACCTGCCGCAACTCGAGAAAAACCAGGAGATTCTCCCTTGCAGGCGAGATGAGGCCCTTTTCCACTGTGGTGTTTCGAGGGAAATCACACCTTCACTCTTGGATCTGGAAAGGGTCCTTCACACACTTGCTGCAACTCAAAAAGTTTCCCTACATACCCGTCTCCACTCGAGAGGAACACTGAGGGTCCCGCCACAACTCAAGAGAAGCCCCGTTGTCCCCTCCTCAGCTACAGATCAGGCCTCATTTCCTTGCTTAGTGGGGAAATGATTCCCGGCGTTCCCGTCGCATCTCAAGAGGAGGCGCTCTCCACAGGAAAGTCGAGAGGAACTCAAGGGGTCATGCCACCATTCCAAAAGACCCCCAAATTTCTCAATCCACTCCCGATGAACATGATTTCCCTGCACTGCCTCGAATGTCACCCTGAGTACTGACCCACAGCACAGTGGCACATTTGACAGCCCTGGGGCACCTCAAAGAAAAGGCACAGATTCCTGTTGTCAACTCATCAGGAAAACTGACACTGCTGCTACATCTCAGGAGGAAAGTGGACGTGCCTGTCTCTACTCGAGATAAGGCCTGACTCCCCTGTGGGGACATCAGAGGGACTCCAAGATTCATGTCAGCACTGGAGAGGAAATCTCAGGTACCGGCCTCAGTTCCAGACAAAGACTTAGTACCCGGCATCAACTGAAGAGGATTCCTGAGAGGTCCCTCGCAAATTGCATGGAGAAGGGCCTTTCCTGAGGCCGCATTAGCGGGTCCCTGTTGTCCCCGTAGTAATTCGAGAGGGACCTGCTGCAACTCGAGAAAAACCAGGAGATTCTCCCCTCCAGACAATATGAGGCCCTCTTCCGCTGCGGCATCTCAAAGGAAATCACACCTTCCCTCGTGGACCTCGAAAGGGTCCTTCACACCCTTGCTGCGACTCAATAAGTTCCCCAAAATACCTGTCTCCACTCAAGAGGAACACGTAGACAAGGCCTTACTCCCCTGTGAAGACTCCAGAGGAACCCCAAGATGGATGTAGGCACTGGAAAGGAAAACAAGGTTCCAGGACTCAACTTCAGATGTGGACTTAGGACCCAGCACTGACTGGAGAGGAATCCCGAGAGGCCCCTCACAACTCGCATGGAGACAGACCTTTCCTTAGGCCACAAGAGTGTGTCTCTGATGGCCCCACCGTATCTCGAGAGGGACCTGCCACAACTCGAGGAAAACCAGGAGATTCGCCCCTCCAGGCGAGATGAGGCCCTTTTCCGCTGTGGGGTCTTGAGGGAAATCACACCTTCCCTCTTGGACCTTGAAAGCATCCTTCACACAATTTTTGCAACTCAAGAAATTCCCGACATACCCGTCTCCACTTGAGAGGTACACCGATGATCCTGCCACAACTCAAGAGGAGCCCGTTGTCCCATCCTCTGCTCGAGATGAGGGTTATTTCCCTGCTTCTTTGGGAAAGGATTTACAGCGTTCCCGTCGCATCTCAAGAGGATTTGCTCTCAAAAGGAAAGTTGAGAGGAACTCCAGGTGTCATGCCAAAATTCCAAGACACCTAAATGTCTCACTTCACTCCAGATGAACCTGATTTCCCTGCAATGCCTCGACTGTCACTCGAGTATCAACTCACAACACGGTGGCACGTATGACAGCCTTGTGGTACCTCGAGGGAAAGACACAGACCATTGTGTCAACTCGAAGGGAAGTCTGACACTGCTGCTACACCTCGGGAAGAAAGCGGATGTGCATGTCTCCATGCAAGATGAGGCCTGATTCCCCTGAGGAGACTCCAGAGGAACCCCAAGATCCATGTAGGCACTGGAAAGGAAAACTAGGTTCCAGGAGTCAACTCCAGGTGAGGACTTAGGATACGGCACCGACTCGAGAGGAATCCCTAGAGGCCCCTCACAACTCGCATGAATACTGGCTTTTCCTGAGGCCACAAGAACGAGTCCCTGAGGTCACCGTCATAACTCGAGAGGAACCTACTGCATCTCGAGAAAAACCAGGAGATTCTCCCCTCCAGGCGAAATGAGACCCTTTTACACTTCAGCCTATCAAGGGAAATCACACCTTCGCTCTTGGACCAGGAAAGGCCCTTTCACACCCTTGCTGCAACTCAAGAAGTTCCCCAACATACCCGTCTCCACTCGAGAGGAACACCGAGGGTCATGCCACAACTCAAGAGGAACCCCATTGTCTCCCCTCCTCAGCTGGAGATAAGGGTTGCTTTCCTTGCTTATTTGGGAAATGATTCCCGGCTTTCCTGTCGCATCTCAAGAGAAGACGCTCTCCACAGGAAAGTCGAGAGGAACTCAAGGGGTCATGCCACCATTCCAAAAGACCCCCAAATGTCTCAGTCCACTACTGATGGACATGATTTCCCTGCACTGCCTCGACTGTCACCCCGAGTATTGACCCACAGCACGGTGGCACATTTGACAGCCCTGTGGCACCTCGAAGAAAAGGCACAGATTCCTGTGTCAACTCATCAGGAAAACTGACACTGCTGCTACATCTCAGGAGGAAAGCAGACGTGCATGTTTCCACTCGAGATGAGGCCTGAGTTCCCTGTAGAGACATCAGAGGGACCCCAAGATCCATGTTTGCACTGGAGAGGGCATCTCAGGTACCGGCCTCAGCTCCAGACAAAGACTTAAGACCCAGCACAGCCTGAAGAGGAATCCCGAGAGGACCCTCACAAATTGCATGGAGATGGGCCTTTCCTGAGGCCACATGAGCGGGTCTCTGCAGTCCCTGTTGTAACTCGAGAGGGACCTGCTGCAACTCGAGAAAAACCAGGAAATTCTCCCCTCCAGACGATATGAGGGCCTTTCTGCTTTGACATCTCAAGGGAAATCATATCTTCCCTCGTGGACCTCGAAAGGGTCCTTCACACCCTTGCTGCAACTCAAGAAGTTCCCCGACAGACCCATCTCCAATCGAGAGGAACACTGAGTGTCCCAGCACAACTCAAGAGGAGCCACATTTTCCCCTCCTAAGCTCAAGATAAGGCTTCATTTCCCTGCTTTGTCTAAAAGGGATTCCAGGCGTTCCCATTGCATCTCAAGAGGAGGCTCTCTCAACAGGAAAGTCACGTGGAACTCTAGGGGTCATGCCACGATTCCAAAATATCTGAAAATGTCTCAGTCCACTCCAGAGGAACTGATTTCCGTGAAATGCCTCAACTGTCACCGCGAGTATCAACTGAAACCGCGGTGAAATGTGTGAAATCTTTTTGGCACCTCGAAGGAAAGACATAGATCCCTGTGTCAACTCGACAACAGGCTTTACACTGATGCTACAGCTCGGGAGGAAAGCGGACGTGCATGTCTCCACTCGAGATGAGGCCTGACTCCCCTGTGTAGACTCCAGAGGAACCCCAAGATCCATTTCAGCACTGGAGAGGAAACCCCAGGTCCCGGCTTCATCTCCAGACGAGGACTAAGGACCCAGCCCCGATTGGAGATGAATCCCGAGAGGCCCCTGGCAACTCGCATGGAGACTGCCCTTTCCTGAGGCCACACAAGTGGGTCCCTGAAGTCACCATCGTAACTCAAGAAGGAACTGCCCCAACTCAAGAAAAACCAGGAGAATCTCCCCTCCAGGTAAGATGAGTCACTTTTCTGCTGTGGCGTCTCAAGGGAAATCAAACCTTCACTTTTGGACCTCAAAAGGGTCCTTCACACAATTGCTGCAACTCAAGAAGTTCTCCGATATACTTGTCTCCACTCAAGAGGAACACCGAGGGTCCAGCCACATCGCAAGAGGAGCCTCGTTGTCCCCTATTCAGCTCGAGATGAGGGTTCCTTTCCCTTCTTCATTTGGAAAAGATTCCCGGCATTCCCATCACATTTCAAGAGGAGACATTTTCAACAGGAAAGTCGAGAGGAACTCCAAGGGTCGTGCCACCATTCCAAAAGACCCCCAAAGGTATCAGTCCACTCCAGATGAACCTGATTTCCCTGCAATGCCTCAATTGTCACCCCGATTATCGAATCACATCACAGTGGCATGTGTGACAGCCCTGTGGCACGTGGAGGGAAAGTCACATATCCCTTTGTCAACTCGACAGGAAGCCTGATACTGCTGCTACAACTCGGGAGGATAGCGGAAGTGCATGTCTCCACTTGAGACGAGGGCTGACTCCCCTGTGGAGACTCCAGAGGAACCCCAACATTCATGTCAGCACTGGAGAGGAAATCTCAGGTTCCGGCCTCAGCTCCAGACTAGGATTTAGGACCTGGCCCCCACTGGAGACCAATCCGGAGAGGCCCCTCACAACCCTAATGGAGACTGGCCTTTCCTGAGGCCACAAGAACGAATCCCTGAGGTCACCGTCATAACTTGAGAGGGACCTGCCGCAACTCGAGAAAAACCAGGAGATTCTCCCTTGCAGGCGAGATGAGGCCCTTTTCCACTGTGGTGTTTCGAGGGAAATCACACCTTCACTCTTGGATCTGGAAAGGGTCCTTCACACACTTGCTGCAACTCAAAAAGTTTCCCTACATACCCGTCTCCACTCGAGAGGAACACTGAGGGTCCCGCCACAACTCAAGAGAAGCCCCGTTGTCCCCTCCTCAGCTACAGATCAGGCCTCATTTCCTTGCTTAGTGGGGAAATGATTCCCGGCGTTCCCGTCGCATCTCAAGAGGAGGCGCTCTCCACAGGAAAGTCGAGAGGAACTCAAGGGGTCATGCCACCATTCCAAAAGACCCCCAAATTTCTCAATCCACTCCCGATGAACATGATTTCCCTGCACTGCCTCGAATGTCACCCTGAGTACTGACCCACAGCACAGTGGCACATTTGACAGCCCTGGGGCACCTCAAAGAAAAGGCACAGATTCCTGTTGTCAACTCATCAGGAAAACTGACACTGCTGCTACATCTCAGGAGGAAAGTGGACGTGCCTGTCTCTACTCGAGATAAGGCCTGACTCCCCTGTGGGGACATCAGAGGGACTCCAAGATTCATGTCAGCACTGGAGAGGAAATCTCAGGTACCGGCCTCAGTTCCAGACAAAGACTTAGTACCCGGCATCAACTGAAGAGGATTCCTGAGAGGTCCCTCGCAAATTGCATGGAGAAGGGCCTTTCCTGAGGCCGCATTAGCGGGTCCCTGTTGTCCCCGTAGTAATTCGAGAGGGACCTGCTGCAACTCGAGAAAAACCAGGAGATTCTCCCCTCCAGACAATATGAGGCCCTCTTCCGCTGCGGCATCTCAAAGGAAATCACACCTTCCCTCGTGGACCTCGAAAGGGTCCTTCACACCCTTGCTGCGACTCAATAAGTTCCCCAAAATACCTGTCTCCACTCAAGAGGAACACGGAGGGTCCTGCCACAACTCAAGAGGAGCCCCATTGTCCCCTCCTCAGCTCGAGATGAGGCTTCCTTTCCCTGCTTTGTCTAGAAGGCATTCCCATTGCATCTCAAGAGGAGACTCTCTCAACAGGAAAGTCACTTGGAACTCTAGGGGTCATGCCATGATTCCAAAAGACCCACAAATGTCTCAGTCCACTCCAGACGAACTTTATTTCCCGCAGTGCCTCGACTGTCACCCGAGTATCGACTCACACCACAGAGGTGCGTGTGACAGCCCTGCAGCACCTCGAGGGAAAGACACAGATCCATGTGTCAACTCGACGGGAAGCCTGACGCTGCTGCTACAGCTCAGGAGGAAAGCGGACTTTCAGGTCTCCACTGGAGACAAGGGCCTGACTCCCCTGTGGAGACTCCAGAGGAACCCCAAGATCCATGTCAGCATTGAGGAGGAAACCTCAGGTTCTGGCCTCAGTTGCAGAAGAGGACTTAGGACCCAGAACCTACTGGAGAGGAATCCTGAGAGGCCCCTCTTAACTTGCATAGAGACTAGCCTTTCCTGAGGCCACACGAGTGGGTCCCTGATGTTCCCGTTTTAATTCGATAGGGATCTGCCACAACTCAAGAAAAACCAGCAGATTCTCCCCTCCAGGCGAGATGAGGCCCTTTTCTGCTGTGGCGTCTCGAGGGAAACCACACCTTCCCTCTTGGACCTCGAAAGGGTCCTTCACACCCTTACTTCATCAAGAAGTTCCCGCCATACCCATCTCAAGTCAAGAGGAACACCGAGGGTCCTGCCACAACCCAAGTGGAGCCCTGTTGTCACCTCCTCAGCTCAATATGAGGCTTCCTTTTCCTGCTTCTTCAGAAAGCATTCCCGACATTCCTGTCCCATCTCAAGAGGAGGTGATCTCAACAGAAAGTCAAGAGGAACTTCAGGGGTCGTGTCACCATTCCAAAAGACCCGTGAATATTTCAGTCCACTCCAGATGAACCTGATTTCCCTTCACTGCCTTGACTGTCACCCCGAGTATCGACTCACACCACGGTTGCACGTGTGACAGCCCTGTGGCACCTCGAAGGACAGCCACATATCCCTGTGTCTACTCGATGGAAAGCCTGACACTGCTGCTACAGCTGCTACAGCTCAGTGGAAAGCTGTCTTGCATGTCTCCATTCAAGAAGAGGCCTGACTCCCCTCTGGAGACTCCAGAGGAACCCCAAGATACATTTCAGCACTGGAGAGGAAACCTCAGGTTCCGGCTTCAGCTCCAGAGGAGGACTTAGGACCTGGCACCGACTGGAGAGGAATCCCGAGAGGCCCCTCCAAACTCGCATGCAACTGGCATTTCCTGAGGTCACACGAGCGGGTCCCTAAGGTTCACATAGTAACTCGAAAGGGACCTGCCACAACTTGAGAAAAATCAGGAGATTCTCCCCTCCAGGAGACATTAGGTCCTTTACCGCTGCGGCATCTCGAGGGAAATCACATCTTCCCTCTTGGACCTCGAAAGGGTCCTTCACACCCTTGCTGCATCTCAAGAAGTTCCTTGACCTACCCGTATCCACTCAAGGTGAACACCGAGGGTTCGGCTACAACTCAAGAGGAGTCCCTTGTCCCCTTCTCAGCTCGAGATGAGGGTTCTTTTCCCTGCTTCGTTGGTAAAGGATTCACGGTGTTCCAGTCACATCTCAAGAGGAGGCGCTCTCCACAGGAAAGTCGAGAGGAATGCCAGGGGTCTTGCCACCATTCCAAAAGACCACTAAATGTTTCAGTCCACTCCAGATGAACATGAGTTCCCTGCACTGCCTCGACAGTCACCCTGAGTATCAACTCACACTATGGTGGCATGNAGGCGCTCTCCACAGGAAAGTCGAGAGGAATGCCAGGGGTCTTGCCACCATTCCAAAAGACCACTAAATGTTTCAGTCCACTCCAGATGAACATGAGTTCCCTGCACTGCCTCGACAGTCACCCTGAGTATCAACTCACACTATGGTGGCATGTGTGACAGCCCTGTGGCACCTCGAGGGAAAGCCACAGATCCCTGTGTCAACTCGACTGGAAGCCTGACACTGCAGCTACAGCTCAGGAGGCATGTGGACGTGCATGTCTCCACTCGACCCGAAGACTGACTCCCTTTTATAGACTCCAGAGGAACCCTAAGATCCATGTCAGCATTGGAGAGGAAACTTCAGGATGTGGCCTCATCTCCAGACGAGGACTTAGGACCCGGCACCAACTTTAGAGGAATCCAGAAAGGCCCCTCGAAACTCGCATGGAGACTGGCCTTTCCTGAGGCCTCACGAACAGGTCCCTGAGTTATCTGTTGTTAACTCGAGAGCACCTTCCGCAACTCAAGAAAAACCAGGAGATTCTCCCCTCCAGGCGAGATGAGGCCCTTTTCCGCTATGGCATCTTGAACAAAATCACACTTTCCCACTTGGACTTCGAAAGGGTCCTTAACACCCTTGCTACAAGTCAAGAATTTCCCTAAATACACGTCTCCACTCGAGAGGAACAACGATTGTCCTGCCACAACTCAAGAGGAGCCACATTGTCTCTTCCTAATCTCGAGATGAGGGTTACTTTCCCTGCTTCGTTGGGAAAGGATTCCCAGGGTTCCCATCACATCTCAAGAGGAGGCGCTCTCAGCAGGAAAATCGAGAGGAATTCCAGGGGTCGTGCAACCATTCCAAAAGACAACCAAATGTCTCAGTCCACTCCAGAGGAACCAGGTTTCCCTGCACTGCCTAGACTGTCACCATGAGTATCGACTCACACTATGGTGGCATGTGTGACAGCCCTGTGGCACCTCGATGGAAAGCCACAAATCCCTGTGTCAACTCGACGGGAAGCTGATACTGCTTCTATAGCTCGGGCGGACAGAGGACTTGCATGTCTGCAATCGAGATGAGGCCTGACTCCCCTGTGGAGACTCCAGAGGAACCCCAACATCCATGTCAGCATGGTAGAGGAAACCTCAGGTCCCGGCCTCAGCTCCAGACGAGGACTTAGGGCCCGGCACCAACTGGAGAGATATCTCGAGAGGCCCATTGCAACTCGCATGGACACTGGACTTCCTGAGGCCACAGTAGCGGATCCCTGAGGTCCCCGCCATAACTCGAGAGGGACCTCCCACAATTCGCGAAAAACCAGGAGATTCTCCCCTCCAGGCGTGATGAGGCCCTTTTCTGCTGAGGCATCTTGAGGGAAATCACACTTTCCCTCTTGGACTTCTAAAGAATCCTTCCCACCCTTGCTTCAAGTCAAGAAGTTCCCGAAAGTATCCGTCCCCACTCAAGAGGAACCCCGAGAGAGAAGCCACAACTCAAGAGGAGTCTCGTTGTCCCCTACTCAGCTCGAGATGAGGGTTCCTTTCCTTGATTCATCGGGAAAGGATTCCAAGCTTTCCTGACGCATCTCAAGAGGAGGAGCTCTCCACAGGAAAGTCAAAAGGAATGCCAGGGGTCGTGCCACCATTCCAAAACACCACTAAATGTTTCAGTCCACTCCAGATGAATATGATGTCCCTGCAGTGCCTCGACAGTCACCCCGAGTATCAACTCAAACCACGGTGGCACGTGTGACAGCCTTGTGCCACCTCGAGGGAAAGCCACAGATCCCTGTGTCAACTCGACTGGAAGCCTGACACTGCTGCTACAGCTTGGGAGGCATGTGGACGTGCATGTCTCCACTTGACACGAGGACTGACTCTCTTTTAAATACTCCAGAGGAACCCCAAGATCCATATCAGCATTGGAGAGGAAACCTCAGGATGTGGCCTCATCTCCAGACGAGGACTTAGGACCTGGCACCGACTTTAGAGGAATCCTGAAAGGCCCCTCGAAACTCCCATGGAGACTGGCCTTTCCTGAGGCCACACAAACGGGTTCCTGAGGTACCCATTGTAACTCGAGAGAGACCTTCCGCAACTCATGAAAAACCAGGAGATTCTCCCCTCCAGGCGAGATGAGGCCCTTTTCTGCTGCGGCGTCTCGAGGGAAATCACACCTTCCCNGAGACTGGCCTTTCCTGAGGCCACACAAACGGGTTCCTGAGGTACCCATTGTAACTCGAGAGAGACCTTCCGCAACTCATGAAAAACCAGGAGATTCTCCCCTCCAGGCGAGATGAGGCCCTTTTCTGCTGCGGCGTCTCGAGGGAAATCACACCTTCCCTCTTGGACCTCGAAAGGGTCCTTTAAACCCTTGTTGCAAGTCAATAATTTCCCTGAATACACGTCTCCACTCGAGGGGAACAATGAGGGTCCCGCCACAACTCAAGAGGAGCCCCGTTGTCCCATCCTCAGCTCGAGATGAGAGTTCATTTCCCTGCTTTGTTGGGAAAGGATTCTCGGCATTACCGTCACATCTCAAGAGGAGGCGCTCTCAACAGGACAGTTGAGAGGAACGCCAGGGGTTGTGCCACCTTTCCAAAAGACCTCGAAATGTCTCAGTCCACTCCAGAGGAACCTGATTTCCCTGCACTGCCTCGATGGTCACCCTGAGTATCGACTCACACCACGGTGGCACGTTTGACAGCCCTGTGGCACCATGAGGAAAAGCCACAGATCCCTGTGGCAACTGGACGGGAAACTTGACGCTGCTGTTACAGCTCGGGAGGAAAGTGGCTGTGCATGGCTCCACTCGAGACGAGGCCTGACTCCCCTGTGGATACTCCAGGGGAACCCCAGGATCCATGTCAGCACTGGAGAGGGAATCTCAGGTTCCGGCCTCAGCTCCAGATGACAACTTTTGACCCAGCACCAACTGGAGAGGAAACCCGAGATGCCCCTCACAACTCGCATGGAGACTGGCCTTTCCTGAGTCCACACGAGCGGGTCCTAAAGTCCACGTCTTAAATGGAGAGGGACCTATGGCAACTAGAGTAAAACCAGGAGATTCTCCCCTCCAGGAGAGATGAGGACCTTTTCCGCTGCGGCTTCTCAAGGGAAATCACACCTTTCCTCCTGGACCTCAAAAGGATCCTTCACACCCCTGTTGCAACTGAAGAAGTTAGCGGACATACCATCTCCACTGAATAGGAACACCGAGGGTCCTGCCACAACTCAAAAGGAGCCCCGTTGTCCCGTCCTCCGCTCGAGATGAGGGTTCCTTTCCCTGCTTCATCGGNAAGGATCCTTCACACCCCTGTTGCAACTGAAGAAGTTAGCGGACATACCATCTCCACTGAATAGGAACACCGAGGGTCCTGCCACAACTCAAAAGGAGCCCCGTTGTCCCGTCCTCCGCTCGAGATGAGGGTTCCTTTCCCTGCTTCATCGGGAAAGGATTCCCATTGCTTCTCAAGAGGAGGCACTCTAAACTGGAAAATCGAGATGAAATCCAGGGGTCGAGCCACCATTCCAAAAGACCCCTAAATGCCTCAGTCCAGTGCAGATAAACCTGATTTCCTTGCCTTCACTCTAGTGTTATCCAGAATATCGATTCACACCACGGTGGAACGTGTGACAGTGCTGTGGCACCTGAAGGTAAAGTCACAGATCCCTGTGTCAACTGGACATGAAGCCTGACTCTGCTGTTACATCCCAGGAGGAAAGCTAACGTGCATGTCTTCACTCACGACGAGGCCTAACTCCCCTGAGGAGACTCCAGAGGAACCCGAGGATCCATGTAAGCACTAGAGAGGATATCTCAGGTTCCAGCCTCAGCTCCAGACCAAGACTTAGGAACCAGCACCGACTGGAGAGGAATCCTGAGAGGCCCCTCGCAACTAGCATGGAGATTGGCCTTTTCTGAGGCCACCAGATCGTGTTCCTGAGGTCCTCTACACAACTTGAGAGGAACCTGTCACAACTCGAGAAAAAACAGGAGATTTTCACCTTCAGGCCAGATGAGGCCCTTATCCGCTGTGGCATCTCGAGGAAAATCACACCTTCCCTCTTGTACTTCGAAAGGGTGCTTCACACCCTTTCTGAAACTCGAGAAGTTACACGATATACCAGTCTCCACTCAAGAGGAACAACGAGGGTCCCGCCACAACTCAAGTGGAGCCCCATTTTCCCCTCAGTTGCTCGAGATGAGGGTTCCTTTCCCTCCTTCTTCGGGAAAGGATTCTCGACTTTCCCGTCACATCACAAGGGGAGACGCTATCAACAGGAAAGACGAGAGGAACACCAGGCTTCATTCCAGCATTGCAAAAGACCCCCAAATGTCTCAGTCAACTCCAGATGAACCTGATTTCCCTGCACTGCCTCGACTGTCACCCGAGTATCAACTCACACCATGGTGATGCATGTGACAGCCCTGTGGCACCTCGAAGGAAAGACACAGATCCCTGTGTCAACTCAACGGGAAGCCTGACGCTGCTGCAACAGCTCGGGAGGAAAGTGGACGTTCATGTCTCCACTCAAGACGAGACCTGACTCCAATTTGGAGACTCCAGTGGAACCCCAAGATCCATGTCAACACTGGAGAGGAAATCTCAGGTTCCAGCCTCAGCTGCAGATGAGGACTTAGGACCCAGAACCTACTGGAGAGAAATCCTGAGAGGCCCCTTCTGACTTGCATAGAGACTAGCCTTTCCTGTGGCCACACGAGTGGGTCCCCGAGGTCCCCATCGTAATTTGATAGAGACCTGCCACAACTCAAGATAAAACAGCAGATTCTCCCCTCCAGGCGAGATGAGGCCCTTTTCCACTGTGGCATCTCGAGGGAAATCACACCTTCCCTCTTGGACCTTGAAAGGGTCCTTCACACCCTTGCTGCCACTCAAGAAATTCCTAGATATACCCGTCTCCACTTGAGAGGAACACCGAGGGTCCTGCCACAACCCAAGTGGAGCTCCGTTGTCACCTCTTCAGCTCAAGATGAGGCTTCCTTTCCCTGCTTCATCAGGAGGGCATTCCCAGCATTTCTGTTGCATCTCAAGAGGAGGAGCTCTCAACAGGAAAGTCAAGAGGAACTCCAGGGGTCATGCCACCATTCCAAAAGTACTCTAAATGTCTAAGTCCAATCCAGATGCACCTGATTTCCCTGCACTGCCTCGACTGTTACCCCGAGCATCGACTCGTACCATTATGGCACGTGTGACAGCCCTGAGGCACCTCGAGGGAAAGCCACAGATCCCTGTGTCAACTCGATGGGAAGCCTGACACTGCTGCTACAGCTCAGAAGGAAAGCAGACTTTCAGGTCTCCACTGGAAACAAGGGCTTGACTCCATTGTGGAGACTCAGGAGGAACCCCAAGACCCATATCAGCACTGGAGAGGAAACCTCAGGTTCCGGCCTCAGCTCCAGACAAGGACTTAGGACCCGGCAATGACCTGAGAGGAATCCCTAGAGGCCTCTCGCAACTCACGTGGAAACTGGCTTTTCCTCAGACAACATGAGCGGGTCCCTAAAGTCCCCATCGTAAGTCGAGAGGAACCTGCTGCAACTCGAAAAAATCAGGGGATTCTCCCCTCCAGACGAGATGAGGCCCTTCTCCACTGTGGCAGCTCAAGGGAAATCACATCTTCCTTCCTGAACCTTGAAAGGGTCCTTCAGAAACTTGCTGCAACTCAAGAAGTTCCCAGGCATACCCATCTCCACTCAAGAGGAACACCGAGGGTCCCACCACAAATCAAGAGGAGCCCTGTTGTCCCCTCCTCAGCTCGAGATGAGGCTTCCTTTCCCTGCTTCAGTGGAAAGCATTCCCGGCACTCCCATAACATCTCAAGAGAAGGTGATCTCAACAGAAAGTTGATAGGAACTTCAGGGGTCGTGCCACCATTTCCAAAGACACATGAATGTCTCAGTCCACTCCAGATGAACCTGATTTCCCTGCACTGCCTCGACTATCACCCCGAGTATCAATTCACACCACGGTTGCATGTGTGACAGCCCTGTTACACCTCGAGGGAAAGCCACATATCCCTGTGTCAACTCGACAGGAAGCCTGACCCTGCTGTTACAGCTCGAGAGGGAAGCGGACATGCAAGTCTCCACTCGAGACGAGGCCTGAGTCCCCTGTGGAAACTCCAGAGGAACCCCAAGATCCATGTCAGCACTGGAGAGGAAACCTCAGTTTCTGGCTTCGGCTCCAGACGAGGACTTAGTACCCGGCATTGACTGGAGAGGAAGGCCGAGAGGCCCCTCACACCTCGCATGGAGACTGCCCTATCCTAAGACCTCATGAACGGGTCCCTGAGGTCCCCATTGTAACTCAGGAGGAACATGCTGCAACTTGAGAAAATCCAGGAGGTTCTCCCTCCAAGTGACATGAGGCCGTTTTCCACTGTGGCATCTCAAGGGAAATCACACTTTACCTCTTGAACCTAGAAAGAATCCTTCACACCCTTGCTGCAACTCAAGAAGTTCCCCTACATACCCGTCTCCACTCGAGGGGAACACCAATGGTCCCACCACAAATCAAGAGGAGCCCCGTTTCCCCCTCCTCAACTTGAGATGAGGGTTCCTTTCCCAACTTCATCGGGAAAGGATTCCCGGTGTTCCCGTCACATCTTAAGACGAGCCGCTTTCCACAGTAAAATCGAGAGAAACTCCAGGGGTCGTTCCACCATTCCAACAGACCCCCAAAATTTAGTCTACTCCAGATGAACCTGATTTCCCTTCACTGCCTCGACTGTAACCCTGAGTATCAACTCATGCCACAGTGGCAGATTTGACAGCCCTGTGTCACTACGAGAGAAAGCCACAGATTCCTGTGTCAACTCGATGGGAAGCCTGACACTGCTCCTACAGCTTGGGAGGAAAGCGGATGTGCATGTCTTCACACAAGACGAGGACTGACTCTCCTGTGGAGTCTCCAGAGGAACCCCAAGATCCATGCCAGCATTGGAGAGGAAACCTCAGGCTCCAGCCTCAGTTCCAGATGAGAGCTTAGGATCCGGCAATGACTGGAGAGGAATCCTGAGAGGCCCCTCACAACTTGGATGGAGCCTGGCCTTTCCTGAGGCTACCCGAGCTTGTCCCTGAGGTCACCGTCATAACTTGAGAGGAACCTGCAGTAACTCGAGAAAAACCAGGAGGTTCTCTCCTCCACGTGAGATGAGGCCCTTTTCTGCTGCAGCATCTTGAGGAAAATCACACCTTCCCTCTTGAATCTTGAAAGGATCCTTCACACCATTGCTGCAACTCAAGAAGTTCCCCGACAAACCCGTCTCCACTCAAGAGGAAAACCGAGGGTCCCGCCACAACTGAAGAGGAGCCCTGTTTCCCTCTCTTCAGCTCGAGATGAGGGTTCCTTGTCCTGTTTCTTCAGGAAAGGATTCCCGGTGTTCCCGTCGTACCTCAAGAGGAGACTTTCTCCACAGGAAAGCCAAGAGGAACACCAGGGGTTGTGCCATAATTCCAAAAGATGCCCAAATATCTTAGTCCCCTCCAGATGAACTTGATTTCCCTGCACTGCCTTGAATGTCACACCGAGTATCGACTCACATCACGGTGGCACGTGTGAAAACCCTGTCAAAAAGCCTCGAGGGAAAGCCACAGGTCCCTGTGTCAACTCGACGGGAAGCCTGACACTGCTGCTACAGCTGGGAAGGAAAGCGGACGTGCACGTCTTCACCCGAGACAAGGCCTGACTCCCCTGTGGAGACTCCAGAGCAACCCCAAGATCCATGTCAGCACTGGAGAAGAAACCTCAGATTCCGGCCTCGGCTTCAGACAAGGACTTAGGACCCAGCACCGACTGGAGAGGAATCCTGAATGGTCCCTCGCAACTCGCATGGAGACTGGCCTTTTCTGAGGACACAGGGCTGGGTCCCTGAGGTCCCCGTAGTAACTGAGAAGAACCTGCTGCAACTCGAGAAAAACCAGGAGATTCTCCCCTCTCGAGGAAAGATGAGGCGCTTGTCTGCTGTGGCGTCTCGAGGCAAATCACACCTTCCCTCTTGAACCTCAAAAGTGTCCTCCTCATCCTTGCAACGACTTAAGAAGTTCTCCGACATACCCGTCTCCATTCGAATGGAACACCGAGGGGCCCGCCACAACTCAAGAGGAGCCCCATTTTCCCCTGCTCAGCTCCAGATGAGGGTCCATTTCCATGCTCCTTTGGGAAAGGACTCCCAGCGTTCCCGTTGCACCCCAAGAGGAGGTGCTCTCCACAGGAGCGGCGAGAGGAACTCCAGGGTGGTATCACCATTAAAAAAGGCCCCCAAATATCTCAGTCAAATACAGATGAACCTGATTTCCTTTCACTGCCTCGACTGTCACCCCGAGAATCGGCTCACACCATGGTGGCACATGTGACAGCCCTGTGGCACCTTGAGGGAAAGCCACAGATCCCTGTTTCAACTCGAAGGAAAGCCTCAAACTGCTGCTACAGCTTGAGAGGAAAGTGGACGTGCAGGTCTCCACTTGAGATGAGGCCTGAGTCTTCTGTGAAGACTCTAGAGGAACCCCAAGATCCATGTGAGCACTGGAGAGGAAAACTCAGATTCCGGCCTTGGCTTGAGACGAGGACTTAGGATCCGGCACCAACTGGGGAGGTATCCCGAGAGGACCTTCAGAACTCGCATGGAGACTGGCCTTTCCTGAGGGCACAAGGCTGTGTCCCTGAGGTCCCCATCGTAACTTGAGAGGAACCTGCCACAACTCCTGAAAAACCAGGAAATTCTTCCCTCCAGGCAAGATGAGGACCTTGTCCGCTGTGGTGTCTCGGGGCAAATCACACTTTCCCTCTTGAACCTCGAAAGGGTCATTCACACCCTTACTGCGACTAAAGAAATTCCCCGACATACCCATCTCCACTCTAGAGGAACACCAAGAGACTCGCCACAACTCAAGATGAGCCCCCTTTTCCCCTGCTCAGCTTCAGATGCTGGTACCTTTCCCTGCTCTGTTTGGAAAGGTTTCTCAGCATTCCTGTCACATCTCAAGAGGAAGCACTTTCCATAGGAGAGGCGAGAGGAAACCCAGGGTCATGCCACCATACCGAAAGACCCCCAGATGTCTCAGTCAACTCCAGATGAACCTGAATTCCCTACACTGCCTCGACTGTCACCCCGAGGATGGGCTCCCACCACAGTGGCACCTGTGAGAGCCCTGTGGCACCTCAAAAGAAAGCCACAGATCCCTGTGTCAACTCGACGAGAATGACACTGCTGCTACACCTCGGGAGGAAAGCGGACGTGCACGTCTCCACACGAGACGAGGCCTGACTTCCCTGTGGAGACTACACAGGAACCCCAAGATCCATGTCAGCACTGGAGAGGAAAACTCAGGTTCCGGCCTCAGTTGCAGACGAGGACTTAGGACCCAACACCAACTTGGGAGGTATCCTGAGAGGCCCCTCACAACTCTCATAGAGATTGACCTCTCCTGAGACCATAGGGGCGGGTCCCTGAGGTCCCTGTCTTAATAGGAGAGGACTCTTCGCAACTCGAGAAAAACCAGGAGATTCTCCCCTCCAGGTGAGATGAGGCCCTTACTGTTGCAGCGTCTCGGGGGAAATCACACCTTCCCTCTTGAACCTTGAAACGGTCCTTCACACCTTTGCTGCGACTCAAGAAGTTCCCTTACACACACGTCTCCACTCAAGAGGAACACCGAGTGTCCCACCACAACTCAAGAGGAGCCCCGATTTCCCCTGCTGAGCTCCGGATGAGGGTCCCTTTTTCAACTCCGTTGGGAGTAGAACTCCGTCGTAACTCGAGAGGAAGTGAAGTGAAGTGAAATGAAGTTGCTCAGTTGTGTCCGACTCTTTGCGACCCCATGGACTGTAGCCTACTAGCCTCTTCTGTCCATGGGATTTTCCAGGCAATAGTCCTGGAGTGGATTGCCATTTCCTTCTCCAGGGGATCTTCCCAACCCAGGGATCAAACCCGCGTCTCCTGCATTGTAGACAGACGCTTTACCATCTGAGCCACCACCTTCCACAACTCGAGAAAAACAAGGAGATTCTTCCCTCCAGACGAGATGAGGACCTAGTCCACTGTGGCATCTCGGGGGAAATCAGCCCTTCCCTCCTGAACCTCGAAAAGGCCCTTCACCCCCTTGCTGCCACTCAAGAAGTTCCCCAACATACCCGTCTCCACTCGAGAGTGACAACGAGGGTCCCGCCACTACTCAGGAATAGCCCTGTTTAACGCTGCTCTGCTCCACGTGAGGGTGCCTTTCTCTGCTCCGTCAGGAAAGGATTCCTGGCTTTCTTTCACATCCCAAGAGGAGGCGCTCTCCACAGGAGAGTTGAGACGAACACCAGGGGTCTGCCACCATTCCAAAAGATCAGCAAATATCTCAGTCCACTCCAGATGAACCTGATTTCCCTGCAGTGCCCAACTTTCACCTAGAGTATCGGCCCACAACACAGAGGCGCCTGTGACAGCTCTGTGGCACCTCGAGGGAAAGCCACAGTTCCCTGTGTCAACTCGTCAGGAAGCCTGAAACTTCTGCTACAGCTGCGAGGAAAGTGGACGTGCATGCCTTCATTCGAGATGAGGTCTGAATCCCCTATGGAGACTCCAGAGGAACCCCAAGATCCATGTAAGCATTGGAAAGGAAACCTCAGGTTTCTGCCTTAGCTCCAGACGAGGACTTAGGACCCGGCAACGACTGGGGAGTAATCCTTAGAGGCCCCTAGCAACTCGCATGGAGACTGGCCTTTCCTGAGGCCACAGGGACGGGTCCCTGATGTCCCCGTCGTAATTCGAGAGGAACCAGCTGCATCTCGAGAAAAACCAGGAGATTCTCGCCTCCAGGCGACATGAGAACATTTTACACTGTGGCGTCTTGGGGAAATCACCCCTTTCCTCTTCAACTTCGAATGGGCCATTCACAAGCTTGCTGCGACTCAAGAATTTCCCCAACATGCCCGTCTCCGCTAGAGAGGAACACCGAGGGTCCCACTACAACTCAAGAGGAGCCCCGTTTTCCCTTGCTCAGCTACAAATGAGGGTCCCTTTCCCTGCTCCATCAGGAAAGGATTCCCGGTGTTCCTGTCACACCCCAAGAGGAGGTGTTCTCCACAGGAAAGGCAAGAGGAACTCTAGGGTCATGTCATCATTCGAAAATACCAACAAATGTGTCAGTCCACTCCAGATGAACCTGATTTCCCTGCATTATCTCCACTGTCACCCCGAGGATCAGCTCACAACCGTGACATGTGTGACAGCCCTGTGGCACCTCGAAGGAAAGCCACAGATGCCTCTGTCAACTTGACGGGAAGCCTGACACTGCTGCTACAGCTCAGAAGGAAAGTGGACTTGCACGTTTCCACTCGAGACGAGGACTGACTCCTCTGGAGACTACAGAAGAACCCCAAGATCCATGTTACCTCGAAGGAAAGCCACAGATGCCTCTGTCAACTTGACGGGAAGCCTGACACTGCTGCTACAGCTCAGAAGGAAAGTGGACTTGCACGTTTCCACTCGAGACGAGGACTGACTCCTCTGGAGACTACAGAAGAACCCCAAGATCCATGTCAGCACGGGAGAGGAAATGTCAGGTTCCGGCCTCAGCACCAGAAGAGGATGTAGGATGCGGCACAGACTGAGGAGGAATCCCGAGAAGCCCCTCGCAACTCGCATGGAGCCTGGCCTTTCCTGAGGCCACAGGGGTGGGTCCCTGAGGTCCCCATCGTAACTAGAGTGGAACCAACCGCATCTCTAGAAAAACTAGGAGATTCTCGACTCCAGGCGAGATGAGGCCCTTGTCCACTGTGGCGTCTCATGGGAAATCACCCCTTCCCTCTTGAGCTGCAAAAGGGCCCTTCACACTCTTGCTGCGACTCAAGATGTTCCCAAACATACCCGTCTGACTCCAGAGGAACACCGAGGGTGGCGCCACAATTCAGGAATAGCCCCGTTTCCCCCTTCTCTGCTCCAGATGAGGGTTCCTTTCCCTGCTCTGTCGGGAAAGGATTCCCGGTGTTCCCGTCGCATCCCAAGAGGAGGCACTCTCCACAGGAGTGGCGAGAGGAACTCCAGGGGACGGCCACCATTCCAAAGGACTCCCAAATGTCTCAGGCCACTCTAGATGAACCTGATTTCCCTGCACTGCCTCCACTGTCACTCTGACTATCTGCTCACACCACAGTGTCACATTTGACAGCCCTGAGGGAAAGACAGAGATCCCTGTGTCAACTAGATGGGAAACCTGACACTGCTGCTACAGCTCAGGAGGAAAGTGGACATGCTCATCTTCACTCGAGAAGAGGCCAGACTCCCCTGTGGAGATTGCAGAGGAACGCCAAAATCCGTACTGAAGAGGAAACATCATTTTCCAGCCTCAGCTCCAGACGAAGACTTAGGACCTGGCACTGGCTAGGGAGGATTCCCGAGAGGCCCCTCACAACTCGCATGGAGACTGGCCTTTGCTGAGGCCACTGGGGCGAGCCCATGAAGTCCCTGTCGTAACACGAGAGGACCCTCTGCAATTCGAGAAAAACCAGGAGATTCTCCCCTTCAGGAGAGATGAGGCCCCTAACATTATGGCGTCTCGGGGAAAATCAAGCCTTCCCACTTGAACCTCGAGAGGGTCCTTCACTCCCTTGCTGTTACTCAAGAAGTTCCCTTACACAAACGTCTCCACTCGAGAGGAACACCGAGGGTCCCGCCACAACTTAAGAGGAGCCACAATTTCCCATGCTGAGCTCCAGATGCGGGTCCCTTTCATTACTCTGTCGGGAAAGGATTCCCGGAGTTCCAGTCGCATCCCAAGAAGAGGCGCTCTTCACAGGAGAGAAGAGAGGAAACCCAGGGTCGTGCCACCATTCCAAAATACCCCCAAATGTCTCAGTCAACTCCAGATGAACCTGAATTCCCTGCACTGCCTCGACTGTCACCCCGAGGATTGGCTCACACCACGGTGGCTCATGTGACAGCCCTGTGGCACCTCGAAGGAAAGCAAAAGATCCCTGTGTCAACTCGACGGGAAGCCTGACACTGCTTTTACAGCTTGGGAGGAAATCGGATGTGCACGTCTCCACTTGAGACGAGGCCTGACTCCCATGTGGAGACTCCAGAGGAACCCCAAGATCCATGTCACACTGGAGAGGAAACCTCAGGTTACGGCCTCAGATTCAGAGGAGGAAGTATGAACTGGAACACTGGGGAGGGATCCCGAGAAGCCCCTCGCAACTCACATGGGACCTGGCCTTTCCTGAGGCCACAGGGGTGGATCCCTGAGGTCCCCATCGTAACTAGAGAGGAAACTGCCGCATCTCGAGAAAAAATAGGAGATTCTCCCCTCCAGGCAAGATGAGGCCTTGTCCGCTGCGGCATCTCATGGGACATCACCCCTTCCCTCTTGAAACTTGAAAGGGCCCTTCACGCCCTTGCTGGGACTCAAGAAGTTCCCCAACATACCTGTCTCCACTCGAGAAGAATACCGAGAATCTCCTCACAACTAAAGAGGAGCCCCGTATTCCCCTGCTCAGCTCCAGATGAGGGTCCCTTTCCCTACTCTCTCGGGAAAGGATTCCCAGCGTTCCAGTCGCATCCCAAGAGGAGGCACTCTCTGCAGGAGACGCGAGAGGAAGCCCAGGGTCGTACCACGATTCCAAAATACCTCCAAATGTCTCAATCAACTCTAGATGAACCTGAATTCCCTGCACTGCCTCGACTGTCACCCCGAGGATCGGCTCTCACCACGGTGGCACATGTGACAGCCCTGTGGCACCTCAAAGGAAAGCCACAGAACCCTGTGTCAACTTGATTGGAAGCCTGACTTTGCTGCTATAGCTCAGGAGGAAAGCGGATGTGCATGTCTCCACTCGAGATGAGGCCTGACTCCCCTGTGGAGACTCCAGAGGAACCCCCAGGTCCATGGCAGCATTGGAGAGGAAACCTCAGGTTCTGGCCTCAGCTGCAGACGAGGACTTAGGACCCAACACCAACTTGGGAGGTATCCCGAGAGGCCCCTCACAACTCTCATAGAGATTGATCTCTCCTGAGACCACAGGTCTGAGTCCCTGAGGTCCCCGTCGTAACTCAAGTGGAACCTGCTGCAACTTGAGAAGAACCAGGAGATTCACCCCTCCAGGAGAGATGAGGCCCTTGTCCACTGTGGCATCTCGGGGCAAATCACACCTTCCCTCTTGAACCTTGAAAGTGTGCTCTACACCCTTGCAACGACTCAAGAAGTTCCCCGACATACCCGTCTCCACTAGAGTGGAACACCGAGGATCCTGCCACAACTCAAGAGGAGCTGCATTTTCCCCTGCTCAGCTCCAGATGAGAGTCCCTTTCCGTGCTCCGTTGGGAAAGGATTCCCGGCATTCCCGTCCCATCCCAAGAGGAGGTGCTTTCCACAGGATGTCGAGAGGAACTCCAAGGTCGTGCCGCCATTCCAAAATACCCCCAAATATCGCAGTCCACTCCAGATGAACCTGATTTCCCTGCACTGCCTCGACTGTCACCCCGAGGATTGGCTCACACCACAGTAGCACGTTTGACAGCCCTTTGGCACCTTGAGGGAAAGCCACAGATCCCTGTTTCAACTCGATGGAAAGCCTGACACTGCTGCTACAGATCGAGAGGAAAACAAACGTGCAAGTCCTCACTTGAGACGAAGCCTGACTCTACTGTGGAGACTCCAGAGGAACCCCAAGATCCATGTCAGCACTGGAGAGGAAACCTCAGGTTCCAGGATCAGTTCCAGATGACAATTTAGGACCCGCCACCTACTGGGGAGGACTCCCAAGAGGCCCCTCACAACTCGCATGGAGACTGGTCTTTCCTGAGGCCACAGGGGCGGGACCCTGAGGTCCCCGTCATAATTCGAGAGGAACCTGACGCAACTCTAGAAAAACCAGGAGAATCTCCCCTCCAGGGGAGATGAGGCCCTAGTCCGTTGCGGCATCTCGGGTGAAATCACCCCTTCCCTCTTGAACCCTGAAAGGGCACTTCACACCCTTCCTGTGACTCAAGAAGTTCCAAGACATACCCATCTCCGTTCGAGAGGAACACTGAGGGTCCTGCCACAACTCAGGATTAGCCCCGTTTCCCCCTGCTCTGCTCCAGATGGGAGTCCCTTTCCCTGCTCCTTCAGGAAAGGATACCCGTCGTTCCCGTCGCATCCCAAGAGGAGGCACTCTCCACAGCAGTGTTGAGAGGAACTCCAGGAGTCTGCAACCATTCCAAAAGACTCCCAAATCTCAGTCCACTCGAGATGAACCTAATTTCCGTGCACTGCCTCCACTGTCACTTCGAGTATCTGCTCACACCACGGTGGCACATGTGACAGCCCTGAGGTACCTCGAGGGAATGACACGGATCCTTGTGTCAACTCGATGGGAAGCCTGACACTGCTGCTACAGCTCAGGAGGAAAGTTGATGAGCACGTCTTCACTCGAGACGAGGCCTGACTCCCCTGTGGAGACTGCAATGGAACCCCAAGATCCCTCTCAGTACTGAAGAGGAAACCTCAGGTTCAGGCCTCAACTCCAGACGAAGACTTAGGACCTGGCACCGACTGGAAAGGAAACCCGAGAGGCCCCTCGCAACTCGCATGGAGACTGGTCTTTCCTGAGGCCACTGGGGCGAGCCCATAAGGTCCCTGTCATAACATGAGAGGGCCCTCCCCAACTCGAGAAAAACCAGGAGATTTTCCCCACAAGTGGAGATGAGGTCCTTACTGTTGTGGTGTCTCGGGGTAAATCATGCCTTCCCTCTTGAACCTTGAAAGGGTCCTCCACACCCTTGCTGTGAATCAAGAAGTTCCCTTACACACACGTCTTGACTCGACAGGAACACTGAGGGTCCCACCACAACTCAAGAGGAGCCCCGATTTCCCCTGCTCAGCTCCAGATGAAGGTCCCTTTTCCTACTCAGCTGGGAAAGGATTCCCAGTGTTCCCGTCACATCACAAGAGGAGACGCTCTCCACAGGAGCGGCCAGAGGAACTCGAGGGTCGTGCCACCATTCTAAAATACCCCAAATATCTCAGTCCACTCCAGATGAACCTGATTTCCCTGCCCTTCCTCGACTGTCACCCTGAGGATCGGCTCACACCACAGTGGCATGTGTGACAGCCCTGTGGCACCACGAGTGCCAGACACAGATCCCTGTGTCAACTCGACGGGAAGCCTGACACTGTTGCTACAGATCGGGAGGAAAGCAGACGTGCACGTCTCCACTCGAGACGAGTCCTGACTCCAATGTGGAGACTACAGAGGAAACCCAAGATGTATGTCATCATTGGAGAGGAAACCTCAGGTTCTGGCCTCAGCTCCAGACGAGGACTTAGGACCTGGCACAGAATGGGGAGGAATCCCGTGAGGCCCCTCGAAGCTTGCATGGAGACTGATCTTTCCTGAGGCCACAGGGGAGGGTCCCTGAGGTCCCCGTCTATCTCGAGAGGAACCTGCCACAATTCGAGAAAAAACAGGAGATTCTCCCCTCCAGGTGAGATGAGGCCCTTGTCTGCTGTGGTGACTCAGAGCAAATCACACCTTCCCTCTTGAACCTCGAAAGGGTCTTTCAAACCCTTGCTGCAACTCAAGATATTCTCTGACATACCCGTCTCAACTCGAGAGGAACACCGAGGGTCCCGCCAAAACTCAAGAGGAGGCCCGTTTTCCCCTGTTCAGCTCCAGATGAGCGTCCCTTTCCCTGCTCCCTCGGGGAAGGATTCCAGGCGTTCTCATCACATCCCAAGAGGAGGCACTCTCCACAGCATTGTCGCGAGGAACTCCAAGGGTCTGCCACCATTCCAAAAGGCTACCAAATGTCTCAGTCCACTCCAGATGAACCTGATTTCCCTGCGCTACCTCCAGTGCACTCCGAGTATCTGCTCACAACATGGTGGCACGTGTGACAGTACTGAAGTACCTCGAGGAAAAGAGGTACCTGTGTCAACTCGATGGGAAGACTAACACTGCTGCTACAGCTCGGGAAGAATGCAGACTTGCACATCTTCACTCGAGATGAGGCCTGACTCCCCTGTGGAGACTGCAGAGCAACCCCAAGATCCCTCTCATTACTGAAGAGGAAACCTCAGATTCTGGCCTCAGCTCCAGACAAAGACTTAGGCCCTGGTACTGACTGGGGAGGAATCCCAAGAGGCCCCTCACAACTCGCATGGAGACTGGCCTTTCCTGAGGTCACAGGGCTGGGTGACTGAGATCGCCATTGTAAATTGAGAGGAACCTGCTGCAACTTGAACAAAACCAGGAGATTCTCCCCTCCAGGTGAGATGAGGCCCTTGTCCGCTCTGGCGTCTCTGGGCAAATCACACCTTCCCTCATTTTTTTTTTCACACCTTCCCTCTTGAACCTCGAAATTGTCCTCCACACCCTTGCCACGATTCAAGTAGTTCCCCAACATACCCGTCTCCACTTGAGTGGAACACCGAGGGTCCTGCCACAACTTAAGAGGAGCCCCATAATCCCCTGCTCAACTCCAGATGACGATCTCTTTCCATTCTCCGTTGGGAAAGGATTCCTGGCGTTCCCATCGCATCCCAAGAGGAGGCGCTCTCCACAGGAGCAGTGAGAGGAACTTCAGGGTTGTGCCACCGTTCAAATATACCGCTGAATATCTCAGTGCACTCCAGTTGAACCTGATTTCCCTGCACTTCCTCGATTCTCACCCCAAGGATTAACTGTCATGATGGTGACACGTGTGACAGCCCTGTGGACATGGAGGAAAAGCCACAATTCCCTGTTTCAACTCGAAGGGAAGCCTGACACTGCTGCCACATTTCAGGAGGAAAGCAGATGTGCATGTCTCCACTCTAGACTAGGCCTGACTCCCCTGTGGAAACTCCAGAGGAACCCCAAGATCCATGTCAACAAAGAAGAGGATACCTCAGGTTCCGGCCTCAGCCCCAGACGAAGGCTTAGGACCAGGCACCTACTGGGGAGGAATCCCGGGAGGCCCCTCGCAACTCGCATGGAGACCAGACTTTCCTGAGGCTACAAGGGCGGTCCCTGAGGTCCCCGTCGTAACTCGAGAGGAACCTGCCACAACTCGAGAAAAACCAGGATATTCTCCCCTCCAGGCGAGATGAAGTCCTTGTTCACTTCGGCATCTTGGGAGAAATCACCCCTTCCACTTGAACCTCGAAAGGGTCCTTAACACCCTTTCTGCGAATCAAGAAGTACCCCGACATACCCATCTCCACTCGAGAGGTACACGGAGGGTCCTGCACAACTCAAGAGGAGCCCCGTTTTCCCTAGCTCAGCTCCAGATGAGTGTCCTTTCCCCTGCTCCTTCGGGAAATGAATCCTGACGTTCCTGTCGCAACCCAAGAGGAGGTGCTCTCCACATGAGAGTCGAGAGGAAAACCAGGGGTCATGCTACCATTCCAAAAGACCCCCAAATGTCTCAGTCCACTCCAGATTAATATGATTTCCCTGCACTTTCTTGATTGTCATCCCAAGGATCAGCTGACACGATGGTGGCACGTGTGACAGCAATTTGACACCTCGATGGAAAGCCAAAGATCCCTGTGTCAACTCGAAGGGAAGCCTGACACTGCAGCCACAGCTCGAGAGGAAAGCACACGTGCACTTCTCCACTCAAGACGAGGCCTGATTCCTTGTGGAGACTCCAGAAGAACTCCAAGAACCAAGTCAGCACTGGAGAGGACACCTCAGGTTTGGCCTCAGCTCCAGACGAGAACTGAGGTCCCGGCACCGACTAGGGAGGAATCCCAAAAGGCCCCTGGCAACTTGCATGGAGACTATCCTTTCCTGAGGATACATGATGGGTTCCTGTGGTCCCCATCGTAACTCGAGAAGAACCTGCCGCAATTTGAGAAAAACCAGGAGATTCTGCCCTCCAAGAGAGATGAGGCCCTTGCCCTCTGTGGCATCTTGGGGCAAATCACCCTTTCCCTCTTGAACCTCAAAAGGGTCCTTCACACCTTGCTGTGACTCAAGAAGTTCCTCGACATACCTGTTTCCATTGTAGAGGAACACCATGGATTCCGCCACAACCCAAGTAGAGCCCCGTTATCCCTTGCCCAGCTTCAGATGAGAGTCCCTTTCCCTGATCCATCAGGAAAGGATTCCCAGCGTTCCTGTCACATCACAAGATGAGGCGCACTCCACAGCAGAGACGAGAGGAACTCCAGGGGTCGTGCAACCATTCCAGAAGACCCCCATATGTCTCAGTCCACTTCAGATCAATCTGGTTTCCCTGCACTGCCTTGACTGTCACCACGCATGTTGGCCCATACCACGGTGGAATGTGTGAAAGCCCTGTGGAACCTCTAGGGAAAGCCACAGATCCCTGTGTCAACTCAACGGAAGCCTGACTGCTGCTACAGCTTGGGAGGAAAGTGGACATGTGCGTCTCCACAGAAGACAAGGCCTGACTCCAGTGTGGAGACTCAAGAGGAACCCTAAGATCCATGTCATCACTGGAGAGAAAACCTCAGGTTCTGGCCTCAGCTCCAGATGAGGACTTAGGACCAGGCACCGACTGGGGAGGAATCCCGAGAGGCCCCTTGAAACTCGCATGGAGACTGGCCTTTCCTGAGGCACAGGGGTGGGTCCCCTTCGTACCTCGAGAGGAATCTGCCTCAACTCGAGATAAACCAGGAGATTCTCCTGTCAAGGCGAGATGAGGCCCTGTCCACTGCAGCGTCTCAGAGGAAATCATCCCTTCCAACTTGAACCTCGAAAGGGTCTTCGTACCATTGCTGTGACTCAGGAAGTTCCCCAACATACAAGTCGCCCGTTGAGAGGAACACCGAGGGTCCCACTACAACTCAGGAGAAGCCCCGTTTTCTCTTGCTCAGCTCCAGGTGAGGGTCCCTTTCCCTACTCCATCAGGAAAGGATTCCCTGCATTCCCATCCCATCCCAAGAAGAGGCGTTCTTCACTGGAGAGTTGAGTGGAACTCCAGGGGTCGTGCCACCATTCAAAAAAACCTCCAAATGTCTCAGTCCACTCCATATGAACCTGATTTCCCTGCACACCCTCGACTGTCACCTGTCGTGTCAGCTCACACCACGGTGGCATATGTGACAGTCCTGTGGCACCTCGAGGGAAAGCCACAAATGCCTGGGTTAACTCGACGGCAGCCAGACACTGCTGCTACAGCTTGCAAGGAAAGCGGACATGCACGTCTCCACTCGAAACGATGCCTGACTCCCCTGTGGAGACCCCAGAGGAACACTAAGATCCATGTCAGCACTGGAGAGGAAAACTCACGTTCCAGCCTCACCTCCAGATGAGGACTTAAGACCCTGTACCAAATGGGGAGGAATCCCGAGAGGCCCCTGGAAAGTCGCATGGAGACTGGCCTTTCCTGAGGCCACAGGGGCGGGTCCCTGAGGTCCCAGTCGTAACTCGAAAGGAACCTGCCTCAACTAGAGAAAAACCTGGAGATTCTCCCCTCCAGGCCAGACGAGCCCCTTTTCAGCTGCATCATCTTGGGGGAAATCAACCCTTCCCATTTGATCCTTGACAGGGCGCTTCACACCCTTGCTGTGACTCAAGAAGTTCCCCGAAATACCAGTCTCCACTTGAGAGGAACACTGAGGGTCCCGCCACAACTAAAGAGGAGCCCCGTTTTTCCTGCTCAGCTCCAGATGAGGTTCCCTTTTCCTGCTCCATCAGAAAAAGATTTCTACCATTCCCGTCCCTTCCCAAGAGGAGGTGCTCTCCACAGGAGAGGCCAGAGGAACTCCAGGAGTCGTGCCACCATTCCAAAAGACCACTAAATGTCTCAGTCCACTCCAGAGGACCTGATTTCCCTGCACTGCCTCGACTATCACCCCGAGTATCGACTCACACCATGGTGGCACGTGTGACAGCCCTGTGGTTCCTCGAGGGAAAGCCACAGATCCCTGTGTCAACTTGACGGGAAGCCTCACACTGCTGCTACAGCTCGGGAGAAAACCACACGTGCATATCTCCACTCGAGACGAGGCCTGATTCCCCTGTGGAGACTCCAGAGGAACACTAAGATCCATGTAGGCACTGGAAAGGAATCCTCAGTTCCCGCTGCAGCTCTAGATGACGAATTAGGACCCGGCCCCAGCTGGAGAGGAATCCTGAGAGGCCCATCACAACTCGTATGGAGACTGGTCTTTCCTGAGGCGACACGAGTGCGTTCCTGAGGTCACCATCATAACTCAGGAAAGGCCTGCCGCAACTCGAGAAAAAACATGAGATTCTCCCCTCCAGGCGAGATGAGGCATTTTTCCACTAGGGCATCTCAAGGGAAATCATATCTTCCCTCTTGGACCTCGAAAGGAACCTTCACACCTTTGCTACAACTCAAGAGGTTCCCAGATATATCCGTCTCCACTCGAGAGGAAGACCGAGAGTCCCTTAAAACCTGAATAGGAGCCCCGTTTTCATCTGCTCAGCCACAGATGAGGGTTTGTTTCCCTGCTCCGTCAGGAAACTATTCCAGGCATTCCCCGTCGCATCCCAAGAGGAGGCGCTCTCCACAGGAGAGTCGAGAGGAACTCCAGGGGTCGTGCCACCATTCCAAAAAACCCCAAAATGTCTCAGTCCACTCCAGATGAAACTGATTTCCATGAACTGCCTCGACTGTCTCCCAGAGTATCGATTCACACCATGGTGACAAGTGTGACAGGTCTGTGGTACCTAAAGGGAAAGCCATATATCCCTGTGTCAACTTGACATGAACCCTGACACTGCTGATACGACCCAGGAGGAAAGCGGACGTGCCTGTTTCCACACAAGTCGAGGCCTGACTCCCCTGTGGATACTCCAGAGGAACCGCAAGATCCATGTCAGCACTGTAGAGTAAACCACAGGTCCCGTTCTCAGCTCCAGACGAGGACTTAGGACCGGCACTGAATGGAGAGTAATCCCGAGAGGCCCCTTGGAATTCGCATGGAGATATGCCTCCCCTGAGGCCACTCGAGAGGGTCCCTGAGGTCCCCTTCGTAACTTGAGAGGGACCTGCTGCAACTCGAGAAAAACCAGGAGATTTTCCCCTGCAGGCAAGATCCAGCCCTTTTCTGCTGTGGTGTCTCGACGGAAATCACACCTTCCCTCTTGGACCTCGAAATGGTCCTTCACACCCTTGCTGAAACTCAAGAAGTTCTCTGACATACGCGCCTCCACTAGAGAGGAACACCAAGGGTCCTGCCACAACTCAAGAGGAGCACCGTTGAGATGAGGGTTCCTTTCTCTTCTTCATCGGGAAAGGATTCCTGGCATTCCGGTAGCATCTCAGGAGGAGGCTCTCCCAGGAAAGTAGAGAGGAATTCCAGGGGTCGTGTCACCATTCCAAAACACTACCAAATGTCTCAGTCCACTCCAGATGAACCCGATTTCCATGCACAGCCTCGACTGCTACCCCGAGTATCGACTCACACAACAGAGGCACGTGTGACAGCCCTGTTGCACCTCGAGGGAAAGTCACAGATCACTGTCCACTCGATGGGAAGCCTGACACTGCTGATACTGCTCGGGAGGAAAGCGGACGTGCATTTATCCATTCGAGGAGAGGCCTGACTGCCCTATGGAGACTCCAGAGAACCCCAAGATGCATGTCAACACTGGAGAGGAAACTCAGGTCCCGGACTCAGGTCCAGACAAAGACTTAGGACCCGGAAGCAACCAGAGAGGAATCCCCAGAGGCCCCCTCGCAACTTACATGAAGACGGGCTTTTTCTGAGGCCACACGAGTGAGTCCCTGAGGTGCCTGTTGTAACTCGAGAGGCACCTGCCACAACTCAAGAAAAACCAGGAGATTCTCTTTTGCAGGCAAGATCCAGCCCTTTTGCACTGCGGTGTCTCGAGGGAAATGACACCTTCCCTCTTGGACCTCGAAATGGTCCTTCACACCCTTGCTGCAACTCAAAAATTTCTCTGACATATCCGTCTCCACTAGAAAGGAACACCAAGGGTCTCACCACAACTCAAGAGGAGCCCCGTTGTCCACTCCTCAGCTCGAGATGAGGGTTCCTTTCCCTTCTTCACTGGGAAAGGATTTCCGGCATTCTGGTTGCATCTCAGGAGGAGGCTCTCTCAACAGGAAAGTCGAGAGGAACTCCAGAGGTCGTGTCACCATTCCAAAACACTACCAAATGTTTCAGTCCACTCCAGATGAAACTGATTTCCCTGCACAGCCTAGACTGCTACCCGGAGCATCGACTCACACCACGGAGGCACGTGTGACAGCCCTTTTGCACCTCGAGGGAAAGTCACAGATCACTGTGTCCACTTGATGGGAAGCCTGACACTGCTGATACAGCTCGGGAGGAAAGTGGACATGCAGGTCTCCACTCGAGACGAGGCCTGACTGCCCTATGGAGACTCCAGAGGAACCCCAAGAGCCATGTCAGCACTGGAGAGGAAACTCAGGTCCTGGATTCAGCTCCAGACAAAGACTTAGGACCCAGCTGCAACCAGAGAGGAATCCCCAGAGGCCCCTCACAACTCGCATAGAGAGTGGCCTTTTCTGAGGCCATACGAGCGAGCTCCTGAGGTCCCTGTTGTAAGTCGAGAGACACCTCCCGCAACTCGAGAAAAACCAGGAGATTCTCCCCTCAAGGCAAGATGATGCCCTTTTCTGGTGTGGCGTCTCGAGAGAAATCATACCTTCCCTCTTGGACCTTGAAAGGGTCTTTCACACCCTTGTTGCAACTCAAGAAGCTCCCCAACATTCCGGTGTCCCTTGAGAGGAACACCGAGGATCCCACCACAACTCAACTGGAGCCCCGTTTTCCCCCGCTCAGCTCCAGATGAAGGTCTGTTTCCCTGTTCAGTCAGGAAAGAATTCTCAATGTTCCCATCACATCCCAAGAGGAGGCACTCTCCACAGGAGAGGCGAGAGGAACTCCAAGGGTCGTGTCACCATTCCACAAGACCCACAAGTATCTCAGTACACTGCAGATGAACCTGATTTCCCTGCACTACCTCAACTGTCAACTCGAGTATCGACTCTCACCATGGTGGCATGTGTGACAGTCCTGTGCCACCTCGAGGGAAAAACACAGATCCCTGTGTCAACTCGATGGGAAGACTCACACTGCTGCTACAGCTTGGGAGGAAACTAGACGTGCATATCTCCACTCGAGACGAGGCCTGACTCCCCTGTGGAGACTCCAGAGGAAACCCAAGTTCCATTTCAGCACTGGAGAAGACACCTCAGGTTCCATCCTCTGTTCCAGACCAGGACTTAGGACCCGGCACCGACTGGGGAGGAATCCCGAGAGGCCCCTCGCAACTCGCACGGAGACTGGCCTTTCCTGAGGCCACAGGGTCAGTCCCTGAGGTTCCCGTCGTTACTCGAGAGGAAGCTGCCACAACTCGAGAAGCACCAGGAGATTCTCCCCTCCAGGCGAGATGAGGCCCTTGAGCACTGCAGAGTCTCAGGGGAAATCAACCCTTCCCTCTTGAACCTTGAAAGGGTCCTTCACACCCTTGCTCTGACTCAAGAAGTTCCCCGACTTACCAGTCTCCATTAGAGAGGAACACCGAGGGTCCCGCCAAAACTCAAGAGGAGCCCCATTGTCCCCTCCTCAGATCGAGATGAGGGATTCTTTCAATGCTTCATCAGGAAAGGATTGGCGGCGTTCCCGTCTCATCTCAGGAGGAGGCGCTCTCAACAGGAAAGTTGAGAGGAACTCCAGGGGTCGTGCCACCATTTCAAAAGCCCCCCAAATGCCTCAGTCCACTCCAGATGAACCTGAATTCCCTGCAATGCCTAGATTGTCACCCCGAGTATCGACTCAAACCATGGTAGCACGTGTGACAGCCTTGTGGAACAAGGAGGGAAAGCCAAAAATCCCACTGTAAACTCGATGGGAAGACTGATACTGCTGTTGCAGCTCTGGAGGAAAGCGGACGTGCATGTCTCCACTCGAGACAAGGCCTGACTCCCCTGTGGAGACTCCAGAGGAACACTAAGATCCATGTAGTCACTGGGAAGGAAACCTTAGGTCCCGCTGCAGCTCTAGACGACGAATTAGGACCTGGCCCCGACTAAAGAGGAATCCTGAGAGGCCCCTCGCAACTCACATGGAGACAGGCCTTTCCTGAGGCCACATGAGCGTGTTCCTGAGGTCAAAGTCGTTACTCAGGAGGGGCCTGCCGCAACTCGAGAAAAAATAGGAGATTCTCCCCTCCAGGCCAGATGAGGCATTTTTCCACTGGGGCGTCTCAAGGGAAATCACACCTTCCCCCTTGGACCTTCACACCCTAGCTAAAACTGAAGAGGTTCCCCAACATACCCGTCTCCACTTGAGAGGAAGACTGAGAGTCCCAAAACAACTGAATAGGAACCCGGTTTTCACCTGCTCAGCTACAGATGAGGGTCCATTTCCCTGCTCCATCGGGAAACTCTTCCAGGTGTTCCCTGTCGCATCCCAAGAGGAGGCGCTCTCCACAGGAGAGTCAAGAGGAACTCCAGGGGTCGTGCCACCATTTCAAAAGACCCCGAAATGTCTCAGTTCACTTCAGATGAACCTGATTTCCATACACTGCCTCGACTGTCTCCTAGAGTATTGACTCACACCACAGTAGCAAGTGTGACAGCCCTTTGGCACCTCGAGGGAAAGCCATAGATTCCTGTGTCAACTCAACGTGAAGCCTGACACTGCTGCTACGACCCAGGAGGAAAGTGGATGTGCATGTCTCCACACAAGTGGAGGCCGGACTTCCCTGTGGATACTCCAGAGGAACCGCAAGATCCATGTCAGCACTGGAGAGGAAACCACAGGTCCCGTCCTCAGCTCCAGACGAGGACTTAGGACCCGGAACTGAATGGAGAGTAATCCTGAAAGGCCCCTTGCAATTCACATGGAGACATGCCTTCACTGAGGCCACACGAGTGGGTCCCTGAGGTCCCCTTCGTAACTTGAGAGGGGCCTGTGGCAACTCAAGAAAAACCAGGAGATTCTCCCTTGCAGGCAAGATCCAGCCCTTTTGCACTGCGGTGTCTCGAGAGAAATCACACCTTCCCTCTTGGACCTCAAAATGGTCCTTCACACCCTTGCTGCAACTCAAGAATTTCTCTGACATACTCGTCTCCACTAGAAAGGAACACCAAGGGTCGTGCCACAACTCAAGAGGAGCCCCGTTGTCCCCTCCTCAGCTCGAGATGAGGGTTCCTTTCCCTTCTTCATTGGGAAAGGATTCCCGGCATTCTGGTAGCATCTCAAGAGGAGGCTCTCTCAACAGGAAAGTCGAGAGGAACTCCGGGGTCGTGTTACCATTCCAAAACACTAGTAAATGTCTCAGTCCACTCCAGATGAAACTGATTTCCCTGCACAGCCTAGACTGCTACCCGGAGCATTGACTCACACCACTGAGGCACGTGTGACAGCCCTGTTGCACCTCGAGGGAAAGTCACAGATCATTGTGTCCACTTGATGGGAAGCCTGACACTGCTGATACAGCATGGGAGGAAAGAGGACATGCATGTCTCCACAAGAGACGAGGCCTGACTGCCCAATGGAGACTTCAGAGGAACCCCAAGAGCCATGTCAGCACTGGAGAGGAAACTCAGGTCCTGGATTCAGCTCCAGACGAAGACTTAGGACCCAGCAGCAACCAGAGTGGAATCCCCAGAGGCCCCTCACAACTCGCATAGAGACTGGCCTTTTCTGAGGCCACACGAGTGCGTCCCTGAGGTCCCTGTTGTAACTCGAGATGCACCTGCCACAACTCAAGAAAAACCAGGAGATTCTCCCCTCAAGGCAAGATGACGCCCTTTTCTGCTGTGGCGTCTCGAGGGAAATCACATCTTCCCTCTTGGACCTCGAAAGGGCCTTTCACACCCTTGCTGTAAATCAAAAAGCTCCCCCACATACCCGTGTCCCTCGAGAGAAACACCGAGGATCCCACCAAAACTCAGTTGGAGCCCCGTTTCCCCCTGCTTAGCTCCAGATGAGGGCCTGTTTCCCTGCTCGGTCAGGAAAGGATTCCCAGCATTCCAGTTGCATACCAAGAGGAGGCGCTCACCACAGGAGAGGCGAGAGGAACTCCAGGGGTCGTGTCATCATTCCAAAAGATCCCCAAATGCCTCAGTCCACTCCAGATGAACCTGAATTCCCTGCAATGCTTCGACTGTCACCCCGAGTATAGACTCCTACCACGGTAGCATTTGTGACAGCCCTGTGGAACAAGGAGGGAAAGCCAAAAATCCCACTGTAACCTCGATGGGAAGACTGACACTGCTGCTACAGCTCAGGAGGAAAGTGGAAGTGCACGTCTCCACTTGAGGCAAGGCCTGACTCCCCTGTGCAGGCTCCAGAGGGACCCTGAGATACATGTCAGCATTGGTGAGGAAACCTCAGGTCCAGGCCTCAGATCTATATGAGGACTTAGGAGATTTCACCGTCTGGAGAAGAATCCTGAGAGCCCCCTCGCAACTCACATCGAGACTGGTCTTGCCTGAGTCCACACAAATGGGTCTCAGTAGTCCCAGTCGTAACTCAAGTATTATCTGCTGCAACTTAAGGAAAACCACGAGATTCTCCCCTCCAGACAAGATGAGGCCCTTTTCTGCTGCAGCTTCACGAGGGAAATCACACCTTCCCTCTTTGACCTGAAAAGGGTCCTTCACATCCTTGCTGCAACTCAAGAAGTTCTCTGACATACTCCTCTCCACTCGAGAGGAATCCCGAGGTCCCAGCACAATTCAGGAGAAACCCTGTTGTCCCCTCCTTCACTCGAGATGAGGTTTCCTTTCCCTTCTTCTTCTGGAAAGGATTCCCGGCATTCCCGCTGCATCTCAAGAGGAGACGCTCTCAACAGGAATGTCGAGAGGAACTCCAGGGGTAGTTCCACCATTCCAAAAGACCCCTGAATGTCTCAGTCCACTCCTGATGAACCTGATTTGCCTGCACTTCCTCGACTGTCACCCCGAGTATCGACTCACACCACTGTGGCACCTGTGACAGCCCTGTGGCACCTCGAGGGAAAGCCACAGATCCCTGTGTCAACAAGACGGTAAGCCTGACACTGCTTCCACAGCTCGGGAGGAAAACGGACGTGCGTGACTTCAGTGGAGACGAGGCCTGACTCCCTTGTGGAGACTCCAGTGGAACCCCAATATCCATGTCAGCAGTAGAGAGGAAACCTCAGATTCCTGCCTCAGCTCCAGATGAGAACTTCAGACCCGGCACCGACTGGAGAGGAACCTTGACAGTCCCCTCGCAACCGCATGGAGACTCGCCTTCCTTAGGCCACACGAGTGGGTCCCTGAGGTCTCCGTCTTCACTCTAGAGGGGCCTGCCGCAACTAGAGAGAAACCAGGAGATTCTCTCCTCCAGGCGTGATGAGGCGCTTTCCCTCTGAGGCGTCTCGAGGGAAATCACACTTTCCCTCTTGGACCTCGGTAAGGTCCTTCACACCCTTGCTGTAACTCAAGAAGTTCCCTGACAAACTCGTCTCCACTCGAGAGGAACACCGAGGGTCCCACCATGAAAGGGAGCCTAAGGCGGGACACCCTTCGATATTCATTGGGCACCGGTGACCCAACATAGATGGTACGAGCTCCTTGTCTGGAACTTTATTGGCCTTCCCTGTAACCAAGTTATTTAGCCTTCTTTCTCCCCTTAATTTTCGTACTACACTATTTTTTCCTAATCTAATCTTATATTAACTAATAAGTCTTTCCTCGCCAACGCCATCCCCGCTTTGAATTCCCTGGATCCACCGGGGCTGGAACCCGGCAAGTGGCGCCCAGAACAGGCTATTCGAAGGTAGGTTCCCTGAGCAATTAGGGTCTTCAGCCCTATTGCCACCCCCTTGGAGCAAGTAGGTCATCAGCCCTATTGGCCAGAACAACTAGGGTCATCAGCCCTGTTGTTCCCCCAGTGTTGAGTTTTAGGGACGTCTAGGACTCCACTCAGGGTACCGTGGACCCCCTTGTATGATAGAGAGTGTGAGTAGGAGTGGGAAGTGTTGAAATGTTTAAGAGAAACCTGATTCTCTAGAAGTTGAAAGAAACCTGCTATCTTAGGGTTGAAAATAAAACCCCCCTCGCCAAAGGCAAAACCCTTGATGAGGCAGACTTTTCTATAAGACTTAATTTTCTGACATGGTAACAGTGAATCAAAAGAAAGACAGCTTTTTATAGGAGTAATCTTGCAGTTGCTAACTACACGAGTAATTAAAGTTAAGAAATCCAATATTCATTCATTTTTTTCATTTGTACAAAAACAGTGTCCTTTGTTTCCAGAAGAGGGCACTGTTAACTTAGGTACTTGG